>JARFIW010001314.1:10081641-10525642 GCA_036346225.1 Platerodrilus igneus | reverse complement strand
TTCAGGGGCTAATTTTTGAATTGACAAAACTGTACATATTATCAATCATTATACTGTGTAATTTTGGATTGCTTCATTTAAATTATTTCAACAGATAGAAAGAAAGAAGAATATCACAGCAATTTTAATGGTACGCACAATCATGGGGCATTTCATAGCAATATTAATGGCACCCATCGTAGGGGCTTAAATCCTAAAAAGGGCTATTTCATAACAATCTTGCAATCTTAAGGGCACACCAACATAGGGGCATTCCATAGCAATCTATAATTGCGCGCCAATCGTGGGCTTTGTAAGAAGCAATTCATAGCAGTTTTAATGGCACCAACGTAGGGGCCTGTAAGGGGCATTTCATAGCAATATATATATATATATATATATATATATATTGATTGTAATGTCAGTAGGAGCTACGAGGGTTCTAAGGGTTGTTTTGAGTAGAAGGTAGTGTATGCCAAATAAAATAATCCATATATCAGATCCAGTAATTTAAAAATGTATGTTTGCCGTACTTTACATACGCTAAAGTATTTGAAATGTTATTTGAAATGTAAGTGCCAAGACGTAAATTAAAATGACTTGATGACGTGATAAAATACACAGTGCTCAAGGTTTTATACTGAGTTATAATTTAATAGGCCATTGAACGTACATTTGCCATCCGAAAACCGGATGCGTCTATGGATGTCCACTATTAACCACGTAGATCCAGGTTCATATGTAAATTATTTTGGCTTTTATTTTACTAGAATCAACTTTTGGACAAACATGTAATCTCAAAATTATAAGTAATAACAGTGTCAAATATGATTGAAGGGTTGTGAAATATTTAGGACCAATGATAAAACATTGTGGATAAAATAGGAAAGTGCAAAGGACAAAATTTAAGGTATTTGTGACACGAACTCAGTGATAGAATGTTATTGGATGTTTAATTTTATATAATATGTAATAGAGTAGGCAGAAAATGTTGTAATTATCACCTAGGATAGTAAACAAAGGGAGTCGATTTCGAATTATTTTGGTGTAAAGACGTATTTATAAAACTGCGCTAAATTGTTTAAATATTTTGGAAGATTAAATAAATGTGTTTGAATAGTAAGAGTTTGATTTATTAAAGAAGGGTAAAGAGAAGCATCAGCGAATAAATAAGTAATAGCGGCGACGATTAAAAGTGAAGATTGGTATTAGTGCGACAGCGAACCGGCGGAAAGTAATATTGAATAGGAACGAGATTGATAAAGCAGAAGGCATCGGATAGGAATTGTAAAAGTGAAGGATATTAGGATTGATTTGGATATGGATTTATATGTAGAGGGGCATTGAGTGGTAAACAGGAACGAAGATAGATTTGGATTGAGTGTTAAATAGGAACGAAGATAGATTTGGATTGAGTGTTAAACAAGGAACGAGGATAGATTTGGATTGAGTGGTAAACAGGAACGAGGATAGATTTGGAAAGAGCGGATTAAAGACGGAAGTATTGATTTAGATTGGAAGGAGCAAAATTAGAAGACAACGTAAGAGTGGCAATTGGAAGTGTAAGAGTCAAAGAAGAAATTTACTACGGAAGAATTAGCGCAGGGGAAGTAAATAAAAAGGGTATTCTAAATTCTAAAATTCGGGTCATTTATTTCAGATTTGGGCGCAACAAAATTAAAGAAAGATACCTGGAGGCGAGACGGCAATTCAAAAGTGATAGTGAAACCTTGTGAAGGCGCATACGGCGAAAAGGATTTTGAGCCAGCATTAAGAGAGGCCAGTAATGACGTATAATTCAGGTGAGTTCTGTGTATTATAACGTCAAAGTCATAAATTTTGTGGTATTAATTAATTTGGCACAAGGCTACGTTGATCACATAAAAATTTGGCATATACAAAAGTAAATTCTAAAAAAGCTACTAAAACAACAGATAGTGCAGTTTGGTTGGGCATTGCACATCTACTTACCACCGAACCCACGGTAAGTAGGTGGATACCCTGGGAAGAAAGAGTTCATATAGTCGAGGCATATTAAAAACATTTTGATTTAATAACCAACCAAACGTTGCTAAAGTACGGGCGTGAAATAGATATTTGCACATCATTAAAATCATTAAATTAATAAGAAAAGGCGCGCGACAAAAAGAGTGGGGTGCAGTGCATAAGAAGGGTGGCAAACCCAACGTGGGGCTAGATAATAAAAGGGGCTAGATAGATTGAAAGCTAGACAGAAATAGTAGTAGGATACGGGATCCCGAGATTAGGTGGGGCCCGTAAGTTTATATTTTTCAGGAAAAAGGAGTTCAAGAAAAGGCAGCAGAAATGACGGACGCGGACACGAAACGGATTACGAGATCAGGAAGGATATACGGAGTTGAAGCGGAATTTATGACACGAGACGAAGAGATAGACGCAGGGGTAGATATCCAGGAGACGGAGGTGAGGCAGATAGATCCGGAGGTGATCAACATGGAAACGGACCAGGCGACGGTACAGGAGGTTAAGGTAGCAGAAACCGCCGGAAACCAGGACATAATGCGATTCCTGATGAGTTTGCAAACAAATTTAACGAACAAATTCGAAGAGTCACACACGAAATTAAATACGGAGTTAACTAACAAAATGGCGACTTCACACACGGAACTAACTAACAAAATTACAGAATCACAGACAGAATTAAAAAATGAACTAACTAACAAAATTACAGATACACACACCGAACTGAGGAATGAGTTTAGGACGGCGCACGCCGAACTGACGGCAAAATTAAACTACACACAGGACTATCTACTCACGTCGATACAAAACGTAATGGACGAACTAAGGACAGAAGTACAAGAAAAGGTAGACAGGGTTGACGACAAGCTAGAAAACACACGGGTACAGTTTCCGGGAGACTTGAACGCGACAAGGACGGACCTACGATCGGAAATAAAGACACGCGTGGAGACAGTCGAGGAGACGATGATCAGAGGATTTTCGACGTTAAACACTGAAATACAGACATGTGACAAAAGGCATACGACAAATTACAGAAATTTAGGACAGACGTTAGAGACACTACAGAACGAAAATGTGAACGTTAGGACACAACTGGACGCAAAACTAATAGACAACGCGACGATACTAGAAAACAGGGTCGGCAACGAAGTACGACAAATACAGGACAAGTTAGACGACCTAGAAAGGAGACGCGTCGGACTAGACTACGGACAGCATATAAAATTGAACCGGGACGCGTTACCAAAATTTGAAGGACGACGGACTGAACAACCAATGGAATTTTTGGACAGACTGGACGAAATCGTGGAGACCGAGAATGAAAGGACGAAATTACAGATCGTTGGGGCGACTTTGACAGGTAACGCGGAAATATGGCACAACATTATACGCAGACAGTACGACACATACGCTGAATTTCGACGACTATTTATCGAACAATTCTGGAGTAACACACACCAGACAGACATACAGACAAATTTAATCACGGGACATTACAGTAGGACACACGGATCACGCGAAGAATACGCGATCGACAAGTATAACCAGGCACAACATCTGACACCAAAATTGGGCGAGGACGACATAGTGTTACTACTTGCGGGACACATGGAACCAGAAGTGACAAAGATGGTCGTGGTACAGAACGTGAAGACACTGCGGGAATTTTTAGGAGTGATGCGGAATTTCGACTTAGCGACGGCACTGGAGGCAAAGATGCGCGCAAATTATTGGGAGCAAAACCGGGGTTATAGAGACGAAAACCGACGACATGCGTACCACGAACACAGACCTAACTACCGACAGGACGTTTTCAACCACGGACAGCGTAATCATTGGGGACATGACGGTAACCGACGACAGTATTACAATAGGGAACCCCGGGTGAACGAATACCAAGGACAAAATAGGTACCAGCACAACAACGACGAGGATGACGGCCGTAATACGGGAGGCGGAACGCGTAACGGATACAACCGGACGGACAGGGACGTAAACGTTCAACATATGACGACAAGCGCGAATACAAAGGACATGGACAAGATAGAGGTGGTGCAAATACACGAGGCACCGACAGTACAAAAAAAAACGTCAATTTTTGGAAGACCGAATGTTTAGGGTTGAATATAGACGTATGTTATAGTTTAAGAGATTTGTTGTTAAATAATTATACCTTTAATAAAAAGAACCTGTTGTTTATTAATATTAGATTAAGAGATTGTTTATATGTTGCTTTAGTTGATAGTGGTTCGCAGTTGTCGCTGGTAGATGAAAATGTGGTGATAAAACATGCAGAATTTTTAAAAGGACGAATAGAAACAATTGATGGGGTTAATTTATGGTCGGCAATGAACAAAAAGCTAACGACGATTTATAGGGTTATCCGTGTACCGATATTTGTAGGGAATAAAAAGGCAGGAGATGCAGAGTTCTTGATTACAAAGGGGTTGCAGCTAGATTTTATATTAGGAATGGATTTTATAGAGGATTTTGGATTGAATATAGATGGAAATGATAGGTCGATTCGGATATTTGATAAATATAAGTTATGGGTGGTGCCTACGGTTAGTTCGGAATATAGGAATAGAAATGATATAGATAAGTCAGGATTAGGAATGAATAAGGACAGTAATTATGGACAGGTTGAAGTGAGATTATGTAATATGTTTGCGAGAATAATTGATGATGAATAGATAGGGAAAGTGAGTATCGATATTAAAGCGAAGCTAGAAGAATTATTTAATAGATTTATAGGATTGTTTAATGAAGAGCCGAGATTTGCGAAGCGATATACGCATAAGTTAGAGGTCACGGAAGATAGTGGGTTTAATACCAAGGTGTATCCAATTCCATTTGCAATTAGAAATAGGGTTAAAGCCGAGATTAGTAAAATGTTAAAAGAAGGAATCATCGAACCAGCGAAAACTCCATATGTGAACCCGGTAGTTATTGTACCTAAACCCAATAAAAGGGATATAAGAATTTGTTTGGATGCGAGGAAGTTGAATTCGATTACAAAAGCGCAGTACGAACAACCACAAGGGTTGGATAATTTGTTATATAAGGTGTATGAGATGAAGATTTTTAGCAAGTTAGATTTAAAAAATTCATTTTGGTTGATTCCGTTGCATGAAGATAGTAAGAAGTTTACGGGGTTTAGTATTGAAGGGGAGATTTATATGTTTTCTGTAGTTCCATTTGGTTTAAGTAGTTCTTCAGCAGCACTTGTAAGGGCCATGCAGAAGCTGTTTAACGAGTATGAATGTTTCTGTTCGCACTATGTGGATGATTTATTGATTTTTTCAAGGAACGAGCAAGAACACATGGAGCATTTAGAAAAGGTGATCCAACGACTGGACGAGGGGGGATTGAAGTTGAACGTGGAGAAATGCGAATTATTTAAGAGCCAGGTCACGTATTTAGGATTTGAAATTAGTGAACATGGTATGAAAATTTGTAATAAAAGGTTGGACGAGTTGAAAAATATTGCGCAACCAAAGAATGTAAGAGGATTGCGAGGATTTTTAGGGGTTTTAAATTATTATATACGGTTTATACCGAGATATTCTGAGTTAAGTGTGCCGTTGGTGAGTTTGTTAAGGAAAAACGAAAGATGGAAATGGACTGCTGAACGGGAGAAGGCGTTTCAGGATTTAAAACGTGCGTTTTATGAAGAGTTGTCGTTAAAATATCCAAATTTCAAGGATGAATTTATTTTGAAGACGGATGCGTCGAAATATGCGATTGGGGCTGAGTTGGTGCAGATCCAGCACGGAGCTGAGGTACCAATTGTATTTATTTCAAGGGTGTTAAAAGACTGCGAAACCAGATATGCGACGGCAGAGAAGGAGATGTTGGCGATAGTATATGCAGTGAAAAAGTTACGTTTTTATCTGCTAGGAAAGAAATTTTTGATAGAATCCGACAACACGGTGGTAACATTCATGAAGAAAAAGGAGTTTTTAAACAGTAGGTTGTACAGGTGAGCACTAGTATTGCAAGAGTACGATTTTGAAATTAAACATAAACCAGGAAAGGAGAATGTGACGGCGGATTTTCTAAGCAGACCGCAGGTAGAGGCGAATAAAGACGACATAAAGGATTGTTTAGTTGCTTTGCAGGAGTTCAGGGATGTTGGTCGGTGGACAAACGCCAAGCTTATGGAGACGCAGAGGCACAGTGAGGTGAGCTCGATACGCGAGAAATTAACAAGGGAAAATGTAGAGGAGTACCGTGGATTTACCATTGTAGGGCAGTTTGTAGTAAAAAGGATAGGTGATGCAGAGCTGTTAGTGTTATCCAGAGACGCGGCTGTGGAAATTATAGATGAAATTCATTTAAAATTTGGACATATAGGCATTAGAAAAACATTTTTGGTATTTAGAGAGGCGTTTTATGCAAGAAACGATATCACGGTGGTTAAAGAAAGGATCAATCGGTGTAAAATTTGTATTTTAGGGAAAGACAAAAACGTGGTGTTGCAGAACATACCGATGAATGTGAGCGTGAGTGGACCGTTAGAATTGGTAGCTATTGATTACTTGAGCAATTTAATTACTAGTGAACAGGGGTATCGACACATATTGGTAATGGTGGACGTTTTTTCGAAATTTGTTAAATTATTTCCGGCAAGACGAAGTAACACGATGCATGCTTTACAGTCGATTAAAGAATTTGGAAGCCAGGTCGGGAAAATAGATAGGATTTTGGTAGACAACGCGACATACTTCAACAACCAAAGATTCAGAAACGGGTTAAATAGAGCGCACATTAAGGTATCATATAGCAGTATACGGCATCCGAAAGCAAATTCATGCCAACGTTATATACGAGAGGTAATAAAATATCTACAGTTGGCGACGCAAGAGCACCACGATAGATGGATTAGATATCTGCCATAGATTGAAAATTTTATGAATTGCGTACCGAGTTCTGTTACAAAAACATGTCCGATAACATTGATTAGGAAGATTATACCAGCTAGGCCATGGAGGGAAGAAGTCGAGGTGCAAGACATCACAGAGTTGTTGGGTAGTGTTAGGCGTAGAATCGAAAAGATGCAGCGTCGGGACATCGAGCGAAGGTGTAGTAGGATTAAGAAAAGGACGATTTTTGAAATAGGAGATATGGTGGTTGTAAAAAGATTAAGGGTTTCAAACCGCGACAGAAACATTTGCGCGAAGTTGTTGTTTCCTTACGAAGGGCCGTACAAAATCACGCGTATTTTTGCTGAAGGAAATACGTTCGAATTAGATACTATGACAGGGGAATATCGTGGGCGTTTTCACTTAGAAAATTTATATCCATACAAAATAGTGCAAGAAGAGGGTTTAGTAGGATGAGAGTTCATGCGACGGAAAGTTTAATTTTGTTTTATTTTATATTGTAGGTTAGTATATAGCGTAGTTAGACAGACGTGAGAGAAATAAAAGTAGGGGTTGAATAATTAATAGGTAGAAATGCGGGGAGTGGTTTTAAATAAAAACTAGAAATTATGCACACCAAGGAAAGAGTATAAAAACAGACGAAATTTCCACTTTTATTCAAAACCAGTGGGGCCAATGTAATGTCAGTAGGAGCTACGAGGGTTCTAAGGGTTGTTTTGAGTAGAAGGTAGTGTATGCCAAATAAAATAATCCATATATCAGATCCAGTAATTTAAAAATGTATGTTTGCCGTACTTTACATACGCTAAAGTATTTGAAATGTTATTTGAAATGTAAGTGCCAAGACGTAAATTAAAATGACTTGATGACGTGATAAAATACACAGTGCTCAAGGTTTTATACTGAGTTATAATTTAATAGGCCATTGAACGTACATTTGCCATCCGAAAACCGGATGCGTCTATGGATGTCCACTATTAACCACGTAGATCCAGGTTCATATGTGAATTATTTTGGCTTTTATTTTACTAGAATCAACTTTTGGACAAACATGAAATCTCAAAATTATAAGTAATAACAGTGTCAAATATGATTGAAGGGTTGTGAAATATTTAGGACCAATGATAGAACATTATGGATAAAATAGGAAAGTGCAAAGGACAAAATTTAAGGTATTTGTGACACGAACTCAGTGATAGAATGTTATTGGATGTTTAATTTTATATAATATGTAATAGAGTAGGCAGAAAATGTTGTAATTATCACCTAGGATAGTAAACAAAGGGAGTCGATTTCGAATTATTTTGGTGTAAAGACGTATTTATAAAACTGCGCTAAATTGTTTAAATATTTTGGAAGATTAAATAAATGTGTTTGAATAGTAAGAGTTTGATTTATTAAAGAAGGGTAAAGAAGCATCAGCGAATAAATAAGTAATAGCGGCGACGATTAAAAGTGAAGATTGGTAGTGCGACAGCGAACCGGCGGAAAGTAATATTGAATAGGAACGAGATTGATAAAGCAGAAGGCATCGGATAGGAATTGTAAAAGTGAAGGATATTAGGATTGATTTGGATATGGATTTATATGTAGAGGGCATTGAGTGGTAAACAGAACGAAGATAGATTTGGATTGAGTGTTAAATAGGAGCGAAGATAGATTTGGATTGAGTGTTAAAAAGGAACGAGGATAGATTTGGATTGAGTGGTAAACAGGAACGAGAATAGATTTGGAAAGAGCGGATTAAAGGCGGAAGTATTGATTTAGATTGGAAGGAGCAAAATTAGAAGACAACGTAAGAGTGGCAATTGGAAGTGTAAGAGTCAAAGAAGAAATTTACTACGGAAGAATTAGCGCAGGGGAAGTAAATAAAAAGGGTATTCTAAATTCTAAAATTCGGGTCATTTATTTCAGATTTGGGCGCAACAAAATTAAAGAAAGATACCTGGAGGCGAGACGGCAATTCAAAAGTGATAGTGAAACCTTGTGAAGGCGCATACGGCGAAAAGGATTTTGAGCCAGCATTAGGAGAGCCAGTAACGACGTATAATTCAGGTGAGTTCTGTGTTTATAACGTCAAAGTCATAAATTTTGTGTATTAATTAATTTGGCACAATACGTTGATCACATAAAAATTTGGCATATACAAAAGTAAATTCTAAAAGCTACTAAACCAAAAGATAGTGCAGTTTGGTTGGGCATTGCACATCTACTTACCACCGAACCCACGGTAAGTAGGTGGATACCCTGGGAAGAAAGAGTTCATATAGTCGAGGCATATTAAAAACATTTTGATTTAATAACCAACCAAACGTTGCTAAAGTACGGGGCGTGAAATAGATATTTGCACATCATATAAATCATTAAATTAATAAGAAAAGGCGCGCGACAAAAAGAGTGGGGTGCAGTGCATAAGAATATATATATTTATATGGACTATTTAATTAAGGCCTTGACACTCTCACATTACGAATAGTCATATTATTATCAGCCTTACACAATTTAATTTTTTTTAATAAATATATTTATATTAGCTTGCAACCATTGATTTGCAATGTTCTTATTTGTAGATCTGATAATTTTTAAGAAATGTGATCTTCAATAAAAATCTCTCAAATCTTTGAATGTCAATTATTAATTTTTTTACTGCTATAACAATAATTTGTTGGTGAAAGGGTTAAGATTCCAATTTAAATAATTAAATGTTATAAGAAATTTTATTGCCTTATTTCTGAGATCAAAAGTAGGTCAGGTTAAAGCGCAGTGAAAATTATACGGGACGTCAGTTGACGATGGACCTTAATCAGTTTCTTAGGGTAATTTTAGGGAAAATTAAGACCTAAGCGTCAATTTTGCCAACCAGATTCCGTTAGAACTTTTTTAAATATACGAGGCTTGTTCAATTGAAACCTATCTTTGGTCAGGTTAGCCTTGGAAACAATTGTAATCACTCAACTGACGTTTTGCAACGTCAGTGGTGTTTGTAAACTTCCCACTGGTTAGTTTCTCTCGTATATATTTGACAGCGATTTTAAGTATTATGACTTTGAAATGACGTTTGTTGTTAACAATCCGACCAAATGTGATCAGCGTGCGGTCATTCATGTGCTGAAGGTTTGCACCCATTGGAAATTCATATACGAATGCAAGCAGTGTATGAAAACGCATGTTATGCGTATCCAACTGTCAAGGAATGGTGTCGAAAATTTAAGAATGGACGCAAAGGGACAAATGATAAGCCGCGACCAGGTGCAATGTGTACTGGGTCAACAGACCGGAATATGACATGTGTGAAAGAAAATCTAAAGCGAAAGAAATGGAGGATATTAGAGCATCCACCCTATAGTCCCGATTTATCGCCTTGCGATTTTCACATCTTTGGGCCACTGAAAAAAGCGTTAAAAGGTAACCGTTTTCAGTCGGACGAAGAAGCACCAAACGCCGTGAAAGAATTCTTCGAGCATCAACGACAAGATTTCTTTAGGCAGGGTATACATAGGTTAACGAAACAATGGGACATGTGCCTTAATCGTAGTGGTAATTATTTGTAAATTTAGTTGTCAATAAATTTTTCCTGAACCAAAGAAGGGTTTCAATTGAACAAGCCTCGTACTTTGTGGCGGATTGTGTATAATGAATATTCGTTTGTTTTCTTTTTGTAGGATTTAGGTGATGTTATTTTGCTTTTTATAAAAACAAATTTAACTAAAAATTTTCATAATATACTACAGTTTTGAATTTTACATGAGCACACCGTTCGAAAATTCTGGCAATGGTCTTAGTCCATACGTTTCCAACAGTTTTACTACAAACTTTAATCGTACGTAATCGTTTTTACTTGGGTTAACAAAATTCGTAATTTACGATAATCTGAACATAATCACATTCTATTAACCGCAATCTTCGTTTTCAAACTTTACGACATTATGTGCGTTCGCTGCAAGTCTTGTAAGTGCTTCGGCTGCGTCCAATTCAGCTCTTCCATGTTCCTGACAACCATTTTCTTCATATTGCGTGTACTTTTTACTATTCCTTTGAGGTCTAGAAAATACCCAGTGTATGTAGTTATTTTCTTCAGGTTTAAATTTTTCAGCGCTCTGTAACCATTTATTAATCATTGACGATTTTTCAAATTCAGGGTGACTCGAAGGTTCCAGCTCGTCTAAGTACTTTTGCATTAAGAGATTTTTATACTTATTGGAATTTTGGGAAAATGGATTAAAGCGATTGTCTTCTTGGGAATATTGGTAGTTGTTGTTTAGACCAATGGGGGTGCTGTGATCCATATCGTTATGTTTTCCTAAGGCACTTCCGGAAATAAATTCTTCGTTCCATATACTATCCTCGGAACAAATGCTGAAGTGTTCAACGTTTCCGTGAACTTGGTTGTTGTATGTTTTAATCAAATAACCCCATGATTTTCGTAAAGGTTCCATACGCGAATTTTTTAACTTCCTTCTCCAATTTGCAAACCAATTGCACACCTGAAAAAAATTATTATCGGGTTCTTAAGAGTAGATTTCTTACCTGGATGTATGTGAGTCCAGTTTGCAAAGCTAACGACTTCTTTTCGTCTCTGCTGGGGTAGGGATTATCGCGACGTCTTATCAGCCAGTCTTTCAAAAAGCGCTTTATTTCAGGGGTGAAGAGGCGTTTTGGAGGACGTTTTTCTTCTACAGCACGCTTGTAAATGCTTAAAAAAATTAGTTCAACGTAACAAGACGCGTAAATTTAGATCAACCTAAAATTTCCTACCTGTTGTATCTTTTATTTCTTGCAGATCTCCTTGAACGTTCTCGATTGAAATCCATATTGTTACCCCTTGAATCCATGTTACGACTTTTCTGATTAAAAATAAACAAAAATTCATTGCTTGAGTGTGTAAAAATAGACCTAACATGATCTTACGTTAGGTAAGACATAAAAACAACATGGATGCTACGTGACACATCTTGTAATCGATTTTAACGGGGTTAAATCAAATTTAATCGAGTTTAAAATTAATCTGGGGATTTTTAAAAGCGTCTTTTTAATTTTGGAAATTTTATACTATGCAAATGTACGCCATAACTTGTACAGCTCAAAAACAAAATTCCGTAATTACGCAACTTAAAAAACATATTCATGTAATCTCTTTTTTGGGATTCTTATTATTAATCTCTGAGGTGGGGATAAAATTACTAAAATAGTAGTAACAAAATACTTACAATTTAAATATAAAAATATGACACGTTATAAATAAATATCACTAACAAATGTAACTTTACGTGAAACTGAATAGCAAATACCAAAGCGAGAACACTAACTGCATGCGTTTTATTTTAAGAGCGACTCCTGCGTCGTCTTTTTACGATAATTGTTCCATTATTTCAGGAATTATTATTAAACTGGAACTTGTTTGTGCGTTTTGCAATTAATATTTTTCTAAATAATATTCAAAAAATAAACAAAACGTATGACTCATTTTTTATGACGAAAGTTTTCGAAACAAGTTTAGGGTTCAGCACGAAATACGGAGCTGAAAAATTACGATTTTCTTATAAGAAATTAAAAATTTTTATTTCAATCAGACCTTTCATTAAACTAGATAAAGAATTATAAGAAAAATTTTATGTTTAAAATAGCGAACGTCACAAGAAAGGTTTAACGCCAAATATCATCCACAAGTATATCCAGTTACAAGAGTTTTCATATCTCCTTCAATCATAAATTTCAGGAAGGATTTCCTATGATTTATTTTATTTTTCATCGATTCTACCAACAACTAAGAAGTCGTTTTGAAATGAGTTTTCTTTTGACGCTTAGCGGTTCAAAGAAACGAACGCTTAATGAGCTAAGGGCTTTATTTTTCAGTTATAATGTTCTTGCCAGCCTGAGAACATTTTAATTATTTGCTTGTTAGTAGATATGCTATGTTACTACGATCACAAAAGAACAGTTTTCTTATGGGATTTAACATAAGAAATTCTAAGGTCCGAAAACCACTTTTGGGGTTCCAAAAGTCGTTCATTTCGAGTGACCCAGGCATATATGTTACTCAATTAATAAATGTAAACTGGAATTGCATAGCAAAGAGCAGGAGGTGGAGATGGTGTGTGTGTATGTGGAGGTTGTGTGCGGAGTTGGGGTGGTATGTGAAGCGCGTGTGTAGAGGTAGAAGTCTGGTGTAAAAGTGTACGGTGGTGAAAGTTGTGTGTGGAAATGAAGGTTGTGTTTATGGAGGTGAAGGTGGAAGTCGTATGCGAAGGTGTAGGGCGTTGGAAACGGTGTGTAGAATTGGGGGGTAGTATGTGAAAAGCTCCACTCGCACCCCAGTCCGTGCCCCGGTGTGCCTCGGACGTGTCCTGGCGCGCGACTAAGCGACGGAGTAAGCGTGGAAATTTGAGGCTCAACAAGCAATAGTAGTTATTTTTGACAATTAGCAATCAATATAGAATAATAGGTTTAGACCGAAAATATTCCCAAAAGGAATTTTTAAAGGTCATGTTCAGTTTGTCTATTATTATTATTATGTTATTTGGGTTGTTACGTTTATTTTTCAACATAAATTAAATACCCTTTTTTCCCCTGGTTAAGTCATTACCCGCTCGAATAAATTCCATTTCTATTCTTAAATTCTCCAACAATACGCAATATAGTGTACCTGCTCAGAATAAGTCCGCTTTAACATAATTTTAACTCAAATCCATTTTGCTTTTAAAACGAAAATTTATTCGATAAATTAAATAGTCAATACCTTGTTTTAGGTATCCGTTAATTTGTTAAACATTCCGATAACGTATAATTGCTTTCTCTTGTGTTTCCCATTGTCAAAATAATGGATACCACTATTATTTGATAGCGTGTTTTCCAGTTTGCTAATCGCGCTTTGATAACGCGAGAATTTCAATTCGAACTCGTGTTATTTGAAACAATTTTTTAATTTGATTCTGCAGCTTGTGCGTTGAAATATTTTCTACATTACTCGTCCCAGTACTTCAAGAGCGATGCACGTTTTTTTGTTCGACAAGTAGGAGCTCTTAGCAGGAGGCCAAATTGATTCTTTCTTTATGTAGGCCCAACTGTTCTTTGCCACAGATCAACTGCCGTTGCTTGTAGATCGCTAGTGCCGTTATGGTAACAGCGTAAATAGATCCCGACGAGCGTGGCGATGCGGTGCTGATTCACTCCCGATGGTGTGCAAGCTTGGTGTCTCGAATATGCATTGCAATTGTTTTTTTTCAAAGCAGTCCTTATATTTTTATGTGTTCGTAAGAGGTATTTGTTTAATAATTCAAAGTGTATTAATTTTTAAAATGTTACAAAGTTCCACCTTATCTTTCACTATTCTTTTTTTCAAAATTAACATTTAAAGTGAAAAGCTCTACAGACTATGATAGCATTTGAAAATGAAGCGATGTACAAGACAAATTGCTACAATAAGGTTGAAAAGAACGAAATTTGCTTTGAAGTCTTAATTTAGTAAGAAAAGTATACTTTTGTTTGAGTAGGAATTTCCTTTGGAATGGATTAGCTTTACGTCTAAGCTGGGAAAATTTAATAGGGTGGAAAGCGGATGTAGATAATTTAGATTATTAGCTGTGATTTGGAAATCAAAATTATTTTCATTAAAACAAGGTCCGTAACAGGTTAACTGGGCATTAAGAGACTTAATTTCACCAACACTAATTAAAATACTGTCAAGAATCACTTTTTATTTTAGCTATATTCGACTCTAGTTATTTACGCTTATATTATTTATAAGGTTCAATACATCTAAATTTTTTTAAATTTTGTCTACTAGACCATCCACAGTAATGTAGTATACGTTTATAAAGTCAATTTCCGGTTGTTTTTTTTTCGAAAGCAAGTCTTATATTTATTAATTTTGTTGTTTCGTAAAAGAAGTTATTTAAATTGAATGGAATTTTACAAAAGTTTGCTACTTTTTAATTTTTCATAAATAGTCTCATCATTTTGTTTTCACTTATTTAATCGGTTTGACGCACTCTAACTTCTTTTTCTATCATCTAATGTTCTAATACCTTAACCTAAATTTGCTATTTCTTGGTCTAGATTTCCTTCCTACTCTATTTTTATTTGTAGCTATAATTACGACGTTTATAGTTTCCATGTTTAACTGGTTATCATTCTTCTTCCTACCTTTAATTGTTTCAACAGGCTGTAATTATTTTTAAAATTCTATGTGTTACTCTTTGTCCAAACTAAAATTCTCTCATTTAAACAAGTTTCAAAGGTTTATCTTTTTATTACTCTTTATTTGTCCAAAGCTCATTAGTATAATAAACGTTCCATACGTAATTTAGAAACTTTTTATTTATCTAAACACAATATATTAAGTATATTAGTTTAAGCCTTTTTTTTTTTAAAAATTTTTCTAGCTTGAGCTATTCTAGTACTATATCCTTTGTAGTCGTCCTTTGTATTTATCCAAATGCAAAATTTATTATCTAATTTTTAGGTTTTATAAAATATTTTTGAAATCTATTGGGACTATGTGTCATATTTATTTTATCAAACGAAGGCCACACAGGGCGATTTATTACATTGTCCGGTACCGCATGCAAAATTATTAATTTTTAAATGGTTAATAAGTAAAAAACCAACTCGCTTAGAAATTTTTAAAATATTGGTAAACCTTAGTACATTTATTAGTTCATAATCCTTTAAATAGACCTGCTGAAGGTCTATAACTTCTTAATTGTTTTAGAAAAGTTGTAACAATAACTAAATGAAATCCTGCCAAATTTTTGGTCAATTCCTAAAGTTGTAAATTTACAGGGACTCTATTTATAATTTTTTAAAAGCATTTGTAACTATATCACGCAAGGCTTGTTTTAGTTCTCGATTAATAGCTATTAAAGTTTTATTTAATACACACAAGTTGGTTCTGTAGTACCTTTGTGTTTTGAAATTTAGAATACGTTTTTGAAATAAAGCGAATTATCGATTATGAAGTACGTTAATGTTACTTTTTTTGGGATTGCAAGGCGTCCTAAGATGGTTAGCGATTGTGAGGCATCGAGATGAATTCTAATGGTAATGAAAACAAGTAGAGATTTAGGAAGTTTGGATGACACAATTAGTCAATTTATATCGTATATAATTTGATAACTTGGGAGCGTTATAACCAGTTCATTGTTAGACATTATCAATCATGATTGAAATCTGCAAATTGGGTATGTTCCAGGAACTGAAATTTTAAAACTTTGTTTTTTTATTGAAGGTTTGACAATAAAGGACCAAACTTTTAGATAATTCAAATAATTACTGGATTAAATGAAAATCAACAAGTATTTACTTCAATTATTATTACCAAAAAGTTTAAAAGGAACGCTAAATTTTAAAAAAATCAACATGTCCAAAAGCATTTAACGTTTGGGTATACCAAGGCTGAATACGAAGCAGTTAGACCAGGAACTGATTGAGTCGAAAAACAGGTTAGAATCTAAAGTTTATTATTATTTGTAATATTTGTTGTACATCTAATCTAATAATTTAAAATTAACTTTGTGAGTTTTCAAATAATAAATTTAAAAATTGTTTATTGATAATTATCTGAGATGTTCAAGAACTTTTTATACAAACTTGTAATGACTAAATTTAAAGAGGTTGAATGAAAACGTTTATGGGCTTAATTTAAAATAGAAGGGTGGATTTTTGTTGGTTTTACAATTTTGGAAGATAAATAATTTTTAAAAAATTAAATGAAATTTTAATTTGAATATTTTAAACTTAATCAACGTTGGAATATTTTTGAACATTAAATTAATTTGTATTAATGTATTTTGTTTAAAGTTAGAACAATAAGTAAAAGTAAAATTTAAACTTTTGTTTGCGTATTTCGCAAGCTCGTTAATTAAAAAGTTTAGCTATTGACGAATTAAAATTTTTATTAAAAACAAAAATTTAAGATTAAAAGTTTTAACCTTTATTAAAATAATATTTTCAATGAGCTAGTAATTGAAGGTAAAAATGTAAAGTTAGAAAGAGTTTGAATGTAACCTTCCGATTGATCTTGGACCTTAAATTGGTACTAATTAATTAGGAGGAGATTAATTTAAATAATTTCAACTAGTTGGTTTAAGCCGTGATTTGAACTGCTACTTGTCTAATTGGATATGGTCAAAACTTGACAATTGGAATTAACTAAAAAATGCCAAACGTAATTGAATTAAGGTTATATAATAGTACGTACAGGATTTAATATACCTCCATCTAATTGAATTCCACCACGGTATTCATTAAAGATTATTATTGCGTAGGTCGATTTTAATCTTTAAAATTTCAATTAATTTTTTAAATGCAATTAACTATAAATTTTAAATATATTTATTTAAAAATATTAATAATATTAATTTTAATTAATATATATAATTATAATAATATACATATACATATAATATATAATATATATACATATACATATACATATACATATAATAAATATTCATTATAAATTAATTAATATACATATACATATACATAATATACTATAATATAATATACATATATAATAATATATATATATATATATATATAATTATATATATATATATACATATAATTTTGAAAAGTTTGCAAAATGGAGCACAGATGGCAGCATCAGTTCGAATAAAACATATGCAATTGATGGATCCAACTATCTAGTGCGCAGAAGTTACTTTTGACATTATTCTGTCAAGTAGTATTAATTTGGTGCTATATGAAGTAAAGTTAGTTTTGTGAGTTTTCAAAATGGATAAAACTGAAACGCGCGCTGTTATCAAATATTTTGTAAAAAAATGGTTGAAAAGCAACAGAAATACAGAAAGATATGCAGGATGCATTAGGAGACTCCGCTCCATCATTTACAACTGTGCACAAATGGGTGACGGAATTTAAACGTAGTCGTGAGAGCCTAGAAGATGAATCGCGCAGCAGACGACCAAAAACTGCCACCACGCCTAAAATCGTCCAAAAAGTTAATGATATGGTTACGCAGGATCGTCGATTAAAGGTCTCCAAAATTGCTAAGGATGCAGGTATCTCAGATGAAAGAGCATTTCATATCTTAACTGCAGAATTAGGTATGAAAAAGCTTTCGGCAAGATGGGTGCCGCGCATATTGAGAATTGATAAAAACCTTCAGAGGAAGAGAATTTGCCAACAGAGTTTAGACCTCCTTAACTCCAATAAAACCGATTTCGTCCGACAGATGAAACTTGGGTTCACTATTATACCCCTGAAACCAAGCAACAATGGAGACAGGCGTTCCCCACCACCAAAGAAAGCAATGTCCGTGAAGTCGGCTGGAAAAGTTATGGCATCAGTTTTTTGGGATGCTAAAGGTGTCCTGCTAATTGACTATCTTCCCAAGAGTCAAACAATAAACGGTAAATATTACGCTAAACTTCTAGGCCAACTGGATAAAAATATTCGTGAAAAAAGAATGCATTGCGTAAGAAGAAGATCATTTTCCATCACGATAATGCACGTCCACACAAGTGCAGTAGCAATGCAAAAATTGAATGATCTGAAGTACAATCTGTTGCAACATCCACGTTATTCACATGACTTGGCTCTTTCTGACTTCCCCCTATTTCCACGACTAAAAGTTTTCCTTGGAGGAAAACGATTTTCCACGGACGAAGAAGTAAAAGCAGCTGTCGACGACTTATTTTAGGCTTAAAAGTTTTCCTTGGAGGAAAACGGGTTTTCCCGGAGAAGGTAAAAGGAGTTTGTTGAACTATTTTTACTTGAAAATCCCTTTCGTTTGGCAACTTTTAAACCGCCCTGGTAATTATTAATTGACCGGAATTAGTTAAAATTAAACCTAATATTTTAAAAAATTGTTAAATTTTCTTCGTTTGCAAATTTTCAAACCGCCCCGTTTATTTATTTGACCCTTCAATTATAAATTTCCAATTTAAACCTTCTACCATCCCCCTTCTTTTTGTTCTTAACTTCTAAATTTTCTCTTTGAATTTTAAATTTTTTCCATTATCGCTACCCCTTTATTTATTTAAAGTCCCTATTCCGTTCTAATCCAAATTTTCTTTATTTTGAAAAATTTTAAACTTCCTTTCCCTTGGTCTTCCTAACTCTCCAAATATCTTCTTCCCTTTAAAATTCTTCCTAAATTATTTTTTCTATTTTCTACCTCAACTTTATTTTTAAACTCATTATTTTGTTACTTTAATACCCAATTTTAAATTTTTCTTCTATTTTCCTTAAATTTTAAACTTCCTTTGTTACCCTGGGTTTCTTCCCTACTTTTCTTCCAAATATCTTGTTCCTTACAATTCCCCCATTTCTTTATTTATTTTCTAGTTTTTACACTCTTTGTCTTATTTCTAAACTTGTTTATATTTTCCCTTACTTTCACCTAACCCAATTCCTCCTTTAAAGGTTTAAATTTTTTAATTCCTTCATTTTAAACAAATTATACTCCTTTTGTTACCCGGGTTTCGTTTTAACTTTTTTCTTAAATCTTGTTTCTTTAATCATTTGGTACAGCCCTTTTACCTTTCCATTTTTTTCTAAATGTTTCCATAGGATTTTTACATTACTAATCTTGTTTAAAATTCCTTCTTTTCCTCACTTTCGTTAACCTACCCAAATTTCCCCATTCCTTCACTTTTAGCCTTTCCCAAATTTTAAATTTTAATTCCCTTTCTTTTAACAAATTTATATCCCTATCCTTTTTACCCTATTCCCTATGAAGGTTTTAAACCTTGGTTTCTAAATTTTTGGGTTTTAACTAAAATATAACCTAATTTTTATCCTAAATTTAATCCCTTTAACCTTTTCCTAATCTTTTCCTAAACAATTTTGTTCAATTAGGGAATGTTTACATTACTTAAAATCTTATTTCCTGGCCAAAACTTCAAACCTAAATCCCTTTTCCTTTTTCATTTCGCTAATAAAATTTTTAACCTTTTCCTTAATACCTTTCCCAAGCGCATAAAATCGCCCTTTTTTAAATTCTTCATTCCCTTTACCCTTTTTCCAATATATTTTACCTCGGAAAATTTTCTTTACTTCCTCATCCTGTTCGGTTTTGGCCCATGAAACCTGGGAAAAAATTTTGGTGGGTTTTCCAATATCCTTTTTCCACAAATTTTAAGATTTTAAGCCTAATTTTTACCCAACCCCAACCAACCTTGTTTATTAGGTTGGAAAAGTTTAATTATTCTTTTACCTTAAAGGGCTTACTTTCTGGCCAATCCCTTTACTAAACCTAAGTAGTTTCTTTTCCCCTAATAAATTGTTAATTTTCCAAAGGAATCCAAAAAGGTAAAATAAATTTCAACCTTGAAAAATAGACCCAAATTGTTCGGTTAATGAAGGGATGACGGTTTATCATGCAGCAACTTCTTTCTTCGCGATATTGTGGTGAATTGCGACGAATACACCGTACCAAACCCTTCAAAACACAAAGATAAAACAGCGTTAACCACCTGACCAGATGGAACGAATTCCTTATGAATTATTGTTTTCAGTTTTGACTTCCCCAAACAAATTTATTCAGATTAGGCTCATCAGATGTTTACATTCTGCACTTCGGCGCCTCGGTTTCTGGATGGTCTTTAATGTCTCGCGTTTCATCACCACTTACAATGTTGTACATGAAGTTTTGGTTTCTTTATGACTCCTTGATGTTGTCGTTCGAATGTTGAATTCCACTGTTTTTGGTCATCGGTCAATTTATGCAGAACAAAGTGTGAACACATTTTCTGAGGCACATATATTCGGTTAAATGCGATAAATTGATGTTCCAGAGATATTCAATTCCAATTTCATTAATTTCAATGAAGACTTTGGGCTAATCTTTGATGAATTCACATGCAATTTTGATAGCATTTTTGGTTAGCCCAAATTTCGATTGTACATGTTGGCCAACATTTGTGTTTTCATGACCAGTCTTTAAGCGCGCATATCACTCATGGACTCTTCTACGAGATATACACTCATCACCATAAACTTGTTTGGTCAATTCAAGCTTTTCGGTAAAGTTTTACCACGTTTAAAACAGAACTCAATGTTGGCTCTTTGTTTATAATTCATTTTTACACCAATGTATGAAACATGCTGTGACTGGTGACAAAGCAACTTGGCTTCCACATATCCGATTAGCACGGGCCTTTGACAGCACGTCAATGAAAGGTGTATCCAGCCATCAAAAGTTGGTGTCATTAGACGCGCTATTCTGAATAAGTCCGGTATACTTTGGAATGCACCTGGAAGTTTTAAGTTACAGTAAGGTTCTAGAAGTTCTAAAAAAAGTGAATTCTCGAACTGTCATCAAGTGTTAACAGAAAAGAAATTCTAAACAATAAGCAATTTACCACAACTTCGTGGAGAAGATTTCAAATGGAAAAATCACTATTCTCGCGCTAAACATGGCAATAACTTTGGCTTTTTTCGTCAAAATATACTCAGTGACATGCAACACCAAGAAGGGTTGAGAACTTTTTGACCAAACTTGACAGATATGTTTAACTACTCAATGGTAATAACTGATTAAAATTTCGTTACGATAGCTCAAGTGGTGTTGGTATATTCGACACTTCTGTCATTCTTTTTAAAATTATTATCGGGTATATTTCTTATAAATTTTGGTTGAATTTTGTGTTGCATCTGTTTAACTTTAGTTGATTTTCGTGTTTTGAGGGCGTGATTATGCCTAGAGTGCAGCAACATGGAATTTACCGTCAGTTGAACGAATTCGACAGAGTCGAATTGTTAGTTTGCGTGAAGGTGGTTTCTCGTTCAGGGAAATTGCAAATCGCTTTAACCGGAACCTATCCACAATTATACGTTTTAGCAATCATGGACTAGGGAGGGCCAAAAGGGCGTAAAAAAGGAACGGGTCGCCGAAGACAAACTAATGGGTGCAAGACTGCCATTTTCGCTTAATGACTCTAAGACTGGTTCTTCAGTACCAGGTCACTTGTTAATCACTGGTTAGGTAATGAAGGTCGTCTTGTAACCCTCGAACGGTTTATTACCGAATTATGGCTTTCAGGCTTGCAATCCTTATGACCACATCTTGTGTTACCGCTTACGGTTCAACACCGACCGTTTAGAGTGGTGCAGTTTGCAATTCCCTGGAACCTGGAGTGGCATACGGTAATATTTAGTGATGAATCCCGATTTTGTTTAGGTATATATGATGGCCGCATGAGAACGAAGGTGCGGAGAACGTGCCAATGTTATATTTTCTGTTGAAAGTTATGTGCATCGAACCGAGGAGTTATGGTATGGGGTTCAGTAACACATGGAATTAGGTCTCATTTGGTGTCCATCCGAGGCAATATGAACGCCGAGGCGCTACGTTCATGAAGTTGTCAAACTCATCCTTCCTTATCTCCAACAGCTCGAAGACCCAGTTTTAGCAGGATGTAACGCGATGCGTTACGTAAGATTAATTAGATAGGAAATAAATAATATTTAAATTAGGAATGGACTAATTTGTTATGGGTGTATCCTGTAAAATCTTTAATTTTATATAAAATAATGTTTAAAAAGCTAAATTTGCAATTTAAATCCGTATTTTCATTACTCTGAAACCACAAGAATGTAAACAAACTTGTTTTAACCGCAGAGTTGCATTGTAAAGAAATGCAATTTTTCAGTAAACTTTAGATCTATGAAATAACCGTGAATTCATTAAAATGCACTTTAAAATTTGAGCTTTTGAAGTAGTTAAATAAATTCCAGGCAATACAATATAGTTTTAATAAACAGTGTTGCCGCTATCATAAAGCAAACTACAATTACACTTTAGTACAATGTAACCTGTAGACGCCAAGTTATCGAAATACACACTTTTAGGATTACCAAAAATGATGTCATCTTTTATACATTTAGACTGCAGTAGGTTTTCAGAATAAAAGTTGCAGATACGCCTACGTAATTACAGTATAACAGGGATTTTCTACATGTTATTTGACATAAAAATAGCAATATTGTGTAACAATATGAACACCCTGAGTCATTAGATGAAATAGTAGAGAAGTTAAAAATAATAAAAACGGATCGAATTAGCAACAGTCTTATATTGGGTGAATCATATTGAACTTCCTATTTCACAAGGTCATTACCCTAAAACTGGATGGAGCGGAAGGGTAGAGATGGCGTCATCAGACGCGCAATGACATGCAGTTTTCAGTGTGTGCAATGGCTTTGTCGAGTCAACATCGAGCGTTCGTGGTGGAAGAGTTTATTCGAAATGGTGAATCAGTGATCACAACACAGCGTGCGTTTCGTGTACACTTTGCTCTTGGTCCTGGACCAACAATCAAGAATTGGGTAATTAATTTTCGAGCGACATCTTCGGCATTAAAAAAACAGTAGGCTGAACTAGGACTTCAACGTCAGCAGAAAACGTGGGTAGAGTACGGACTTCAATTCAACAGTCCCCCCAGCGATCTATTCGTAAACACGCCGCTTCACTGATATTATCTGCCAGTAGTGTTCGAAGAATCTTCCATAGAGACCTTCAATTGCACCCATACAAGATGCAGTTCGTGCAAGAGTTAAGTGACAGAAACTTTGACAGACAAAAAAATTTATGCCGCGACATTCTGCAGACTATTGCTCGTACTGCTGTTTTGGTCCTTAGTGATGAGGCCCATTTTACCTGGCCGGAACTGTTAATAAACAAAATTTTCGCTATTGGGCAGAGAATAGCATTCGAAAACTTCACCAACAACCACTCCACAGTCCTTGAGTAACAGTGTGGTGCGCTGTTGGAGATTTTGGTGTGTGGGGTTCCTACTTTTCCGAAAAAAATGGTGAAGTTGTAACAGTGACTTCTGCTCGGTATTGTCACATGATTGAAGTTTTTTTGAAACCAAAAGTGGATGATTTATTGCAAGACCATAAAAATAAAAACATTTGGTTCCAACAAGATGGTGCTTTCAAATCATAATAAAATAAAACTCCATTCTATGTTCTTTCAAATAATAAAATAATTTTCATTGCATCTTACTTTGTTTTTATTACGCATCTCTTTCAAATCGAATAGTACAATATGAGTTTGTATGGTTTCTAAAAGCATTTTGAGATGTAGCAATATAATAAAATCAGACGGGGTCGTAATGCCAGATCCCCCCGCCCTCCCCAAGTGGGTTGATTTAAAAGGAGTTCGGACTTAATACAAGTGATTGTATTGATATTCAAGTAAATAGAAGTGAAAAAAAAAACAGCTCAATAGGAGAAAATTACGCGGCTAACAGAACGCTTCGATTTTACGCTAGATAAAGTTCCAAACGCCTGCGGGCGGAAATTGCTTCGTTGTGGCCTTTTGCAGGGAGTGAAATTGGATTGGTTTACCCCGGCCTCAATTTGGAAATTTTAGTAGTAGCTGTTGTTTTAAAAATGAAAGACCTGGTGTAGCCTGGATAATACCTGAATTGTAGAAATAAAATTTGAAGGAATAGCGTAGTTTTATGTATGATTAAATATAATTTATGTGAACGTGAACATGTTTTGACATTTCTTTTAGGCCAGGACGTTAATTGAAGGAGAACTTTACTAGTTGCAAAATAGTAAGAACTATGTAGGGGTTATGTATTTTGGGAAAGAACAAGGTGGCAGTGTAGCGTTGGTGTTTGGACAGTTTTATTGTTGGAGTAACGATATTATCATTTATTTGGGATTCATAAATGTGTAATTCAAGCAAGAAAAATAAGAGCATTGGATAGTTTTGTTGCTGAATTAGACCAAGTTTTCTTTAAGATTTGCTTTAAGGTTTAGTTTAACATCACCTGGTCAAATTGCAGATAAAGCTACTGTTAGAAAACTATATCCATATGTACATGTATGATGATGCATTTTATGGTAATAGAGGTCAAGTTGATTTTTATTCAACTTTATTTAGCAAATAGGTAGTATTTGTAAATGATCTCCAGCTACCCCAGGTTAGGCAGATCTGGAAGGAGTAGTTAATTTGAACAGAGTAACGTGACGACCGAATTTAGGAATAACTAAAGCAAAGTAGTTTTATGCAGAATAACAGTCTTCCACATGGACAAAGACGCAACAAAGCTTGCGACGACCGACTGTTTGCCCCCGATATTGACGAAGACAAAACCTTTCAAGGTAAGTGTTAATGTAATGCAGAATTTTCTTGAAAACCTTGTTATTTATTATTTTTGTAGTTTTTATTGTTTATTTTCCTTTCGCATATATCTATAGGAACCCACTCACGACCCTCAGTTAGTGAGGACCTTTTGACAGGGCCCCCCCTTGAGGGTAAGTCAAAATTGAAATGTTTCACCCGTAGCAGTAGAAAAATTACATCCAAAACGAAAATAATGTCCATCTTTATGCAGCGAGGACTACTCTCAACCGATTTGAAGACGCCCACATGTCAATATTTTACCATGGCCACCCAGATTTCCGATATTTCGCCAATTGGATGTGTGGGACATTATGAGTAGAAGACTGCATACACTGAAAGCTCTCCGGTATGAAGTGTAGATTGCTTGGGACACGATACCCCACCACCAACTAGTTTCGACGTCACGAAGAGTGAGGGAGTGTGTAACAAATAGAGGGAGGGGGAATATTATCAATAAAATTGTGTTCATCTTTTGGTCTTTTCTTTGAAATTCGAATCACTTATTACCTCTGCCAAGTTTGTTCAAAAATTCCCAATCCTTTTGGTATTGCCATTTCCATGTCACTGAGTATATTAGGATTGTGAAAGTGGTACTGAACAACCAGAGACAAAACGTACTTCGGCATGTAGCTGGAAGAAGTATGTGCTTGTGAAAAACTTAACAAACTTTCATATGATAAATAAATATTAGTTTGCTCATATATAATTTATTATTTATACAGTCGATTATTAAAAATAAACTATTAAATGTTAGACAGCTTTTGCCCAACAGCTTCAGGACTTGTAACTTCTAGAACAGTTTGCAGTATTTCAGTTATTTCTCCAATATACTTAAAAATTCTCCTCAACCTCAATTTCCATACAATCATGACATAGTACACAGGTATACCTAAAAATATCATTAATACACTAGAAACTATAAGGTGCAATTACCTGTTAACATAATGGCAACCCAAATCAAAGTGGTAATTGGCTGGAACGGAATCGGAAATAATATTAAAAATACACAGCTAGCTAAAAATAAAATTGGAATAATCAGGTTGACTCTTATAGGACGTGGCATGTTTGGTTCTTTATAACGTAACCATAACATCCCTATAATACTGGCAGCAACAGACAACCATAAAATTTGACTGAAGTAGTTAATGAGTATAAAAACATTACTAACTAATAGCATTGCTAAAGATGTAACACACTAAAAAAGGGCGTTAAATATATGTAGACATACAAATACTTACAGTAAATATTAAAGATGGAACAGGCGTCATTCGTCGCACGTGAATATATGAAAATAACGCTGGTAAATGTCCTTCTTGAGCTCCTGTTAAAAACAACCTGGACGAAGTAAATAAAATTCCATTTACGCCACCAAATGTTGAAAGTGCTACAAATATTGGAACTAACCAGTACCAGCTTCCTATGGTTTTATGGCCAAAAGTCTGTAACAGTTTGTTTAAAAGCAAAGAGGTGAATAGTTTCAAACGGGGTTACTTTGATCATGAAATATAGTTTTCAATAGGGTAACTTTTGTACTACAGCTTTATGTAATATACTGGTGTAAAATAAAAGTTGGTCAGCAAATATTTGTTGAAACAAATGCCTTCACACTAGTAGCGTAAAAGACTTTAAAAATTGTTACCAGAGAGTTTAGAAATGAAAATGATGAAGTCAATTAAGCAAACAATGCTGGTTAACAGTTACAAAGTTGAATACAATCGGAAGATCCGCGTATGTTCCAGCAGCTTCCATAATAACATGGAAGATATTATGTTTCTATATATAAACTATGCAACCTGACAAGAAATCAGTTCAATGCACGTTTCATACAATAATTACCCCAAAAATATGCAGCTTTTTACAATTTTTAGAATTGAGTAAACTTAACGTTACCGCGAAACAAGCGTAGTTATAATACAAAGTAACCCCCAGACAAGATAACAGTAATATTATTGCAATATAATTTATCACTTAAATACAGACTATGAATTAATAGTAATAATAATAATAATTCAGTTTTAATTGTTTAGCAATTAATTACATAGAAGTTGTGGAAGATAAATCAAACAAAGACATATTACATTAAAGCCGGAAACGTTTTTTGCGAAGCCTGGTTCGGCCTTATCGACAATTCCAAAAATTTAGACATCGACGAACTAGGACTGATTGCAACAAATAACGTTTCCCTCTAGATTTTAAGAAAAAGCATCAATGCATGCAACAATCTTTTACAATACACCGTAAAAGAAATAAAACTAGTGTCGGCAATTTATGTACTATCGACTAGAAGAAGTGGATTTAAAAAGGAGAAAGTTAGAGTACGAAATAAAAACTATCGCATTAAAGCAACCGTATAAATATAATAGAGAAAAAACAAAATGGCACAATTAAGGGAGAGGCTAATAAATCATTTTAAAACCCACTGGAAAAATTTGGAAACAGCTGGCGTATGTAATGTTTCTGCATTTACAGTTAATAACTTAGAAACGTGTTCGTATGTCGGAGCTCTTGCAGAGTAGAACGGGCCTAAGCATGTGTATTTTTTAAAAGGATTTTACAAATCCCTGTTTACTAAGATGTACGATGCAAGAGCAGATCTTAGAAAAGAAGGATACGTGTTAATTCCTTTTAACGTATTCAGTTTGATTTGCTTGCCTACAGAAGAACCCTTTGCTATATTTAAAACAAATGGTATCACAACATATAATGGTTACTCACTTTCGAAAGTAGAACGCTTAAGATTATTTTCAAATATCTGGAAAAAATGGAGAATGCATCCTTTACACAGAAAGAAGTAGAACAAGTGGACGAAATTCTTATGCAGAAAGTAAAGGGACATGTAAACATTAATAAGTGCCGTAGACTAGGGCAAATAGATGCAGGAACAGAACTTGTTATTGTTGGAATTAAAGAAGTCGAACACAGAAACAAAGTCCATAATATTTTGCAATTCGAACATCAAGACGCACTTGTACGTCTACAATAACTGGCTAGAGAAAGCATTGCAATAAGAAAATGTGGATTTAAATTATAAAATAGGAATTCTCTTATATAAATTAAAAACAACTCCCAGTAAAAATAAAGAAATTGGTTGTATTTTGTATATAAATATGTAAGTATTACGTTATGTACTTTACGTTAAAAAATTTAAATTAGATGTTATTTATTATTGTAGTGCACTTTATATTATGTAAATAAGAATTAACATTAGATGGTACTTATTCTTCTACTATATTTTATATTATTTAAATAAAAATTAAAAGTAGATGCTACTTATTATTCTACAGCAATCCGAATTACAACTAGAACATAAATGTAAGTTTGCTATAGGCTGTTACTCACAATTGCACACTCTTTCAAAGTATTTGAGCAAACCGATTTAAAAGAAAAAAAAATCTTAGGTCGAAATTGATTTTAAAACTATAATTGGTTTGTTGGGTAAAACTTATAAAAAATTCTACCAGAAATTGTTTTTCCATATTGCGTAGTATGTAGGAGTCACGTAGACATTTAGTGGATTAATGGTTAGTTTGTACATAGTTTCAGAAAAACTAGAGTCCAAGTCGAATTTTATGTGATCACGGTATTTGAGAATGTAATTTGTCCCTTACATCTGCTAAAGCAAACATCTAACAGAAATAGTACAAATTAAAATCCTACGCAAACAAACTTAGTCCAATTGATTACTCAAACGCGATAACAAATAACCGGAAATATAAACAACTATTTAACCTTTGGATAATACGAACAGAATAGAGTATATGCTCTTATACTTGCATTTTAAAAACGTGGTACGAGCGGTTACTGCTACAAGAAATAAAATATTCTTGTGCTTTGAAAAATTAAAAAGTTTAGAACGAATATAGAACAAGGTAATATAATTTTTCTTTGGAATTGTGTAACGTAATGGAGCTCGTATATAAAAATATACAGGGTGAGTCTATATGTACCAATATGGTGTATATAAATAAAAATAAAACATGGTAGCCGAAGTTTGACAAAAAAAAAAGGTGGTCGACCATATTGGGTGGCAGAAACGAAATCATGGCGCTGATTACGTAGTTTTAAAAATAAAAAACGGTTGTCAAGACGATCGACAAAATTATAGGTTAGAACTTATAAAAACCCGTCGAAGCACAGTCCGCCACAACTACCGCTGGTTTTTCAGAAAGTTTGATTTTTAAGATCCTGCGATATCACTGCCCTACAACACCGTCGGTCAGAGCTATTGCTCTTTTCGATTTTTAAAACGCACGCCGTGCGATTGGTGGTGGAAAAGACATTTCTGGTGTTTCTCTTTATAGTTTTCGCAACATGGTCGAGGCGAACCGGGGACATCCATTGGTGTTAAATGTACTAGACGAGCCGCAAGATTCGGAAAAAGATGACGCCATTTTTTTTCCGCTTAATCCTTAACTTCGTTCGGGTGTCTTAGGAAACCTTCGATTCGCGTTCTTCACCAAAGTCTTATAGTGCGGATTTTGTTCTGTACTAAAATGGTACCTACAAGCGTTTTTAAATGCGAGCCCTGTCACGTCTACTTTACCAGGAGGGATGCCTTCAAGCAGCACCAGGTAGAACAGCATGGTACAAGCCTATCGCGGGTTAAACGTTCAGTCAAACGAGTAACAGAAAACTTAAACTGCGAGCCGTGCGGCATTACCTTTACCAGAATGGATAATTTGTAGAAGCATCATGTTAAGAAGATCAGAGTGACTCGTCGGCATCGAGGCTTAAACGTCCATCTCCGCCGGCAGTAGAAAAAACTTCCTCCAAACAAGAACGAGTTAGTGTCCGGTGCAATGTGTGTGATGTAAATGTGACGAAATCTGCGTACACTGCTCATCCACAGATCAATAAGCATCAGAGTGCAGCAGATACTGCTACCGAGAGAGACTATACGGTGGAAATAGTTAGCACAGCATTTAAAAACCGTATAGCCAGCTACCGCATGAAAACCGTCAACACTGGCGATAAGTATCTGAGTTTCTGCTCACGCAGAAGCATGGATTTATTCGTTTAGTCGGCGAAAAATTTAAGGACCATAAGATTGTAAAGGTTAATTGTGAAGTTTATGATGCGTACACCAAAATGAGTATTGGTCAAGAGACTACCGATGTAAAATCGTTTAACACAAAAAATGTGATCAAAACGCATGGCAGCAATCTTAAAAGCGAGTACGAAGACTTTCGCGATGATATGCGACAAAAGTCGGAAAAATTTGAGCACCTCGGGTCGGGTTGCACTTTGAAGAAAGTGTTTTACTTGGATGTTGACATTAATAAGTAATGTCGGATTGGGACCTCCAAGAAAATTCGAGCATATCGAATACTTTATACGCCAAGAAAATGTTTATAAATAAAAAAGGTTATAAAATTGAGGTTTGGAGTTGTAACTTGGCAAGGGGTTGGTCCTAGAACAAAATTAATATAGGGTTCAGACTTCTAAGAAAATTTTAAACCATCTAATACCCTATACGTTAAGATAATGTTTATAAATAAAAAAAGTTATAAAATTAGGGTTTGGGGTTGTAACTTGGCAAGGGGTTGATTCTAGAACAAAATAAATGTCGGGTTCAGACTTCCAAGAACATTTTAAGCCATTCAATACTGTATCCATTAAGAAAATGTTTATAAAAAGTTATATAATTAGGGTTTGGGGTTGTAAGGGTTGGTCCTAGACTAAAAGTAATGTCGGGTTTTGGACCTCCAAGAAAATTTGAGGTTATCCAATACTTTAAACGCTAACGAAATGTTTATAAATAAAAAAGTTATATAATTGGGACTTGGGGTTGTAACTCGATCTTAAAGTAAAGAATTAGAAAGGTGGGAATATAAAAGTCGTGCGGGGCCGATAGGCGCCGAAGTCCACCCGGAAGATCCTCCGGGTGGAGTAGGATCCTCCGGGTGGAGATTCCATCCTCCTTATGACGTTTTGTGTTTCAAAGAGCAAAAAGTGTTCTGGTTCCTCTATCAACATACTACTCTGAAAATTTTAAGTAATTTTAAAAATTCCAATTTGAAAGTGATATATTATACAACAAATTCCAAAAAATGAACAAAGCACCCCTGCTCGCCATTAAATACTTACCACAGCAACAGCAACGGACCCTAACATTTCATTCTTATCTAATACTGCAAAATAGGCAACGTTGGCAAGCACATAAACCCCTGTTACTAATGGAAGTGCAATCCATATTGCTCGTGGCAGATTTCTAAAACAAAAGCTTATATTAGCAACATTTATCTTCCAACCTACACTTCAGCACTCGATTTGAAGTGCTCCAATCAAGATAAAATCACGCTCAAGTGGGAGCGATCCCACTTAAATTCAATAGTTGCGAACAGCGAAAACCTTTTGTGCTTTCTTCTACTTCAGAGAAATTGCTATGTTTAATTCAGCAATTCATTTCATATACGTTATTTGACCTAAAAATGTGTTCCGTTGCTTACAGCTCTGGTACATTATATTCAATTACGTTTCAAGTGACGTAGTGATTTCATTAGCGTAGCCTACTTGATTAGATAAAATTGAATTCTGAAGAGCGCGGAAATTTAAACACTTCCGACGTTAGTTGGAATAAGGGAGTTTCATGTTTGATCTAATAATTAATTTTAAACATATTTCGAACCAGGAATTGCATCTGTTGTCCATACTTACAATAGGTTTAGAATTTTTAAATTAAATATTTATGCGGTTAAACCAAATCCATACAATTACCCGACCCGAAATATTTCTTTTATTCTACGATTATAGTTTCGGATACTGAAATATACAGCGTGATCCAAAAGTTAGTTTACCGTGAGATACTGAATATACACTTACTCGGTAAACTGATTTTTGGATCACACCCCTAAATAACCCCTATCATAGCAATATATATATATATATATATATATATATACATATATATATATATATTGCTATGATAGGGGTTATTTAGAGGTATAAAGAGTCATAATGGTTACCCAATACATGTAAATAGTACTAGAAGTTAGAAAACCGCATTTATTTAGCATTAAAAATACGTAATTTGTGTATCATGCAAAGAGCAAACATTTAACACCCTGCATAAGGATTGCAAGTGACTTTAATTAACGCCGAGTAGCATATCATTCAACAATACACACACACGTGCAGAAAAAGAAATAACTCTACACGCAATCAAACTTGTCCTAAACCAAAAATATTCATAGATTGTAAAATTAATACGCGTGAAATGCAGTAAAAACCTAGAAAATCATAATACAATTCACATTAAACAAGCGATAATGAAAGCAGATAGCATAGTGTCCTGATAAGAAACGCGCCCTTCATAATTAATACGCTTCGGAAACGCAAAATGTAAACAGAAAGATGTTAATTTACGTCACTTGGTCTACATGATTTTCTACATGAAGTTAATGCAGATCCCAAAAGAATTATCTTGACAAACAACACCAAAAGTGAAAATTACGTGCCAAAGCAAATTATAAATTCCTGTAACATCATCAAAATAGACGCTATAAAATAAGTACAAACCAGAAATATACGATTACCTACGTGATCAACGAGTCGTTCTATAAGGTAATATCAGCGCTAAACCTGTAAAATCCCAAGAATATCCAAAACAACTGATAGTTGGTCGTACACTTTGAACACCAGCTCAGACAAACCAGTGAATTTAAATGGGGCGTAGGCGATATATAAGGTGCAAGTTTGATAAGCGGACAGTCTTAGTTTAAACCACGTACAAGCTGCGTCGCTGATACTTAAGAATTTACGCGTCAAGTAAATATTCGAATTAAATAATAAAAATTTTGTGAAAAGTGATGTTATAAAATATTTTGAATTAATTATAGTGAAAATATATGAGACTAAGCCTGGCCGTTTGCTAGAAAACGTAGGTAGATATTTATTAATTGATTTAAGCTAAAATATTCATAATTCAGGGCTCTAAGGATCTCTTAAGGAAACTTTAAGAACAACTCTAAGAATAACTCTAAGAACAATTCTAAGAATAAATATAAGAAAATCTTAGTTCATCAATCTATGTACAATATTCTAAGAAAACTATAAGGATAAATATACGTAGAAAAACTCTAAAAGACATTACGAAAATTCAAGGGACATTACAACGTTATGAAAATTTAAGGCAGATCACATTAAACGGGGTAAAACTTGAAAATGAAGCAACTCAACTAAAAGCAATATTGGGGTACTGATCCACGGCACGCAGCTGAAAGACTCTCAAGGAAAACTACAGGTCAGAACTACCTTGCATAAGACATTATTTACTATTTATTATATTTGAACATTGACCATATTAAGACATTATTTTCTATTTATTAATTTTGAACATATTTTAAACTTGAATAATTTATGTAAGGAGTCGACAAAAATTTATTTTTATACGTGAAAAATTTCGTAAACAAGGGAAAATCTTGAACGTTCAACAAAATTTTTAGTAGAGTACAAACGACATTTTGCTGGCTTTAAATAAGAAAAGGGAGCTTTAAATTTTGGAGATAAATAATTTAAAGTTTATTGAAATTTGATTCGGGGGTTAATTTTATCATACAGTCAAACAGATCAAGCTGTGAAGTTTAAATCATTTTTCTTTTCTCATTATACAAATATTAAACGACTTCGTTTTATCATTCAAATCAGAAAAGTCTTAGGAACAAAGGGGTAAACTATTTCATTATCGTAACGTTGTGCACTCTGTGTAAATTAAACTGGGCTAGCCGAAGCAGATTTAAAATTTCAGAACATTAAAATACACAAAGCGGTGGTGGTCAGAAGAAGACTATCTGAATAATTACATCGACGTACTGCGTTATCATATCAATATATATATGTATATATATATATATATATATATACATATATATATATACATATATATATATATACATTACTATGATAAGAAGGTAATTTAAGGGTATATTACGTCATAGGGGTCGTAAGATACATGTAAATATTATTATCGTTTAGAAAACCAAACAATTCCATCATTAATTGGGAGTAAATGGACAATTTTGCATAAAGACAATAGCGAGCACATTGTATATAAATCATAACTAATTTTAATTCATAAAAGGGAAGCTCATTCTTCAATAACTAAATCCTATTTAGCAAGAATAATAACGTGTACGTCGTATAATACGTTTCAAATTAAATATATAAGCCTAGAATTGAAAAGAAACTAGCAAAAATAATGTTTTAAACGCAACGAGTTTTATCAAAATAAACACGCAATCGGTGAAGGTAAACAACCTGGTATACTTGCTATAAAATAATATCATTCAAAATATTAATGCATAAATAAGTAAATGCATTCAAATACGTCATCATAGAAACGTTAACACGTGACCAACAACATTGTATTTTCATAAAATCCAACATATTTGGAGTGATAAATAACAAATAACTGACGGTCGGTGATGCGATAAAATTTGAATAATAGCAAACACAAATAAGACGACGTGACAGAAAGTAATATAAATTTGGATTTTCCGAGGAATATGCTATATAAAATAAACGCCTACGTGTGAAATGAAACGATTTACCAAGAGTCTCGTCAGAAAATTTGTAGAAAATCCAAGTTTGTAATGATAGCGCAAAGTGCAATGCCTTAATCAACAAACACGCGAGTAAAACCAATACGAAAAATAGGGAAAATAGCAGGTGGAGTGTTTATAAATAATACGAACTTCGTAAACAACCAGGATCTCTGTGACCAAAGCACTAACCGCATCAGTTAAAAGTAAAATATTACGCATTGACCTTAGAAACAAAAATCACAATATAAACAACATAAATACTCTGTTAGAATATAATAAGTCTCTTTTCGCCCAAAAATTTGTCCGAAAATAAGAGTCCTATTTTAATTTAAGTACTATTCGAGACTAAGGATCAATGTTATAAATCGGTAGGTAGGTCGTTTTAGGATGTAATTGTGGAAATAAATGATGGCAAACTATGATATATTTTATTCCCTTTATTTTAACGTCTTTAGTGATACTTGCATGGTCCGTCGATCCCTGATTTGACCGCATACTGAAAAAAAACAACATAAAAGTGATAATTTTACGATTTTTGTAAATAACTCGCTCAGGGTTCACTTTACAGGAAATTTTCAAATAGTCGAAAATAAAACTCGTAAAATTCTCTACAAAAGGGTTTCATTTATTTATCTCATAAACGAATTTGTTGCGGAGTTATAACCAATGGAACCTATGGCATATTCTAGCGCCGGTCAGTCTGCCTCTGACCAGAATAATTACATTAAAACGTAAACGAAACGTTTGTACACAAAAGATGATTGACGAGCCATTCAGAACCACATCTTGCGGATAGACTTGATTAACAGGTACAAAGGTTTCGCATTTAAGAGTTAATTAGATTGCAATACGAAATCTCCCTAATATTATTTGCATAATTTCTGGTAAGTTCTCAAACAATTAAAATGTACATAAATTGCCGTCGTGAATATTGGAAATCGGTTCTAATTTGATATGTGTTCTGATGAAAGTATTGATTACAGTTTTAATTTAAAGCTTTGATAGTTGTACATATGTAATATAAATTACTGTTCATATAAATTACTCCAGTGATTATATAAATTAATAATTAGAAAAATAGAAAAATAGCATCGTAATTTTACAAGATAATACTTGTACTGTTAGCGATTAGCTGAGAATAAATTGCTGTGAGAGCTTTTCTCAAATATTGTCACTACGTGTAGCTGAAAAGGCTTGCATAATCAGTTTAAAAATAAAGAACTGTTGTTATTTCAAAAGGAGTTTATTACACTGGTGTCAAGTAGTGGGATTGAAAACTTTTGAACAAATGCTATTAGCATGCTTGTCACTCAAACTCAAAAATAGGAAATGAACATTCATTTTTGAAGAACTTCAAGTCAAGTGTACAAGAACGCGCAGAGAAACAGAATCAAAACTCTGCGAATCTAACAGCAAATTTAGAAGAAAACTACACGAAATTAAATAAAAATACGGAAAAACTGAACTAAACCGCAGCGAAGTTAGCAGAAGGTAACATATTTTACAGAAAAATTAGATGAAAATGTGAAAACCGTTGAGCAATTGAAATAGGAGTTTATAAGAAAAAATGCTAAATCCGCCGAAAAACTTAGAGCGAAACTTTCAAAGAGCCTGCAAACACTGGAAGCCAAATTTTTCCAGTGGTTTGCAGAAATTAGAAATGAAGATTTTGAATAACTAGAAGCGAGATTTTCTAAAATTTGACAAGAACATATCTAACCAATGAGAATTCAGCGTTATTTATCGCATTGGTTATCGAGCTGTATGTAAATTTGATTTAAATATTAAATGCAAATAACTGAATACAAAGTACATTAACAAAATGTATTTGCCGCATAAATCAGTAATGACACAGAGGAAGAGTGTTAATTCTGAAGCTAGAAATATTCTGAAATCTTATATAGAATTTTTCGATAAACGGAAAGATGCAGGTGTGTGGTTATTACCATTAGAAAAGGCAACTGAACTTGCTGCTGCTGTAACTGGGAAATCGTGTGCATTTATAAAATATATAAGAAAGGAAGCTTCAATATCTGAGAATCGATCGTTAAAATCTCTACCGAAAAGGCAATGTAGTGGTGGTTCTAATAAAAGTATCCTTGACGATTTTGACTTAGGGGTATTGAGACGCACTGTTCATGAAATTTATACGGTTGATAAAGAAGTTCCTACATTGGATATGGTCAAGATAATGACACACAAAATCAATTGTACTGGTGATCGGGAAACAATAAGAAAGCTTTTGTAAAGATTAGCTTTAGTTTTTAAAAATGTCATGATAAACGTAAGTTTCTGATGGAACGAACGGACATTGTAGCATAGTGTTCGCGCTATCTACGTGTCTTACAAGGAAACAATGTTCGTGAAGAAGTGACATATTTGGATGAAAGATATATTCATCCATCGTATGGTGTACTGAAATACTGGCAATCTGAAAACGAACCTGGTGTGTACAAGACTAATCGAAGTGTTCAACGATACATAATTGTACATGCAAGTGGACGTTAAGGCTTTGTCAATAATGGCCTTTTAATATTCAAATCAAGAAGCAAATCTGAAGATTATCATGATGACATAAATCACCACAACGTTATGCAACGGATGGAAAAACAGTTAATTCCAAATGTACCTCCCAATGGCATAATTGTTATGGACAACGCACCATATCATAGTGTCGAAATTAATAAACCACCTACACAAGCAGTGTAAACGAAAATTATTCGGAATTGGCTGGCAAATCGAGGCGTTTCGACAATAAATGGAATGTGGAAAGCTGAATTATTAGTATTAGTTAAGAACTTTCCATACAGCAAAACATATTTTGTAGATGAATTACTTAAAACACATACTGTGCTATGCTCACAACTTCAATCCCATAGAATGGATATGGAGTTTGCTGAAATGTAAGGTTGCAATGAATAACGTAGATCAAAGAAGTTGTGAAATTGTAAATCTAGTGCAAAAGCATTTCCTGAAATTTGTAAATTAGAGTTCATGTTGATTGTTTGACAAAAGAAGCTTGGTGAAGAGATGGTTTGCTCGATGATACAGTTGAAAGATTGAACTTTACTGTAAACACGAGATCATCGGAAGAAGACGAAGATAAAACTTGTTACGTTTATTTTCGGGATAAATTAAAATACCTCTTTTCCCTGTTTAATTCATTCCCCATTCGAATAGATTCCGTTTCTACTCTTAAATCCTTCAACAACATCCTATATATTTTACCTGTTCATAATAAGCCCGCTTTACAATAATTTTTAACTCAAATCTATTTGCTTGGAAACGACAAGTTTATGATAAAATTTAAATAAGTCAATACCTTGTTTTAGGTATCCTTTAATTTGTTAAACATTCCGATAACGTATAATTGCTTTCTCTATTGTTTAAATCTACAGACTCGTCGAACTAAGGTCGCGCACTATCCAATAAAAGCGCGTTTTCAAGTTTTCCTAATCACGCCTTGATAACCACAATATGACTTGGAGCTCTGGTTGTTTAATTAAACGAATTTATGTTCACTTTCTTTTCAAAATGTTAAAAAGCACTCGTTGTAATTGCTAGATTCTTCGTTCTGTTTTTCTTTATGAAAATTTCGCGCACGCCTTACAGCGTGGTGAGTATTGATGGTTTTATAAAACTGTACTTGTCGGCGTAAATAAATTAATATTTTTTGTAATCATTCTAACTTCCTCCGGGAAACACGATAGCCACTTGAATTGCCGCTCCTTGGGGTATAGAAAGCTGCACCCGTTACATAATCTCAGATCTATCTGGCCCGCTCCGGTCCTAGAAGCGAATGAGACATCCAACACCGTAGAGACGTGGGTGAGTGTTTCTTTTCTGCTTGTGTCGAGACCCTGCCCACTTAGATTTTACTATTTTGGGCTCATACAGGTCTCGAATTAATTGTCTGTACGAAAATGATTTATGATGCTGGGATTTATTGCCATGGAATTACTATATTACGCGTAACTTTAACTACTATGCATTAATGCGTCAGATGGGTTAAAAACTTGCTGGCACATTGGAAGACGTTATTGCCATTCTACTTGTAATTGTAGGTTATATGTTAGCATTATCAGAGTCTATGTGAGGTATCATAATATTATGATTACTAAAAGAAATTGTAAAATCTGCCACACAAATACACTAGCCAGCAAATACTAATATATATGATTTATTCTCACTTACTGAAACCAGGTTCATGCCCATTGTAATGTTTCTTTTTCTTTTTATGCTAATTAGAATTCTTTCGCTAATGTGTAATTTTCTTTGTTTTTTTGTATTTAGGTATAACCGCGGACGGGGATTTCTCCTACAGGTTGTACGGAGCGGTTAATAATTTATTTTTATTTCAGGCCTTATTTAATTTTTGTAGGTATTATATTCCGGCCACTCACCGACTGAGCCCGATCAATTTCTCTTTCTTTCTTCTTCCTTGTCTTTTAGACTACGTAAATGTACGTAGCAAACTGACTACAGTGAAGATATCTAACACCAGAATTCTTGTTCAAAAATTTGTTATAACGGTATTTTGTGGATAATTATGTATTGAAATTTACGCAATGTACACTGTATGTTTAAATACTTGAGTAAACGTTGAATAAAAACTGAACTATGCTTTGAGATTTTGTTACTTGTTGATTTATTAAAAATACTGACTAAATGTTCTAAAAAAATTCTTACACCGACTGTACACTACTATACCCTATTCACGTTAAATATGGGATGACGTCATAAACAGTAATAAAGTGCTAGCGATTGTAAAATGTGAACGTAACTAAGAACATAGGTTTAATGATGTTAGAATTTAGTGTGTACCAGTTTGTACTTCTGTTCGGTGTTGCAACATTTTTCCCTTCTATTACTTTAACATTTCTCATTTTATTGTCATTGTTTAGTTTTGTAGTAAATCGTTTGTGCTTTATATTTGCTAAATAAAACAGTTTTTTTCAGTACTAAAACACTTTATACATTGCAAGTTTCGAGTATTTGACATTTAGAATGCCTAAACATTTGGATTCGCGTGCACAATAAATGGTTACTCTGATCATAAAATAACATTAACTATGACAACGCAGCATTTATTTGAATTATGACGTCATCCCATATTTAACGTGAATAGAGTATACGTAGGGCGCTCGATATATTTCGAACTGACAACAGTAGTGTTGCTAGGTGCCATCTGACGTTTCTAACCTAAAGTTTGACATATTTGACAGATAAATACTTATAACATTTTGTCATATGAACATTATTTGTTTGGTTTTGATTGAGTTGAAAATTTCGTCTCGGCCAAAAAATGGAATTAACTCGTTAACATTTTCGTGCGATAATTTTTTACAATTACCGACGTTTCTCCTCAACAGTGCCTGAATCAACTTATTTCGACTTTTGGGGAAGAAGCTTCAACTAAAACTATTGTATATCGTTGGTATAGTAAATTCGATCGTGATCGTACTTCACTAGTGGATGAATTTAAAGAAAGTCGTCCAAAATGAGCTGTTGTGTCAGAAAACATCGATGGATGCTGTGCGCGAATTGATAATGCAGAATCGTCATGTGACTTATCATGAGATTCAGGCATCGCTAGATATTAGTATAACAAGCATATATTCGATATTACATGAAGATTTAGCTGTGAAAAATCTATGTGCGCGTTGGATCCCACATAATTTGACAATCGCTCAAAAAAAGACTGGTGTCGATTGGTGTAAAAAAATGCTCAAACAATACGATTGCGGTGCATCAAACGCAGTGTATAACATCTACACAGGTTACGAATCTTAAATTTATTTGTATGAACCCGAAAGTAAACAGCAGCCGGCTGTATGGGTCTTCTAAAATGAACGAAATCCAACATAAGTTGTCCGCGCTCGAAGCACTTCGAAGATTATAATTACTTGTTTTTTCAGAATAAATGAACATATCATGACTGTTGCTCTAGAGGATCGTAGAACAGATAATTCTGCTTGGTATACGAAGTCTGTTCAAAAAGTATCGCGAATTTTGAATTTCCGCGGGCTACATATATTCGATTTTCGATTCTTTTGTGACGTTAAATTGGTACACAAGTCTCTCGCTTATGCTGGCAAAGTCGGCCATTTTGCATGTTTAGTTAATTGTTGACAGCTATTTTGGTTGTACGTGTTTTGGCTTGTCTTCGATTTTTGCCTATTCCAAAAAATGGATCAAAGAATCTGTATCAAATTTTGAGTGAAAAACAAAATTAAGTGCGCGGACGCATTTCGAATGTTGACTATGGCGTATGGTGAAGCTACCTTGAACCAAAGCAACGTTTATCTGTGGTACAAAATGTGAGAGCCGAAAAAATGTGAACGACGAAAAACGTACCGGACGCCTGATCACATCAACAACAGACAAAAACATTGATGAAGTGAAGAAAATAATATTAGCCAATCGTAGAATCACCGTTAGAGAAGTTGCTGAGGACCTAAACCAGTGATTTGGTCATGAGACGGGTCGCCGCGAAATTCGTGCCAAAATTGCTCACTTTCAAACAAAAAACGGTATCGCGTTAGCATTGCTAAGGAGCTGTTGGACTCGGTCCGAGACGACCCAAATTTGCTCCAAAGGGTCATAACTGCTGACGAATCCTGGGTTTATGGCTATGACGTAGAAATCAAAGCTCAATCAACGCAATAGAAGCGATAAAGATGGCATCGAAGGAGAAGCTGAACAAGATCACAAAAAATGATTTTTTAAAGTGCTTCGAGGATTGGGAAAAACGTTGGCATAGAGGGGAATTACTTTGAAGGGGACAAAATAGATATTAATGGATAAATAAATACTTTTTAAAAAAAACACAAAATTCGCGATACTTTTTGAACAAACCTTGTTTGCACAAGTTTTCAGAGAAATAAAAAAAATAAACCGACGATGCCGAATCATTCTCCATCATCACTCGACTTAAACAAGTGCCTATTTGAGCACTCAAAACATCGAATCGATGGGTCATCCGCCGTATAGTCCTGATTTGGCACTTAATGATTTCTTTTTGTTCCTACACGTAAAGAACAAACTGCGTAGACAATGATTTTCAACACCAAAAGAGACGGTTGATACGTTCAAAACCCATGTTATCTCAATCATAATGGAAAAAATACTAAGAAAATTGGTTCGAACGTGTGCAAAAGTGTATCAATCATCGTGGAAAATATTTTGAAAAACAGTAAAGAAGTTTTCACACCTTCAGTTTTGTTTTTGTTACTTATTCCCGATACATATCGAGCACCCCTCGTATCAGCAGTGCCAACCCCTCCAGGGATAATGTCTGCATGGTGGAGCTGAACGGAGTTCATTGGCCTTTGAAAATAAGAGAAATCTGAAATTTAAAAGTGTAAATATACGATTGTCATACCAAATGACGAAAAGGCTGGCAAAAATGTTTTAAATATTTAAACTATATTAAAAGAAGACCTAGAAGACTAACAACAACATTCCACTTCCAGGATTGTATGCAAAACCTTAGCTTTAAGATAAACAAACACTGTTTATTTATAGTTGTAATTGCAGAAAATAATGTATAATGTATTATTGTAATTTTATACAAGTTTGTAAATAGATCACAATCAATTAATGCTTTTTATATACATACATCATACACTAACCTTATGTAGGCATTCGACGTGGACGACATTAAACTAATTTCTTCGTGATGTACAATACAATTATTACACTTTTATCAATGTTAATCGTTAAATCCGTTAATTATTTGTTTTTACAAATACAAATATTTTTGGTGTCAGGAAAAATTTTCTTTGGAAAAAATTAAACAGCTTTTTTTTAAGAACTAAAACAATTGGCCTAGGCGAAAATAACAGTTCAAATTGGAACTGCTGTTAAGAGGAAATTAGAAAACTCATTTGATGAAGATTTAAATTAAAAATGGCGTTAGGTTACCAATTTCAATTTGCTCAGAAGGAGCGGAGACCCGTAACAATTAAAAGGCGCTGCGGCTAATTACAGTAGTGCAGGAGTGGGTTCCAATGGAAAAATTATAAACAATAAAAATAAATATGTGAAATGATCGAAATACCAAACTACTTTACAAGTAGCACTTACTGTGTAAGGTTTTACTAATTTTTAATAGTATAATGCGCCAAACCGTCCTGCCCCAGCGATCCCTTTAATATTTTCACTACCCGGGAAAACGTTTATTCCGTATAGGTCTCCTTGTTTTCGTCACCTCATCCTACACCTCAAAACACGTTAACCTTTTGTCAAATTAAAGAAATTTTTATAATAAAGAGTCTTTCCCAAATACGACTTCCTAACTGGGGTAGCTGGATGGATATAATTTCCCAATAGTTATCTTTACCTATATTCTAAATAACTCTAAATAAAAATCCGCTGAAGCTTAAACTCTACTAACAGTATATTCCAGAAATATACATACACGTACATTGACCTTTCAAAAACAAACCTAATGTAGTATCCAACCGGCTGGGTATTAAAAACAGAAATCCTTAAAATAAAGCGTTAATTCATAAATAATACTACCATAGTTTCCAAGATTCATCTATACGACATTTCAAATACCATTTTTGGAAATGCTCTCTAGAAACCAACACTAAAAGCTCATTATCTTTAATAAAATTTTTATGAACATTTTAATTAAATGTGTATTAAGAATGTTATAAGATCCTTGAAAACAAATGTTCAACCACAGAGCATTTCTAGTGATTATCAGACGATTTGCATACGTTTTCAGTTCGACAAACAAACAAAATAATGGCTTTAACTTATACGTCGATTGAAGAAACCTTATTTTTCTAACAAATCAAAAACAGATAAGATCCACATATTCCACGAACTTTAAGATTTTGGGGTAAGCTTCATAAGAATAAAACAAACATCTTAAATGTTCTTAATAAAATAACAAGTGTCTAATACTTAATTAAATAAACCTATTGTGTAGTTAATTCATAGATTATGTAAAACTTTAGCAATATAAAACCATGATAATATTACTTCTCATCATCATCATTTTGTTTTCGACCTTACTTAAGGTCGGTTTGACGTAGCTCTAACTTCTTTTCTATTCTGTGCTAATCTAAAAAGCTCTACATACCCTTCACAACCTAAATTTCTAATAATTTGACTAATATAGCTTGGTCTAGGTCTTCCTATATCCTTCTATCTTTTTCCTATCCACCTGGCTCTACATAGATATTAGCAACCTGATGGTTGTTAAAAAACTCTAACATGTTTACATGATTACCATTTATAAGGAAATAAACTACAACCTGGTTATCCGCTTCAAAAAAAAAAAAAGTGTTAAATTATATGTTATGGTAAGGCTTAAGCAACGAATCGCTACCAACATGCCAGACCGCTACCTAATTGTGAGTTATGTCATGGTGACGTTTATTAAATTATATGTTATGGTAAGGCTTAAGCAACGAATCGCTACCAACATGCCAGACCGCTAACTAATTGTGAGTTATGTCATGGTGACATTTAGTTAACTGATTTTTATTTACTTATTCTTTTTGTTTTGTTTTCGAACTTACTTGAAGTCGGTTTGAGGCAGCTCTAAATTCTTTTCTATTCTGAGCTAGTCTAAAAAAGTCTACATACCCTTCACAACCTAAATCTCTAATAATTTGACTAATATAGCTTTGTCTAGGCCTCCCTACTCTATTTTTATTTGGTAGTCTATAATCTAAGACTTTACTAAATAGTCCCTCATGTCTTAACTGGTGCCCTATCATTCTATCTTTCCTGACCTTTAATGGTTTCCACATACAGGGTTCCTCACCTATCCTTCTATAAACTTCCTCGTTTGTTACTCTATCTGTCCAACTAATCTTTAACATTCTCCTATAACACCAAGTTTTAAAAGCTTCTATCTTTTTCTTATCTACTTCTTTAATTGTCCAAGTCTCACTACCGTATAGTAGAACGCTCCATACGTACGACTTTAAGAAACTTTTTCTATTATCTAAACTAATACTGTTAGCTATTAGTAAGTTTTAAAAACATTTTTCTAGCTTGAGCTATTCTAGCTACTATATCCCTTCTGCTACGTCCATGCTTTGTAATTATACTACCTAAATAGCAAAATTCATCTACCTCCTCTAACTCGGTATTACCTATTTTTAATTTTGGTTTAGAACTAGGCTGTAACTCACTTGTCATTATCTTTGTCTTTACTGAGTTAATTCTCATACTATAGTTACTCTGTAGTATCTCCTCTAAAATATTTAAAAACTCTCCTAACTCTTTTCTAGACTCTGCTATAATGGCTATATCATCCGCAAAACGTAACATGTCTATTTTCTGTCCCTGTACACTAACACCTATCTCTTTTCTCTCTCTAGCTAAGTTTAAAGCTTCCTCAATATAAACATTAAAATCAAGGAGACAGGTATACAACCCTGTCTAACACCATTTCTGATCTTAGCTTCCTTTTCTATTTCATCAAATCTAATTACTACGCTTTGGTTTTTATATAGACTGTAAATAATTTTTCTATCCCCGTATGACAGATTCGTATTTTTCGCAAAACCCTGAACATAACAATCCAATTAACCCTATCAAATGCTTTTTCTAAATCTACAAACGCGAAATGAGTCTTTTTATTTTTTTGAAACCTTTTTTCGATAATTACCCTGATCATTAGTATCGGTTCTCTAGTCCCTCTGTCTTTATGAAAACTATATTGGTATTCGCCTAAATAATTCTCAGTCAAAGCTTCTACTCTATTTTTAATTATTATTGTTAGTATTTTGGAAGTATGAAAAGTTAAACTAACCGTTCTAAAATTCTCACACCTATCAGCTCCTGACTTTTTGGGATTGGGATAATAATATTTTTTTCGAAATCTATTGGAACCTCACCTGTGTCATATATTACTTTTACTAGTTCATATAATCTGTCTAAAGTTTTCTGACTTGCATATTTTATTAGTTCTGCGGGAATATCGTCTATCCCTGGCGCTTTATTTAGTTTAAGATTCCGAACAGCTCTATCAAATTCCTCTCTTAATATTGAGAACCCTATTTCTACATCCTCTTGTTGGTCGTTCTCTAACTCATCCATATCGTCTCCCTTATATAAATCTTCTAAATATCTTTTCCATCTGTCTGCTACCTCAACTATATTTATTAGAAGCTCATTATTCTCGTCTCTAATACCATTATATTTTTCCTATCTTCCCCAAAAAACTTTCTAACTGCCCTCTAAGCCCTGTCTGTCTTACCTACTCTCAAATCATCTTGTATTCCTTACAATTCTCCTCCATCCATTTATTTCTAGCTTTTCTACACTCATGTACTATCTTATTTCTAACTGTATTATATTTTTGCTTACTTTCACTATCCACTTCTCTGAAAGGTTTAAGCTTTCTTCTATTCTCTATTAAATCTAATATCTCCTTTGTTACCCAGGGTTTTCTCGCTTCTATTTTTTTCTTACCTATAGTCTGTGTTGCTGTATCATGTACAGTCAGTTTCATTTCTTTCCATCTATTTTCTACGTTCCCTCCTACAGCTATCTCTTTGCTCTTATTATCTAATACTTGTTTATATTCCTCTTTTACCCTACTATCATTAAGCTTACCTAGATCCCATCACTATCTTTTAACCTTTCTCAATTTTTTGAATTTTAGTTTACACTTCATTTTAACTAAGTTATGATCGCTATCTATGTCAGCCCCTGGATAACTACGACAGTTTTTAACTTGGTTTCTAAATCTTTGTTTAACTAAAATATAATCTATTTGGTATCTAGCCCTATCACCTGGCGCTTTCCAGGTATATTTTCTCCTAACATGTTATTCGAATAGGGTGTTTACAGTTACTAATCTATGTTCCTGGCAAAACTCAACTAATCTTTCTCCTCTATTATTTCATCTGCCATACCCAAATTTTCCTACCATTTTTCCCTCACTACCTTCTCTCACTGACGCATTAAAATCGCCCATAACTATTAAATTCTCATCTTCTTTTATTTTTCTCACTATACTATTTATATCCTCGTATACCTTTTCTACTTCCTCATCCTCGTACTGAGTTGTTGGCATGTAAACCTGTACTAAAACAGTGTCTGTGGGTTTTGTACTCAATCTAACCATAATTATTCTATCACTAAATTGTAAGTACTGTTTAACTTTATGCCCTAATCTTTTACCTAACACTACTCCTACCCCTGCCTGTCCATTAGTTGAAGAAGTTGTAATTATTCTATAATTATCTTTCCAAAAGTCATTACTATCTGGCTATCTCACCTCACTAATACCTAAAATGTCCAGCTTTCCCTTTCTCATTTCGACTAATAAATTCGTTAACTTATCTACTCTAAGTAATGACCTTACATTCCAAGTCCCTATCACTAAATCGAACTGTTGTTTTATATTCTTACGATGACGAGCCCCAAGTACCTCCTCCCGGAGATCCGAATGAGGGAGTATTTTACCTCCGGACAAGAATTTTACTTGTGAGCTCTCCATCATATATATTTCGTGTTTTAGGCCATGCACACCTGGAAAATATTGTGGTAGGTTCCCATATCTTTCCACAACGCAGTTTTTAAAGATTTTAGAAAAAGCCGTATCCGTCACGGCCAACCCCCAACAAGCTTGTAAATTGTTGAAGATCGCCCGAGACCAACCGACCCTCCTCCAATATCTTTTAGCCAGCAAGGCTGCTGCCCCTAGCTGCGCCTTTTAATCGCCTTTTACGATAAGCAGGCTTACTACTTTCAAGACCAACACTTGCAACAACTTCCCGCCCTTTCCCTATATCTATGAGTCTCTATGAATCTCTCTGACAACAAATTCGATTGTGGGAATCCTATTAATCACCAAGACCGCCTCGGAGGAAGTGGTCCTGTACGCCCTCACCGACCTGATCGTAGTTTTGCTCTGAACGCTCGGCAATTATCTGACTTTCTTGACCATACAATCCTCCGCTCAAACAGATGCCGCATACAGCATCGCCGGTTCTACTAATCTGGCGTAGACTGTCCTCAACGATTCGCCTTAGGTTACTGCCATCATTCTATTGGATATTTCGCTGCCCTTACTATGCGCCTTCCAATTCAATTTGTTATCTAATTTAACGTCGAGATATATAACGGCTTCCTTGAACGTGATTTGTTCCCTTCCACCTCTAGCTTAGGAGGGCGTTGTCCCAGTTTTGTTGCGAAATAAAGTGCCTTCGACTTTGTTGTATTGAATTTCAATTTGAACTCCCTCGACCATTCATACTCACGCTGCAATGCTCGCTCTCCCAGCATACCCAACGCAAAGCCACAACGTCCTAGCCATGCCAATTAGTTGATTTGTAACGTCGCGGATGTCGTCCCTAAACTTCAAGAGCTCCAGCTTGTCGAGTCGCAACGCTTCCGTTACTGCTAGTCAAACTCTCGCAGTCTTCTCGATGATGAAGGCAATTTCGGCAGCGCAACCTCCACAAGGGACTCCGAATCCTCCGACCCGACCGACGCAGGCTCCTTCTCCGACATTATAACCTCCTCCTGACTCTCCAACATTGTGTCCTTCAGTTTAACCTTCAACCTCTTCTCGATCGTGCCCTCAGAAACGACCTAACTGACGCCGTCTTGTCACCACTCGTCCTCCTTGGCAACCACTCGTCGTCTCGGTGAACGACAATGATAACAAACCAACAAGAAACCCAGCTCAAAAACAACGTGACCGTCGCTACGCTTAAACAACCCTAAGATAAAGTAAACCACTAGACGACACAAATAACAGCGTCGACAAACTAAAATCGCTAACCCAATAAAAATATCTCGATTACTTACGAAATAAACCGTAAACACCTCTGTATTTGTTTATTTATTCTAATTTCAAACCTTCAATTCAAATTTTTAATTTAAACAAACGATTCCACTTCAAGAAATCAAATTTCAAAATCCTCAACTCTGGTTGGTCCGTTCAAGCGAACGAGCAGAACACGCGTTAATGGAATGCTGCATTGAAACCCACTAATTACATGTTTACTCGGTGACTGGTACATATTTAGCAGCTCCGTGGCATAGTTGGTATGCATGTAACTACTACGCCCAAGATCCCGGGTTCGAATCCCGAGACGTCCGCTTGAAAAATGTTAGGCGAGTTTTTTTCACAAAAATACGATCTTTTTCGGATGAGAAGTAAAACGGAGGTCCCGTGTGTGAGTGTTGTCACGCACGTTAAAAATTCCTACCTTGCTTGAAACAGCAAAGATTCGGCAAAATTCAAAATTTTTCAGGTAAAAAAACTCACATCTTGCCCAATATAGTACCTTCGGGTGGAGCATTGGAAAATCACATGTAGGGTACAAGGTTGAATTGTTACACCAGTAATTATACAAAAGCTCGATTTTATTAGTATTTAAGTACACGAGTACTTAATCTTTAAAATATTTTATTTAATTTTTATGCAAAAATTACAGTTTTACGCTATTTATTTAATTCAAATAGTACTAGGTGTTGGTTTCTGATTATTATTGTATTATATGTAAACAACAAAAATTTTACAAACTTATTTGCTAGGTTTACGCGGTTTTGCACTCGATTAACGCGATTTTTCTATAAAAACTCCAAATTTATTACAAACGCTTTTTAAGTTGTTTTTAAAATTATTTTTTGGGTGATAATTTATGAGGTTTTGACTTATTAAGCCTAAATTTAATATTGTTTCGTTTAAAACGCGGATTTTATTTAAAATTCAACGTAAAGCGCACTTTTTATTATTTAATCAATTAAATTTTTGTTTTTTGAGTTTATTTCTCTGCCTCGGGGTTCGAAAAATTTATGCTGCACACTATTATTATAAAACACAATAGAAAAATCAAATTTTCAAAGTAAAAATATAAACATCCCTATATAAAAACTTACTTGTAGCTGCTAATCTAAGAGCACCGCAAAACAAGCCCCTCGGTTAAACTGCTAACGAGAGAGTGAAAAAAATATTACACCTTCTTTCAGCAATATTCGGTGCCTATATTGTGTTACAGTGTAATAGGGTCTAGTGTTTAATAACGTACAGGTTACGTGTTTGTGAGGTAGGGAGCCAAGAAGCGATTAATTGCATACTAGAAGATGTACAATAGTTGCTAACATGATAGAAAATAAATAATATACAGGTGACATAGTGTTAGATGTAGCAACACAACTAGATACCAAATGTAGATGAATTATCTCCAAGGGAAGGTTTTGCCCTCGGAATAGGTGCGTACTTTAAACACGTCCAGAAAAAGGGTTAAACGGTTGACTTATGATGTAAATAGTGTGAGGTCACCCGTAAATTGTGAAATATACAACGCAAATGTACTAAATGTGCTAAAATTCGGCAAGTAGGTCTAGTGAAAGTGTTAATAACATTGACGGTCACGTGATTGAGTGAGTGACAAGCACAGACAAAGAACGACGTGTAATCAGCAAATTTAACTTATGTCTATCTCTCTTCCACACACTCAGCCCATATGGAAATAATCTAGAAGTATTTCTTATGAAAGGAACTTCCTTCATTTTTACATTGCCGTATGTAGGAGAGATTTGTACCGTGGTTGTGGTTGTTTTGTACTACTTTTGGAAGTTTATATGAGCTGATCTATGATAGAATAAAATAAGTTAAACATCGTAATAGTTTTGATGAGCATCTCTGTATGTGTGCTTTAAAATGAATTGTTCTATGTTCAAACTTATCTCGCTGTCAGTTTTATTAAAAAAATTAAATGAAATAGTGGCTACTTATTTCGAATTAATGGATAAAACTTACTTATAAGGATCTTGAAGTTCTTCGGTAACGAAGTTGAGGTAATTCCAGCCGCCAAAAGCAAACAATCCAGAATAACAGGCTAACGCTAAATTTATGGGACTATAATTCCCTTCAAATGCATTTTCAAAGTTCTCAACTTTGCCTACAAAGTAAGAGAATATTAATTAGTAAATTTAAAACACTAAAAGTCAAATTTTTAGATATACTGTAACGCCGCACGTTATTTGAGCAAACACTACGTAGTAGAATTTAGGAAAGTTCAGTTAGTTAAATGTTTGCTTTATACAAAATACTCTGAAATTTTTATAAAAGTTTGAGTGATCTACATTTAATAACATGACTGTTTCAATAGAATTTTAAATTAAAGCAAATAAAATAATAAATTTTTGTACAAACCGCAATAACGATCGGGACTTTACACTTTTTGTATTAAAATTATACAAATATAGTTAAATCTCGGTAAATAACCCCGGTATATTTGAACCCATTTTCACGAGTTCAAAAACCCCAATCATTGAAACAACCTCAATAATCATAAATTTAAAGCTCCGTAATATTAAGGCATAGTAATCAATAAACGGAGCAGCTGTCGGTATGAAATGGAAAATGTGCGAACACGTAACGGCTCTCATGTACCGAAATAACCTTGATCCAGGCCTTACGATAGTTTAAGTCGTACAGTCCCTGAGAATTAAGAAAGCGGGGAATACCCATGAACCATTTTAAGCAATAAAAGCCCCCGATAATAGTAAAAATCATCAGACCACATCACAACACGTCAGATCATCTGCATGCAAAGCTGCTAAGTCGAATAACACGCAATCATCGCCGTGCGAGATGAGATTGCTACGCGGATATTGAATAGACGGTATTAAAAGTTGTAAGTACGTGTAAACAGGTGTCCAAACGCGAGTATTAGCGCGGATATTAAAATACCGTACTAAAAACGTCAAAGTGACCTGCGGGGCAGCTTTTATTGCACATCACGTTGGAGAAATTAATTTGGCGCAATCATTTCCTGCGCTGGAAGTTGGCAGAGCATTTGTAGAGGATAAATAAACATAAGTGTAAGTTACTAGAATTTATTTTTCCGATTTCTAAACATTACATGCTAATATTTAATAATTATAATTGATGGTACAGAAGAATATACAAAACTTATTATTTAAAAGGACTATTATGTTGGTGAATGCTTATTTAAAGCGGATGGTAGAAACATAGTTCTTCGTACATAAAAACACATTGCTGTAGAGACGAAATAGTATTTAGGAGTTAAATTGGTTGAATGTCCATCATTGATAACTTAGGTGTTTTTTAGTTACACTCATATTTGGTCAAAGTAGGGATATATCTTAGTAATTTGATTGTATTCTGTTGTCATTTACTGTGTACTTTTTAGTTACCGCTTGAAGCGAGCGGGCGTGTTTAGCAGAGCTCCGTTTCAGCAACTAAGAAGTAAGTTTTTATCTAGGGTTTTTATTATTTATTTTTAATTTATTTTATTTGAAGCTTTGTTTTTTATTGTGTTTTATTTTTATAATTGTGTGCCATCAAATTTTAAATACAGGGCAGTAAAATAAAAATTTTAAAACAGAATTTAAACTAAATAAAAACTAAATAAATCGCGTTTTCTTTGTAATCTAAACCAAATCCGCGTCTTAAAAATAAAATAACTAAATATCGGGTTAATAAAACAAAAATCTACTAAACTAATACTCAAAAATAATTTCGAAATAACTTAAAAAGGCATTTTTAATAATAAATTTGAAATAAAAACCGCGTAAATCGAGTAAAAAACCGGGTAAAACAACCAAAAAGTGTGTGAATTTTTTATAGTGCGCGAATAATCAAATAATAAGCTAAAAACAAAAATCTAGGCCCCTTTAAAATCAAATAAATATCTCAAAAACTGTAAATTTTAAAACAATTTTAATATAAATTTTCCGTAATTTAAGTACACGTGTATTTAAGAGTTCCTTTGAAATCGATTTTGGTGTAATTAAGCGGTGTAACAGTTACAGTTACCAAGCGATTAAGTGAAAGGTCGGTTCCGGTACCGCATTCCGATTGCGTTCGACCTTATTTTGTTAATTACACGTTTAAAAATAAAGTGTTGTTGTTTATAAATTAGATATTTTAATATTTTGAAGTAATTAGTTTATTTAAATTTGATTTGGCGGTTTTAAAAATTTAAAATAAATAGTGTTCTTCACGGTACATTTTGAATCGAATTGCGTTAGGGAATTTATTTGGTTCTAGTTATTATTTTGACGGTTAGTGCTTGTTGTATTTTTGTTAAAAATTTAATATTTAATTGGGCGGTTCGAAGTTTAAATAAATACAAGGTTGCTTACGGCTCACCTTTAAACAAAACATTTTTATTGGACCAACGTTTTGCGTTCTTCTAGCGTCGTTCTTTTAGCGTCGTAACGGCTAAGTGGTTTTTGAGCTGCGTTTTAGGTGTCATTTTTTGTCGTTTGTTTTGTCAGCATGGTGGTGCACCGCGACAAGGAGCCGTTGCCCAGGAGGAAGAGGGGAGATCGGTCGGAGTCTGATAGGTCGGAGGCTGAGGGCGCTGTTGGGGGGAAACAGCTGAAGGTAGTGTTAAAGGATGTAATGTTAGGGATTCAGGAGGAGGTACAGGAGGTAGAGGAGCCTGTGTCTGCGGCGGTCGTGTCGGGGGAGTCGGGGCCCCCTGGGGTGGTTGCGGCGCCTGAATGCCCTCAACTTCGGGAGCCCAGCGAAAGATGTCGACTGGCAGCGACGTTAGCGTTGCTGCTAGCGACCTCGATGAGCTGGACCTCCTGAGATTGAGGGTGAGGAAGGCGCACTCGGCCATCTCCGGGAGGGTGCCGACGACCTCCGCCACTATCGTCGTAGAAGACAGGAAGCGGATTCGCTACGCCGTGGATGATTTCCTCGACGCGGCGAATCAACTTATAGGTATGGTTAGGGCGCTGCGGCTTGTGGCTAGTGATTCTGGGAGAGCTGATGTTGTCGGGGGAAGTCCAGCGGTGGTTACTTCTGTTTTAGGGCAGCAGTGTTCCAGGAGCCAGGAAGTGCCGATGCCGCGGAAGGTGTCGTATGCTGCAGGTGCGACGCCCACCTTTGCAGTTAGGGTCGACGCCAGGCCAGGGGAGAAGGATGACGTCATGTCGACCCTGAAGAAGAAGGTCGATCCCGCTCGTGATGGTCGACCACGAGTCGGAGCTCGTAGAACTCGAAAGGGCGGTGTAGTAGTCGAGTGTGCTAACCGAGAAGATGCGAAGAAATTGCAGTCGAAGGTTGTCGGTCTCTGCAAAGAGCTCGTGGCGAAGACCATCGGGAAGAAGCGCCCACGGGTCGTTCTTCCGGGGGTCGAAGCTAGGATGAAGGCGGAAGAGCTGGTGCGGTTGATCGCGTGCCAGAATCCCCGCTTCGGCGATTTGAAAATCGAAGACCACCTAAGAGAGAAGTTTAGGTTTGGCGGAAAAGGCCCTAGGGATCCCTTCGTCAACGTAGTCTTCGAATTGACCCCCACACTTCGGAGACGTATATTAGCTGACGCTATTAACCTTAGGTGGCGAAGAGTCTGGGCCCGGGACCACTTCTCGATGACCCAGTGCTACAGGTGCTACGAGTACGGCCATAGATCGATGGAGTGCAGGGAGAAGGTACAGTGGTGCGGTAACTGTGCCGAAGTCGGACACGAGTTTAAGAATTACCGGAGGGCAGTCCCCTGCTGTGTGGTTTGCACTAGGGCAAACGACAGAACTGGCGTTGGCGCGATGGTCGATACGTGCCACGACGCCAAGTCGAGTAGATGCCCCACGATGCTGAGATTGAAGAACGCAATCACACGGAACATCGATTATGGACCGTGAAGAAAAAGAAAGATTTAAAAGAAGAAAGAAGATTAAATTCGCGCAATTAAATCTCGGGAAAGGAAAAGGGGCTACAAATAACTTCGTAAAGTTATTCAGCGAAAATAATATCGACATCGGGCTTATACAGGAACCGCACCTGTATAGCCACAAAATAACAGATTTTGGGAAAGGGGTTACCGTTTTAAACGCAAACAGCGAACGACCGCGTAGCGGGATAATAATAAATAACGGGACGTGCGCCGGAATAATCCTAAACAATCTGTCGAATGAGTTCATAACCACCGCAGAAATAAAAACGGGATTGCATACGTTTTACGTGATAAGCACTTACCTTCCGCCGATCGATTCCCGGCGGGAGAATCCTCAAACAGAGGATTTAATAAATCAAATTGAAGGAATTCTTCGTAAAATCGGTAGAAATAGAAATCTAATTATCGCGGGAGACTTTAATGCTAAGTCGCCATTATGGGGCAGCCCTATCGAAGACGATAGAGGCTCCCAGGTTGCTGATCTTTTTACGGGATGGGACCTTAGTGTGATAAACACTAATGATTCACCTACGTTTGAGACGCATAGAGGCAGCAGTTTTATAGATATTACTGCAGTCTCGCACGAAATGTTAGAAACGATTTGTAATTGGAAACTAAGGTCGGACGAGGAAACGCTCTCTGACCATAAATTAATAACATGGGACGTTGAGACCAAAACAAGCGCAATCGAGCAGCTAACTATATTTCCGTGGTTCTGTAATAAAAAAGCAAATTGGGAGCGGTTTAAAGAAAAATTTGGCGAAAGTATCCCTGCGCTCGAAAATGAGATATTTAACTGCCGAGAGGCAGACGAAGTAGAAACACTCGCGAAAAAAATGAACGACGCGGTGGTAGACGCGTCGTCGTATTCCATGCCGCAAAAGAAAACATTTAAAGACAGCGTACCCTGGTGGACCCGGGAACTAACCACCAAGCGGGCAGAAACGCGTAACCTAAGGCGCCGCTATCAACGCGCCTCGGGAGAAATAAGAGAACAACGGAGAATAGAATATAATCAAAGTTACCACGAATATATAATATTAATAGCAGAAACGCGAACGAATAAATTTAAAGAATTCTGCACGCAAAACTCACAGAAAGAACCCTGGGGAACCGCATACCGCGTAATTAGAGGAAAACAACAAAAAATCGCGCTCAGTAATATAAAGAAAACAAATGGCGAATACACGGAAGGTTTTAAAACCACAGCGGAATATTTACTAGAGAAGTTTTTCCCATCGGATAATCCCGAGGGGGATGAAGGGTCGCACGATTTAGTACGTCGGGAAGCTGCAGAGGCGCAAGGAACAGGTGCCGATAAGGCAATCCTAGTTCACGAGGTCGTCAGGGCTCTTAGGAGGATGAACCCTAAGAAGGCACCGGGGCATAATGGAATCACCTCAGACGCAGCTCCGCAGGCGTGCCTGTTAGCCCCGTGTATCTTTGTTGGGTTGTTTAATCTTTGTTTAGAAAGGGGCGTTTTCCCGCGTTGCAGGAAAATCCAGAACGTGAAATTTATCCAAACCTAAAAAGACGGATACGTCAGATCCGGGCAGCTATCGTCCAATTAGCTTGCTGCCGGTGCTGGGGAAAGTTTTAGATCGCGTTATGACTACGCGTGTTGACCACCTAGTGCGAGACAGCGGCGGTTTTAATAACCGACAGTTTGGTTTCGTGGAGGGCAAGTCGACTATCGACGCGTTAGAGTTCGTTGTCGGGGAAATTAAGCAGGCAAGAGATGCTAAAGAGTACTGTGTCGTTGTTGCTTTGGACATTTCAGGAGCATTTGATGCTGCCTGGTGGCCATTAATCGTTTGCGAGTTAGATCGTAGGGGTTGTCCGCGAAACTTGATGTCTTTGGTCAAGAGCTATTTCTCGAGGCGATTGGCACAGGTTGAAATTCCGGGTGAAGTTCTGTCGCGTGAGGTGGAAAGGGTCATGTTCTGGTCCCACATTTTGGAAGTTGTTGTATGAGAGCATCTTTAGGGTCAAGTTGCCCGCAGGATGCTCAATCGTTGGGTTTGCAGATGACACGCTTTTAATTGTAAGATCGAGATTGCTAATGGATATGCGCACAAAACCGAACGAGACGCTTAATAAATTACACGAATGGTCGCAGGCGGTAAAATTAAAATTTAACACGGCGAAGTCAGAGGCGCTTTATTTCGGCACGAAACCAGGACAGAGACCTCCTAGGTTAGAGCTAGGAGGGGAGAAAATCCCGTTTAAAGATTGTATTACCTACCTCGGCGTCAAGATCGACAATAAATTAAATTGGAAAGCGCACGTACAATACGTTAAAAGTAAGGGCGGCGAAATATCAAATAAAATGATGGCGGCGGCTAAAATAAAGTGGGGTTTCAGGGGCGAATCGGTGAGGACGGTTTATACCGGAGCAATTGAGCCGGCAATACTGTACGCAGCTTCTGTATGGGCAGAAGGTTGAAAAGTCCGGGAGATGCGTCAATTAACGAGCGTACAACGCATAACCGCGGTAAAAGCGGCGAGGGCGTACAGGACCACCTCCACGGAGGCTGTCCTGGTGATCAGTAGGACTCTCCCTATCGAATATGTCGTTAGGGAGATTAGAGATAGGCGATTAATAAATATAGGAAAAGGGCGCGAAATTATCGAAGATCTTAATCTTGGTAATAGGGAAATTGCAAGAAAGATCGTTGTATCTGAGTTGGGGCACCCGGCTGATATTAGAGGAATCGAGTTTGTCGAAGGTGATGAGGACACGATGGGTATCAGAATTTATACGGAAGGTTCACGTATGGACGATGGGCAAGCAGGCGCGGCGTTTGTCGTGTATAAGCAGGAAAGGGAGGTGTTTCGGTTTCAAACCAAACTCGCGAACTGGTGCACTATCTTCCAGTGCGAATTGGTAGCCATACGAGAGACTATCGATTACGTAATAAACCATACGGGCAGAGACGAGTACTATATAATCAGTGATAGTAAATCGGCGCTGACGGCTTTAACAAACATGAACACCTCGACAGACCTCCAAGCGGACGTCTGGAGGATAGCGCGTACGGCGCTCGAGTTTCGACGTTTAAAGTTCTGTTGGGTCAGGTCGTACAATGGTAACGTAGGAAACGATAGGGCTGATGAATTAGCTAAAGAAGCCGCGACGGAAACTTTCGAATATCACATTCGTCAATACCGAAGTCTTTGATTAAAGAAAGCTGCGCGAAAATCAATTCAACAATGGGAAGAGAGGTGGAACAACGCTGTCACGGGCAGGTTGACCCACAAATTCATACCGAGCATAGAAGCTAGAGGTAGGATCGATGTTAAGCTCGATCACAAAATGGTGCAGTTGATAACAGGGCACGGCGCCCTGAAGGCGTATTTACAAAGGTTCGAGCTAACCAACAGCGACCGCTGCGAATGCGGTGAGGGCGCGGAAAGCGCAGAGCACGTGCTCTTCGACTGCCCGCTTGAGGCGGGAAATCGTGGGTTGGCTGATAGCAAACTAGCTATCTTAGGTCTGGCATGGCCAAAGAGCCTAGAGGAAGTCGGGGAAGTGGTTAACCAGAAGGCGTTCTGGACAGCCTTAAAAGAATTCGCGGGAAGGGTCGCGAGATTAGACAATGATAACCGCGTGTAAAATTCGGTGGGGTTGGTGGGAGGATTGAAAAATTTTAGATTGACTTGGCGTGAGTAAGGATGCGAGCATAGATATAACCAAACCCTGATATTAAAAAAAAATAAAAATAAAAATAAAAATAAAAATAAAACTAAAAATAAAAATAAAAATAAAAATAAAAATAAAAATAAAAATAAAAATAAAAATAAAAATAAAAATAAAAATAAAAATAAAAAAATAAAAATAAAAATAAAATAAAAATAAAAATAAAAATAAAATAAAAATAAAAATAAAAATAAAAATAAAAATAAAAATAAAAATAAAAATAAAATATAAAATAAAAATAAAATAAAATAAAAATAAAAATAAAAATAAAAATAAAAATAAAAATAAAAATAAAAATAAAAATAAAAATAATAATAATAATAAAATAACATGATAATTATACCCAAATGTCCAATATACACGAGAAACCCCCACACCATTAATACAATCACTGCCTATCTTCATAATTATGTGCGGAAAATCGGGAAATCGGGAATAAATAATAACAAATAAACAATAACAAATAAATCAGAAACCCTCATTAAATTAAATCAATAAAATAAACAAAGATTATAAAATAGAGTGAAACCGCGCATCCCCCCAGGACTTGAAAATGAAGTGATAGTGATAGTGATTGTGATCCCCCCCCAAGAACATTTAGTGCATACCCACCAGGACTTTAGCAGTGCACCCCATCTTCCCCTTAGAAGTAAGTTTCAGTTAGATGTAGGCAGACGACCAGATCTTCGGATGCTGGAGAATTTTATTATCGAGGTAAGACTTAAATTGTGGCGGCTGTACTCGCACAAGCATTGATTTACATTAATTAGTAGTTTTTGAAATAATTTAACAAGCACGTTTTGTGTGTAATGGCACTAGCCGACATAATGCTTGTGCGAGTGCACCTGATAAATAGGGTGATGCTTTTGCTTTTTTGTGCACTGCTATATGCTTAACGCTTATTAGACATTTATTTATATATTTATTTTATATTTACACTTTATATTTATTTATTTATTTGTTAGCATGCATTGTAGCATTTTGTGGCATATTTATTTTGTTTGACGTTCTGTCGTCATATTGGTTGCAGTATATATTTGGGAAGGAAGAGTAGATTTGTGAAGATTGTAATCATAATATAAATCAGTTAGGGAATGATAGGGAAAGCTAGGGATGAATTTAAATTAGTTAGCTAGATTTGGATAGTTTTAAGACGACCCTTCAGGTCGCACTGGTAAGCAGAGCCGGCGTCTGCTATCCGGTATTACGGATCCCTCCCCCTCTTATTTTTGCTTGTGTCTTGTTGATCGGGTACACTCCAAAGTCAGCGCTTGGGATACCATTATTTACAACCCTGTTTTTAGCTTTGTTTCAGTTGGTCAGATTTTTATGTTTGTTAGATTGTTAGAGCTTGTTAGGTTTGTTAGTTTTTTAGGTTTGTTAGATTTTTATTTAGTTTTTTATTTAGGGTGGATTAACTATGAAGTCAGAATTAATCAGAAGCACGATTATTTTCGCGTTTAAACCCAATGTAGTACCTCCGGGTGGAGCATTGGGGACGTGGCCGCAAATATAGCGGCCCTAATTCAAATTATAATGTCATTTACTGTCAATGTAGTACCTCCGGGTGGAGCATTGGGGACGTGGCCGCAAGTATAGCGGCCCCTTATTCAAATTATAATGTCATTTACTGTAATAAACATGTTTGCTAATATAAATTAGATGTACCAAATATGAAATTCTTGTTTAATTATTTGCGTTTAAAGTACACTAATAAAAGAAAGATACAAGGGTGCAAACAAGGCTCTATCAACATCCAACTGCTATAAAAACCATTAAATCCCCTTTTGGAACACCCGCCTTTCGAGTAGGCTTTATTCGTGTTACTTTCTTCGGGTGGATTGGCGCTCAAAAGCTTTATTTAGACAAGGGAATTAACAGACATTTCAGGGTAAGCGTATAAGTATTTAGTAAAGTGTTATAACTTGTATACCACTAACAGTATTATATTTCCTTTCTTAAAACCTACCTCACATTACTGAAAGCCAAGTCGGTGCACCAATTAACTGTTACGTCACTCCGGCCGTTGTAGAATAAAAATAAGTAAGTAACGTAATGTCAATTCAGCAAGTAACAGCCACTATTATAAATATCAGACAACGTTAGCTATTAGAAAAAGTCTGTGTTTATAGTGTAGTATTATATGGACGTTAAACCATGAAGAAGCTACAAAGTTAGATGCTTTCGAAACGTGGAGCTATCGGAGAGGGATCAAACCAGATGGCCAAATAACATTGGTAAGCACAAGAGCTGAAAAGAATACAAATATTGCAAGTGCAATTAAAAGAAGGAATTGGTAAAATATCATAAATTTCTAAAAATAATTCAAGAATAAATACAAAGCGAAAAGAAAAAGTAGTTGCGTAGAACACTGCTTAATAAGAAATTGTATAATCATAATCATGAACACAAAGAACATGCATGCCAAAAGAAATAAAAAAGAAATGAAAAAAGTACACTCGATTGACTGAAAATATCACGATCACACATGAATAGAAAAAGTTGGCGAAAGACACTAGATTGAAAGAAGAGTCAAACACTTAATTCGTAGTTGACCGTGTTAAGTGTTGAATTAACATTAAGTATCTGAATTAATTTTACTCTACCGGGGACGAACTGACGTAACAGTTAACTAGCGCATCGGCCAGCGGGGTGGGTTCTATAAATGCAAATAAACTTTTGGGATACACAAACTCCAAATTTTTACTAAATACCCTTACACCTACCTAGAAAGGTCTCTGGCTAATAAAGCCTTTGGACGCCAACCCACCTGGATAATGACTGTCCGGAAGATGGGTGCTCCGAGAAATGGTTTAAACGGTTTCCACTGTAATTAGGTTGATAGAGCCTTACTTACCTCTCTACCTCATTCTACAACTATGAACACAACTAAAAAACTCCACCTCTTGCACACTTAACCTATATTATCAAATATGAATATCGCAGTAAATAATAATAGAGAAAATTACTAGGATCTACCCCTAATTGGCCAAGTATACGTGTGGCTAAAAAAGAACAACCAGTTTAATTTCGACGTCTAATTTTCCTCTACAATAATGACCTCTTCCATGTGCAAATTTATGTGAATACAATCTGCTTTAATTAAGCGCAAATTATACAACCATTCTTACTCTACCATTCCCGAGCATATATAGCAGCCTCCACATCCGCACTCCGAACCCTCATGCATATACCGCCTATAAAACTAACTCTCCAGTCATGTATTCAAATCCGAAAACTTTAACAAAACAGACCCATATCCTTACACGATTCAACCCTCTATCCCGATTATTACCGTGCACTTCCCAGAACAGAGATCAAATCCTTAATTCACCGATCCCTCATCCACTCCTGGCAAAAATCTCTCACAAACCGGAAGATTTACACATGACATCTTCTCCAACACCACAGATATTTCTCAAAAAAGCGCACTCCATCCATCAACATTCCAATTCCTTACCAGACACGGTTTCTTCAGAGTTAAACTACACCAATTACATTTAATCTCATTTCCAATTTGTCCATGCGATAACCAGACCCCAGAAACACTACTCCATCTCATTTACTGTTATCCCATTACTCTACTCCAACAATCAGACCTTAAATTAATCATCCATCTAGACCCCTTCACTCCCCTACCCAACCTCAACTTCCTCGTAATCAATTTCCCACAATAAACCAACAAACTTTTTATCGACATCCTATTAAACAAACCTCGTATCCTAACCCAACGGCAAGCAGACTGACAACAACATGATACACGCATACATCTACACACAAAACAATGCCCTACAACACAAAACCTACACACGCACACCTGCATACGCTCACCTTCCACACATCCACCATACCATCAAACGGACACAGGAAATGGCGCCAAGCCCTGTAACGCGCCCATTCTGTTGTTTACATGTATTATTAATTTGAAATGTCTAGCTGTAAGAATATTGTATTTTCGTTAGGTTAGGTAGAACGTTCGTTAGTAGTTATTTGCACGTTAATTATATTGTTTGCGGCCTTCCTTACAGAAGGGTATGTTTTCACCAAGGTTATTGAATAGCAAGGGGATCAGTCGAGTGCTGGCTATGCAGCCGTTAGTATATCGGCCCTTACTATGGGCATTCTACCTGTATAGTTAGAAAGTGATTTATGTACCGATTGTTGATTTGTAATACGATTAAATTAGTAAAGTAATGTAAATGTGCGGGCGAGATTATATTAATTTTTAGTTACGCCATAATTCTAACCGTGTAGTAATTGTGTCTGCTGGGCGTAGTACCTATGCGCTGTTACGTGCCAAATTGGCACTAAACATTTTTTAGTTTAGTCTTGCTGTGCGTGAGTTCGCGCCATAAATTCAAAAGACTTGGCGTGTATTTCCGTCACGCCAGATCGCGCGACGCGAGTGCCGGGAGAACAAGAGTGGGGAAGTTACCGGGGGACTCTGTAACGTCGCTGTTTGCCTTTGAACATCAATAGGAGTGGTTTGGTAACGTATCGTATCGTGCCTTTATCTTTATTTATGTAGATTTCCTTGCCTTATCTGATTGTCGCCCCTTATACCTGTTTCCTTATTCGTTCCCTGCATAGGTAGAGGTAATTTGTAAGCAGCCTAGGGCAAACCGGAGTCCACGAACCTAGACGAACGAGTCCATGACTGCCGTAGCTAGTCGGAGCGCTTTGGAAGGATGCTAGGCGTACCCTCCGTTCAATTATCTAAAAGGGGGCTCCAGTCAACCTCAAAGACGCCATCCTGTGGGACGCCATCCTTGGCGTACTTCGTGGGAAGCTGGACCTATTTATGTAAGTAGCTTATTTGTTTATACTGCATTTCGAACATTTATATTTATTCCGTAATTGCGCAATTAAATATGCTTATTGTGTAACGTCATTGACAGATGGGCGCGCCAAAATCTGTTAATAGCACGTTATGTATATAGTACAAGATCCCAACCTGCCCGACCTACCCTCATAGACATTCCAGGTGAAACAAATTTTTTGTTAAAGGTAATGCCATAATAATCAAATTTTCAAACGGTTGCCGCTTAATATCCTGGCATGGCTACTGTTAATGAATATTTGTTTAATTAATTTTTTTTCACTACTTCCTGTCACCCATATTCCTAAATATCTTAGCTCCAATTGGAAGCAAAGTATATAGAGAGTATGACAAAGCTAGGTTGCCTACCTTTTTCCTGGCATAACTGTCGGGTAGCCAGGTATGAGCAGGTGAGGCTGTACATGTACTACACCCTCATCGACATTCTGAAAATTTTATAATGAAAAAAAATAGCAAATTTTATTGCGAATAACGTAGTATAGGGTTGCCTTAGCAAAGCTTGGCAATTGTTAGGGTTGTCGCGTTTTTAAAGTTATACAAGTCCGTGAGCGCGCGGGGCGAGAGAGAGACGCACTGCACGCGCTACTCCATGCGATAGAGAAGGAGACACGATATAGCACTATATGATAGGAGAGGATTTTTTTATATATTTGCTGCGTTTATTAGGATCAAATGTTGAAGGAAAAAATATATTTCATTATCAAATATCAAAGTAAAGATTATTCTCATAGTATTTTTAAAGATCTGTTAATTGTTTCTTTGAGATTTTATTATCAAACGTTAAACTATAAATACAAAGAATATTACAGTGTACTAAAAAAAATAATGCGAGTAATTAATTAATCATTATCTGAATCATCAGAACTTGCAATTTCAAAGTTCAATTCTGATTGATCATCATCGTCAGAGTCTTCCTGTGTAATTTCGAGAACGTCTTCGACCTGTAAGGGTGTCGGATCTCCAAGGAATCCTATCGGCTTCAAATGCCCATCCAAGTGCCATCCACAATTTTCAGGCTGCAGTTTAGTACAACACGGATCGGTTGCATGGAGCCACATAGAATTAACGTAAATCGTTCGCAACATCTTTTGTTTTAGTGATCTCCAGCAGGGTGGCATCATATTCGAGTCGAAGCTTCTAATTTTTTCATGAATTTTCATCATTTTTTACTCGAATAATTTTTTGAAAATGCGATATCGCACCTCGTTTACGCTTGTACACTGTTTGATGCCGTACATAAGAGCAGTAAACTCTTGAACCACGTCGATTTTTGCTCAAGAAAATGTCAGCTTCATCTGTCAATGACGAGAAAATCCTTTGAAAAGTCTTGTTTTTGGAGAAAATATTGAATGGTCTAACTTTTCCTTTATTGAAAAAGCAGCTGTGTAATCGCAGCCTGTGAAGGCGTGAAAAGCTGGAAGACTTGAGCATAATAAATTTCCCAACTTCGATGACAATTCTGTGCAATTGATGCAGTTGAGATCCTCATTTTTTCTTGTCTTCATCGATGATCCCGCTAGCCAAACTTCCGATGACAGTTTATGCATATTGGCCAGCAAAATTATTGAAATATCTGTGTCAGAGGCTTTTACTAAGATTTTAGAATTTAGTGTTACGTTAGCAAGGTGGAACACTATTCGTGTATCTGCTTCTTCGTGTTGACATTGATAGTCAATTTCTTGACGTTTCACGACACGGTTGTTATTTACTTGGAAAGAATAGCATTCACTTCCTACTGTTATGAAGATTTTTTTATTTTCAATTATCGATGCCAAGTGTTGACTCTCCCAGTAACTAGCCAAGAACCGTACTAAAGCCTCCTTGAAACGATAATTTTTCAGACTTGCAAAAAATCTGTGGGTCTAGTTTGTTGAGGTCCTGTAATCGTATATGGCATATCATAGCCTTGTCGGTTCTGTCTTTCCGAATCTTTGATTGAGGGCGTCAAATAGCGATCAAATACAATATGTATTTCTTTAGCATTGGTGGAGCAAAGTTTTATGAGGATAGATTCAGCAATTTTATCAAAAGTTTGTGGCATTGAGGATCCGACAAGATGTAAAAAGTAAAAACCATCGATTATTTCAACGTCGATCTGGGTTGGCCGAACCATTTCTACTTGAGACTTTAGAGCCTTCGCTAATTTAGATTTATCTGTTTTTAACATTTCACCAGTGCACGAGAAAAGTGCAGGCGGCATTGGTGCTAGTGGGAACGTCAAACAGTATTCTACGTTAATTTTTTTCTCAATGCTGATTGCAAGCAGACGACCAAAAATGTCTCGTTCCATTTTCAATACCGCTACTTTACCAGTCTTGGCCTGAGGCTTCGATGCACATTGGGATGCAAAATTACAAATTTTGTTCCGAGATATAGGCTTTTCAAATCTGCTGTTCGCTGAGTCACAATCACTAATGAAAGCTAACTTTTGCTCATGCCCTACTGTTTTAACAGTCAGCAAAAAATCTGAAACATCTGTGGACGCAGCTTTACCAGTGGAAATATTGAATAAAAATTTTTTATCGATGCTATCGTCAAATGGATTCATTGTATTTTTAATCACTCCAATAATACTGTCGAGGTTTTTTTTATCTTTTTTTATTCTGCTGTTTTGTATAGAATGAGACGTGTCGTCTTTTGCGACAGACCAACATTCTCCTTGACAGCAGACAATATTTTGTTCTCATGCTGTGACTGAGAGCCCATCTTTGTCGGGCGGATATGGATTCTGCGGTAAGATTATTAGCTAATTGATTACTCGCATCAGCATTTATAGTTTCCTCTAGCGTCAAGTCCACTGGTGATCTAGCAAATTTAGCTTCTGTACGTCTAATTCCAAACGCGCCACGTCGAAATTCTGCAACCAGTGGTGAGTTTTCATTATGCAATCTAATTAAATTACTTAGATACATTAGAGACCATCTTGCATAATTTGGTTGATTGAGTGCAAAAAATAAATCACTCATGTTGTAAATGGAGTTTAAGTAGAGTTCAAAGTTGCTGGTACGGATGCTTCTTGAAAACTGGAGGAATAAGTTGATTAGCTCACAGTATTGATAGTAGTACTGAGCCGTTTTTCCGTGTTCGCCTATCATAGTTTGTTTGCAGAACTCTTTATATCCGTTAATAATTTTGTTTAATGCATCAGGCAACTCAATGCGTTCGTTGACATTACAAATAGATTCACCGGATGTAAGGTTGACAACTCTTTGTGATAGTTCACCCAGCATCTCCGGCGAAACATTTGTTGTGGATAAATATTGCTCAAGATGGAGTATCTGTAGTGCAGCGGCGGTCAGAGGATGCAGCCGCTTACAGCGATTGAAGTGCTTGCTGTCCAAAAAACTGTTCATCGAGCCGCTTGCTAATACATCAGCCTGAATCAACACTTCAACTAATCCACTACTGTCTATAAATTTCCCAATAGCCTTGAAGAATGCCATCTGCGTGTGAAAAGCTCCCAAATTGACGAAAATATTGTCGAATGTTGGCTTGTTACTCTCTTGTATTTGCATTGCCATTTTCGCTATGGCCAAATCATATGTTGCAATTATTATCTGCTGTTGACATTTCTCACTAATTTCCTTAGCCATGACAAGTGTCTCATTCACAACTGCATAAGACGTTGGAGATTGATTTATGGGTGGCAAATAGTCAACTTTTGAATGTCACTATTGTCACTGAAAATTTTGCAGTTGAAGCCCAACCACATGGGAGTCGAAATATTATTTGATAAGGAAATTATCCATAAAAGATCTTTATCAATGGCAATCTCAATGGCACCTTTACATAGATCGATAAAACTGGTAAATGAATCAACAGGAAGCAGCTGCATACTTGTTTTCGGTTTTGAGTAATACGGTCGGATTCCTCGTGAAATTTCGGTAAAACGCCGTCTTTTCGCACAGAAGGTCCATCTTCGTCTCTGCTGTCATCAAGTGGAACGTTTGAAGACGTGGTAGCATCAATGTCTTCAGGATTTTCATCTTCCGCCCGAGGAAACTGATAGATTATTCCGACAGTGTCGTGCATGGTATCTTTCCCTGAAGTCGTGTCAACGAAGCGATCGAAATTATCAAAAGCCACATGAGTGCTAAGTCCTCCTACTCTGTCGATGCTCATTGGTATTAATTTACTCTGTTCCACTGCTGTATACGTGATTTCTGTTTCTAGCTCTTCAGCCAAGTTGTGACCGATTGTATGTCCATATCTGTTAAGAATGGTGATCACTTGTCGAGAATTTGTTAGAGACTTAATAGATAATCCAAGGGTTAAGTGTTTCGCAGGTTTACATCTCCCTCTTGTAACAGCATAGATAATATCGCTACACAATGCGGTAACCACGAGAGAATTGTCGCTACCATTTTTATTAGAAGCGTGGGGTCCAGCGACGAGATTCTGCATGAATGTAAATAGTGTTTCGGGTTTTGATAAAATTGGAACTATTGTTTTATCACTATTACCTCCAATCACAGGGACTGATACACATTCAGGTTCTAATCCCAGTACATCTGCTACGAATGCATTAGTTCGTACGACATCCAAAGTGGTCACACCAAATACGATATTGGGATTGTATGTACCGTTTGCTTTTATTACTTCACTTGCTAAAGGTACTAAACTGTTAACAGGACTTGTTGTTATCGCCAATAAAGCACGTGGACTGTAATCCACATAATTTTCAACAATTTCTTTTATAATTTTTGCATTTGCATCAAACATTGCTTTATATGATAAACTTGAAGTTTTTGGTGAGGCTGCTACTACTACAACCACTTTTGCACCTTCCAAAGCATCTTTGATGTTATCTGTAGATGCATAAGCACTTACTTTACATTTTGTATCTATGTGCCCCAATTCAGCACCAAAGCCGCATATACTAACTTTATCATAAAGGGCCAATTCTTCTATAAGTGGGGATTGTTTCACAAAAGCATTCAATTTCAAAATTACAAGATGTCATTATTAAATACTTCTTTATTTTCAAAATGTTTGCTCTTGATAGTACAACTAGGTTTAAGAATGCTAAAAGTTGTACTCAACTCAAGAGCAAACATTTATCAAAAGTAAAGGTATTTAATAATGACATCTTGTAATTTTGACAATTGAATGCTTTGCTACTGAAACAATCCCCACTTATAGAAGAATTGGCCCTTTATGATAAAGTTAGTATATGCGGCTTTGGTGCTGAATTGGGGCACATAGATACAAAATGTAAAGTAAGTGCTTATGCATCTACAGATAACATCAAAGATGCTTTGGAAGGTGCAAAAGTGGTTGTAGTAGTAGCAGCCTCACCAAAAACTTCAAGTTTATCATATAAAGCAATGTTTGATGCAAATGCAAAAATTATAAAAGAAATTGTTGAAAATTATGTGGATTACAGTCCACGTGCTTTATTGGCGATAACAACAAGTCCTGTTAACAGTTTAGTACCTTTAGCAAGTGAAGTAATAAAAGCAAACGGTACATACAATCCCAATATCGTATTTGGTGTGACCACTTTGGATGTCGTACGAACTAATGCATTCGTAGCAGATGTACTGGGATTAGAACCTGAATGTGTATCAGTCCCTGTGATTGGAGGTAATAGTGATAAAACAATAGTTCCAATTTTATCAAAAGCTAAACCATGCAATGATTTTGTAAACAAAGAGCTTGAAAGAATTACCAGAAAAGTGTTTCGGGAATCACACACTCTCCACGAATTAAATCATCTGCTGTCAGATGGCTTGGCAGCGGTTTGCAATCAATATTTTTCACGGAATTCCTCAAATGAAAAGCAATATCATCGAATTTATTGTCGTCTTTCGTTTCTAATAATTTTGTATTATTGGCCATTATCGATACGTCAATGTCGGTTTTGTAAACAATTTTTTTGCAACGCGGTCCAATAGATGCTTCAATCGTTAGGCGATCACGAAAACTTTTCAAAATTTTTTCTCCAAATGCTCGGGTCGGTAATTAGCGATTTCTTGGACGTCTACTTGATTCTCTCCGAACTCGAACAACAGCGCTTGATATCGAGAGAATAATTGCGTAAAATACAGCACTTTATCGTTTTCGATTATTTCTCTCATAATAAAATCTCCGAGGATTCAAAAGCTAATCTGTGTACCTCCCTATTCTCATGCCAAGTCGACTGTACATGTTCCTCGGCATTCCACTTTTCTTGTAGCCGATATGACGATAAACAAGTCTTATGATAAGTTATAGTTTTTTTCAGCTTTGCCAGCATCTCTGAATCAGAAACTTTTTCCGCGCTTATTTTAATTTTTTCAATAGTTTCTTCAGACTGAAGCAGCATAACATTGTACCTGTTCTTTCCACTTCTTTTCTGAATGCAGCCACAAAACAGACATGGTATGTTTTTGAATGGCGTTGATGATTTTGATGGAGAAGCGGGAGTGGATGATCCAGAATCCTCTGGCTGATCATCGGCTACAGATATACTTGAATTCATCTGAAAATTGAATGAAATGAAATAAATAAAGAATTCGAATGCTCCCGTTTTGGAAATAAACATAAATTTTGATTCGAGAATTCAGTAATTTATACTTACTTCATAATTTCTGACGAATTCTTTATACTGTTCGTCATATTTTTTATGTAATACAGTCACTTTTTTATAACACGAGGAATGATAACCTACAGAGTGAAATGACTCCTCATGAAGCTCAACATCATGATATTTGAACGCTTTTTCTTCACGAAATAATAATTTTAGTCTACAGTTTTTAAATGTTTCATGTTCAAAATCAATCACAGAATCTGTCAAATCGCACAAAAAACACTTCTTCATTTTTAAAACAAAATGATTACTACTCACAATTATATTTCCAGGTTAGTAAGAAAACGTGGTACGTTCGGAGCACATAAGAGCACAGAATACACTGAGCATGCGCACTCCATTTATTACGGCAGCTGTCTCACGAGCAGCTGCTATATCGTGTCTCCTTCTCTATCGCATGGAGTAGCGCGTGCAGTGCGTCTCTCTCTCGCCCCGCGCGCTCACGGACTTGTATAACTTTTAAAACGCGACAACCCTAACAATTGCCAAGCTTTGCTAAGGCAACCCTATACTACGTTATTCGCAATAAAATTTGCTATTTTTTTTCATTATAAAATTTTCAGAATGTCGATGAGGGTGTAGTACATGTACAGCCTCACCTGCTCATACCTGGCTACCCGACAGTTATGCCAGGAAAAAGGTAGGCAACCTAGCTTTGTCATACTCTCTATATACTTTGCTTCCAATTGGAGCTAAGATATTTAGGAATATGGGTGACAGGAAGTAGTGAAAAAAAATTAATTAAACAAATATTCATTAACAGTAGCCATGCCAGGATATTAAGTGGCAACCGTTTGAAAATTTGATTATTATGGCATTACCTTTAATAAAAAATTTGTTTCACCTGGAATGTCTATGAGGGTAGGTCGGGCAGGTCGGGATCTTAGACTAATACCGCTATGTGAACATTTAATTTATCCATTTTATGAATACAGTAATTTTTGTATGTGTGACCGTTATTTCAAATTCACTCTCTACTCACTACCTTTAACGAGACAATAGAGGAACGTTGCAGCCCTAACCGTAGACCCGATCAACAAGCCACAGAAACTATTTATTACTCATAATGTACATATGTTGGGTCTCTGAATAGTTATAAATAAATGTATATGATGATGATGATTCAATGATTTGTTTTTGAACTCGTGAGAATGTGTACAAATAAATTTTCATAAGCCGGTTTTTACAGAGAACTGTCTGTGTTTATCTAAATTTAATACAAAGAATGAAAAGTCTCGATCTTTATTAGTGTTTATATTTAATATATTAGGTGCTTTCCTGTTTATAAGTGTATCCTAATTTAATACTACATTAAAATAGCTACGTTATAAAATGTAAACTACCAAGGCTTATATACATTTTTCAGGATGTTTTCGTACTATATGCTCATTTAACTAACTGAAATTAATAAATGCTTTTCTACTACTTAATATTGATGTACGTAACGCGCTAGCGTTATAACAGGTAAAATTACAAAGTACATAAATGGTGATAATGGTGTTACAGTAGTTCCCCTAAACTGTTTTAGGGATCCCTATTAATATAGAGTATTCAAAAATGCTCCAGAATGTCGGGAAAAAACTGGTGCACCACCAGATGAAAAATTTTTGCACGATGTCAATAACACTGTGAATTCAGCTTCATAACAAGTAGCCATTAAATTGAAATAAAGAAATAAACTTTGAATTATAACTCAACTGTTTACTATCGTTCAAACAATGTCATTTATTTCAAGCATTAGTAAATATATCAAACTAATAAAAATTAGTGCAGTGAACTTACCGGCGCATATAAAGTAGAGGCCGCATAAAATTATAGCAACAAGTGCAAATAATTTAGCTGCAGTAAACAGACTCTGTATTCTCATCGCCCATCTTACACTTAGGCAATTGATAGCAGTTAGAAGACCTGAAAATACAAAATTGTTTAAACTAGAAAATAACATTTAATTAGATAAATTGATGTGATAAGGAGTCTTACAAAGATCATTGAGCACCATACCGTGTACATACAACACTCAAAAACCAGAAGAATTAATACAAAATTTTCTAAATACTATACTACTCATAACTCCTTAATTGGAAACACTCGATATATTATTCAAAGTGCGAAAAACCCGTGGCATAATAAGCTTTATTTATATTGCATAATAATATGTGTAAATAGTACATAGTACGTAACTTAAAATCCGTGAAAATCCTCCGAATATAAAGTATTAAATACCATTTAAGACGTGTTCCGTGCTTCTAAAAGTACTTCTCATTAAAATATTATTTAAAACGCGTTCAGTTCATTTTATAACAAGATTCGTTCCATTTCATTGAGAAATAACACAAAAGACATGCAAATCGTATATTATAGATTGAAAAACGGTAGTTTTTCGAGAAAAATCTAGTTGATTCATTATACTGATAGAAAATTTCAATGTTCATTCATCGAGTACCAAAACTCATAAATCAAATTAGATAACAGGCAGGTGACAGATGATTATCTTCAAAATACCAAATAACATGCACGGACATTTCAATTAGGAGACCATATGAGATAAGGCGTTTAAAATCCCGTAAATCAAAATATAACAATTGTAAAACGCACAATGTCAGCTATTAATCCAGATCGAATAAGCATATAAACTTTCATTCGTTAAACTGCACCAATTAGGAACTATAGTATAACGTTTAACGACGTAATAAATCAAAAGATGACAGCAATTTAGATAAGAATGTCCTAATTAAGGCGTAGGACCGCAATATCGTGGGAAAATTACGTCAACTTTATGTATAAGACCGAACGAGTTCTAGATCTGGATGACGTGGGAATTTGCTACTATATAAACCGTATCAAAAAAGCAATTGTAGTCAATTATAAATGGCTACATCAATAGTTAATTAACTGCGTTTCGTTCACTTTCATGTATGACTAAACGTATAAAACTATCTCTCAATAAATAGTGATGTAATACTATAACATAGATAGTAAGTCGGGTGAATGACCAGTGTTAATGATCTATTTTAAGCGTATAACAAGCTAATTGAAAGTGGATTTTATGTTGAGCTTATTAAGATGTTTATTATAGAACTGGTTGTTTTTGATAAATGCCAGTAAATTCCACGATAAATTTTAATTTAAATAGAAAAATATGATATGAATTTTCAAATGCGTGTTTAATGGTGGATTAATTTTAAAAGTAATTGAACACACTGATATGGATTTGGGAAAGTCTGTCTAAACTTTAATGCACACCAGCTTACGCTAACAAAAAAAAAGAACAATCAACCAGTTAATGGTAAATAAATGTTTTAAAATCTTCTAAAAAACATTTCTGCTTGTTTTATGTACTCAACTGGGTTAGATTACATAAGAATTTGGTACGTGGATTATTTTTTCTGTAAGTAATAATAATAATAATAATAATAATAACAATATTCGGTAAATGTCTAAGTGCTGGTAGATCATTGTAGCCGTCAGGTTGGTTAACTCCTTTCGCATATCGCTGAATATCGGTAAAATAAAATATATATTTAGAAAACAATAGAAGGAGAGGCTTGATGTATCTGACAAAAAAAAACGCGGCTATGTTCGAAGACAATAAACATAGATACAAGGAAAAAATTGGTAAAAGCGTATGTGTGGAGCACATCACTGTACTGTTATGTAGTGCGGCAGTAGGAGAAAAAGACAAGAAATTGGTAAAAAAACCTTTGAAATGTGGTGCTTCAGATGTATGATGATGATAGCACGAACAAAGTTAAGAACAAAGAGGTTCTAGAAATAGTAGAAGAAGTAAGAAATCTGTGGAAAGCAAAAAATACGAGAAATAGTATTAGGGAATAGTGCGGGATATACTACAAGCAGAAATTGGAAAAAAGAGAGGTAGAGGTAGACGTAGACCTAGATTAGACTATTGCACGCAGATAGTAAAATATGTAAGCTGTAGGAATTTCAAGGAAATATGTAGGTTAGTTTAAAATAGGAAGCAATGAGGGTACGCGTCTTACTAGTTCCAGGACTGAAGACCTAATGACAATGATGAAGATAATAGGACATACAACAAAGCATAAGAAAAAAGCGCGGTTTATATTTGAAGTATAGAAGGAAAAAGAGAGGTAGAGGTAGACATAGATTAGATTTTTGCACACAAACAGTAAAAATATGGGCTGTGAGAATTTCAGGGTAATGTAGGGTAGCTCAGAATAGGAAACAATAGAAGTATGCGTCAACCAGTCCTAGGACTGACGACCTAATGATAAGGACCTGCTCGTACTAAAATAACATCACATAGCGTCATCGTTTCCATAGCTAGTACCAAAAAATGCTAAGATATAACAGTTCAAAGTTTAAAGCCCTAGGACATGCCACCCCTACCACTCCGTGGGTTTTTAAATTTTCCTCATGCACCTGCATAACAGCACCAGTCGAATAGCTAACACCTACGCAATGGTGAAGATAGCAGTTCCAAGTTTGAGGAGGGATAAGGTGGTGGCAGTTCCAAACTACATATTTTTAAATATCTTTCTCTTACATTTGCTAGTACTAACATAGCTCCACATAGTACCACCTGTCACATAGCTAGTAATCAAAAATTGGCAAAGATAGAACACTTAAAAGTTTATGGACATTTTCTCTTGCACTTGCTACAACTAACTAGAACCACATTGTACCACCATTCCCATAGCTAACACCCAAAAAATGACGAAGATATAGTAGTTCAAAATTTAGTATTCTAGGCGATTCCAGCCTCCACCCCTCACAATGCGCTTTCTTTAAATTTTTCTGGCATTTGCTAGTACTGACATAGCACCGCATAGCAGCATCATTCGAATAACTAGAATCAACAAAATGTTGAAGATATAGCAAGCAGTTCAACGTTTAGGGAAAGTGGTGCCAGTCTCGTATTACATTTCTTTTAATTCTTTCTCTTACACTTGCTAGTGCTAACGTAGCATCACCTAGACCCTCATGTCTCATATATAGCAAATTTTTTTTAGTAGTTTAAGGTGACGCAAACCTCTCCACCACCTTATTTAAAAAATTTTTAAGCTGCTAGTACTTACTTTAAAGTTTTAAAAATCCAAACAATGTCACTCTCGTGGATAACTTATTTATAACACCAATCAGAACTTCCAGTTTATACAAGATCCCGATGAACAATAGTTAGACTTACGAACCTTTGAGGTGTTTGATTTTGGTACAAAGATTTTTATTTTTATTTACTCTAATTCTATAAACTCGATAAAATTTGGTTACGATATTCCGTGCGGACAAGAAAGAAAAGTAAAATAAGCAAAGAAAATAACCCGCACCAAACACACCAACCAACAAAAAAGGAGAAATTCAAAGAAGGCCGTGCTAGCTAAAAAGTCGTTGAGTGGGATGGGTCACAAGAAAGAAAAAGGAAATATCAAGAAAACAACATATTATAAAAAGAAAATCAACTCAAAAAAACATTTATCCAGAACATTACAGAGGACTTACACAGTACAAAATCAACGTAAACGTAATTTACGCCCATCTTTAATTACTTTTTACTAATTTTCTACTTCAATTCTAGCAGGTACATAAAGCAAAAATTAAACCAGTCTTATGGTTACCACAAAATTTAAATCTTTATATGTATCTGTATATATTTGTATATATATATATATATATATATATATATATATATATATATATATATATATATTACTCATATTTAGACCAGGGTAGAAAATTAAATAATCACATCAAATAATTTTAAACACCGTGTATAAGGAATTTCATTAAATAATACGCTTTATTAAAACCGTGAAGCATAAAAATTTATTAGTTTCATTAAACATAAGAGATTTAAATCATGTACAAGACGCTTTATATCAAAAGAAGCAGTATTAAAAAGCTCTGCGTGTAATGTAATTATTCCTAAACAAATGGAAATTACGTGCAAAATTTATCTTAATTAACTCTATTTCAAATAACCGGTATTGAACAAAACGTACAGATAATATCTATAGAAACTTGTAAAAACCCAAGATTATAATATCAGAAAATAAAGCTCTGAGACTCTTAGACTTTTGACGATTCGATGCGTTAAAAGCTCTTACATCCGCGACTTGATTGAAGATGTTAAACAGTGCATTTTAGTTTGATAAAATAAATTAAAATTTTGCTCGTATATTTTAGTGATTCAAAATAGTTGGTTATTTACGTGCTAACATGAATGTACTTCAGTGCACGTAGATACAAGGTAATAAAATTTAGTTTCACTGTACCAATTAGCAAAATTTACAACGACAAATGTATACACAAAAGTAGGCAGTTTTGGCGTATATTGGTGAAAGAAGTATGAAGTTATTTGCTATTTTCGGGGTGTTAATAATTAAATGGTTCAAATACGTGTCTGGATCCACGAAACAAGGGTCAGATATACATAGATGAGTTCCGGAAAAGCCCAGAAACAACTGGTGATGGAGAAAATTTTAAAAGCGTTGAGAATTAGAAGCCGTAAATATAATCCTGTTGGAATGGTGTGATTAACTAAAGGGACGATGTACTTTGAAGCTACGAGGACAGTAACCTTCAGGTAAATTATACTATTTTGTTTGACATTTTGTGTGTGTTGAATAACTTTATAATTGATTTACTTTAAATGGACATTAGTGAAATTGTACTAACCATAAAATTTTAATTTTAAGATGAAATTTGCTTGTTTAAGTAGAAAGGGTATTTATTTTGATGTTCGGTAATATGATGAAAATTTGGGTATGTCTTTGAGCTCAATTAGACGAACCTGGTTAATTAACGTAAAGGGTGGTAGATGCTCCTTTATACTCAGACTCCGGTCTGCTTATATTGTTATATTAATTAGTAGGCATCCAACAAGGACTTTAATTTTGGATGCACATTAAAATGATAATAAAATTAATCTTGAAATTCTTTTAAAACTGAAATTTATGCTGAGTTTTAATTTTGAAATTTTAATGTATTCTGAATATTGATGTAAATAGAGTTAACGTTGATGTTTTTGGTAAGAATGTGTTGTTTTTTTTTATGAATGAGGAGGTTTATAACATTAGGTGAGCAGCCGAGGCGAAAAGAGGATCACAGCCGTTTATGACGCCCAATCTGTGGGACTAGAATTTTTTTGTTGAAAGGACCCAGTTCCCGCATTCAAAAGAGTATATCACAGCAAATTTTGGCGACCACAACGTGAGGGCTCGAGTTCCAAATAAAATTTTTGTTATTTTATTCCAGGAAACTGGCGATCTGAGAAAGAGAGTTTCTGTTTGTGTATAAATTTAAGAGTATTTTTAGAGTGTGTGTGAGTGATTTGAACGTATGCAGAGAAAGGAGTGGTTAAGGAGTCAAGGAGTGGAAATTGGAAGTGACGATAGTGCATTGTGTGAGAAAATTTCGAAAATGGAAGAAGCTGGAGGCAGTAGAGATCAGTCGAGGACGGAATCAGGGGATCAAGGAAACGAGATGATAATGAGAATGCTAGAGAGGATGAACGAAGAAGCCAATAGAGCTAGGGATGAATCGAATAGAGCGAGAGAGGACTCAAATCGAAAATTTGAACAAATGAGTGAAGAATCGAACATGAAGTTAGAGGAGATTAGTCAGAAAATAGATAAGACGAATCAAGAAGTTTTAGAATTTAAAAATAGCCTTACCGTGAAAATGGGGGAAGTAGAAAGTAGGGTTGATATAAATGAGAAAAACATTACAGGTCTTCGACAGGAAATGGGACATTTAAGGTCCGAAGTACGCATTTTTTGAGAAGAAGAGATTAATATAAAAATGACTGAAGTGACAGACTCATGTAGGGATCAGTTAGGCAGGGTAGAACGCGAAGTTAGTAGTATTAAATACAACGTGTCAAATTTAACGGGGGATGGTCCCAGATTTTCTACAGGTGGAGTATCATTGGACCAACACATGAAATTTTATGGCGATAACAGGGTAAATCCACAAATTTTTATTAATAGTGTAAGAAATCTAGTGGGAAATTTATTTGACGAACAGACTAAACTAAATACGATAAAGGCTTTATTAAAGGACAATGCGGAGGCATGGTACAATTTAGTAGGACAGGACATAGACACGTATCAGGACTTTGAAAACAAATTTTTACAACATTACTGGAGTGATCACAAACAGGATCAGATTAGGGACGACTTGATTACAGGAAAATTTAAGGGAGAGTTTGCAGGTTCTAGGGAGCAATATGCCATCCGCAAATACAGTGTGGCCAAACAACTGAATCCACCATTGACGGACAGACAGATAATCAAGTACCTATCACGACATTTTGAACTGGAAATTAGACAACACGTGGCCTTACAAAACATCACAGAACGGGAGACGTTTTGGAATACTTACAGAGATATGACGATGTATGTGTTGGACGGACAAGAGAGATACGAGAACGAAACGTTAACACAGTTAGGTTTGACAACAGGACACCGAATTATCCGAGACGGTCTGACTATAACAGAAATTTTCGACAGAATTGGGAACGACGAGGACAGGAATACAGAAGTAATAGTGCGACTAGGGGACCGACGCCAAGACCTAGTTACACGCGACAGAACAGTTTACCGGAGGTAAACAGGACTGTGACCAGCACGCCGAATAGAGACAGGGACACGGATATTAACACGAGGAGGACGTACGCACAGGTTGTAGAAGGACAACCAGGACCAAGCACGGAAAACAGGATGGGACAGGATTTTTAGAACGCGACAGACCACTAGATTTCTGTGTAAATGTATATGAACATCCACGTGAATTTTTCAAAATTGAGGAGGAAGCAGAGCCAGAAACTGAGGAAAAATTATGTTTGCCAATTATTAATTTAGACATTTTTGAGAATAATGTAGAAGTATTACTTGATACAGGGGCAGAGGCGAGTTTAATATCGGAGGAATTCGTCAGCAAAATTAGGGATAAGGTTTGTGATAGAATTATGCCTATAAAACGTAGCCATTTAGTAGCTCCAAATAAAAAGAAGTTTGCTGTAGTAAATAGTGTTGTGGTGCTTAGGATAGATATAGGAGGTTTTAGCTGTGAACAGGAGTTTGTAATTGTACCTGGACTGAAGTTTCAGAGCATTTTAGGTGTTGACTGTATGATGAAGTTAGGGGTTTTGATAGATATGGAAAGGAAGGTAATAAGGATTAAGGATAGGGTAGTGCCATGGAAGGGCAGTTATGAAGTCACAGAGGATGACACGGAGTTTAGTATTAATGTAGTAGAGGTAGAGGATGATGAAGGTAAACAGATCAACACAATAAGATGTCCAGAGGATAGGATAGTAGAGGTTCAAGCTTTAGTACAAAAACATGCAGAATTAGTGGGGGTAGAAGCGACAGCAGCATATCGGGAGCAGGTGAAGGCAGAATTATTTTTGATGAGGTTAAGTGGCAAGTTTGTTTTTAATAAAGTAGATTTAAGGGATTCATGCTGGCGGATTCCATTACATAAGAATTCTAGAAGGAACGTAGGGTTTTTCATAGAGGGAAAAATCGATAATTGTAAAGTAGTATCGTTTGGTTTGTTGGCAGAAAGGGAAACAACAATAAATGAGAAACAGACAAGTGTAGGGACTGAAGAAGAAGTAATATTTAAGAGTCAGGATAAGAGGGATGATAAGTTTATTGTATGTGAGATAATAAAGATGTTAAGTATAGATATAGAAGGGGGAGAGATAGGGATGAAGAGTATTAGGATGGTAAGAAGGAAGACTTGGAGGGTCAAGAAGAGAGTTAGATTTAAATAACTTAATGAACAAAGGATAGAGATAGGTGAACTTTAGTATAGATATAGAACAAGGGATAGAATAGGTGTAGATAGAAGAGTAGAAGTAAGGGTGTATAGAAAATAAAGCTAGGTATAGGATAAATATGGGAGATAGTTAGAAATAGGTTTAGGAGGAGAATAAAGAGTAAATGTAGGAAGAAAATAAGATAGGTTAAGTATAGATATTTCATAGAAGATTAGTGGAGAGTTAGGAATAGAGTAAGAGTAGGATAGGCATATAAGATTAGGTAGGGGGAAGTAAAGTATAGTGAAGATTAGTTAAAAGTTAGGAATAGGATAGGGATATAGGATAGGTGTAAATATTTTTTTTTGAATTGGAGACAAAGTAGGTAAGTTAGATAGATAAGGGTAGAGAGAGATAGGCAATTTTTTTTTGTAAATTTGTTTTAGCAGTCTAAATGTTTTATATTTGAATTCAAATAAGTGGGATTATTTGTATTCAAATAGGGGAAAATACTCATATTTAGACCAGGGTAGAAAATTAAATAATCACATCAAATAATTTTAAACACCGTGTATAAGGAATTTCATTAAATAATACGCTTTATTAAAACCGTGAAGCATAAAAATTTATTAGTTTCATTAAACATAAGAGATTTAAATCATGTACAAGACGCTTTATATCAAAAGAAGCAGTATTAAAAAGCTCTGCGTGTAATGTAATTATTCCTAAACAAATGGAAATTACGTGCAAAATTTATCTTAATTAACTCTATTTCAAATAACCGGTATTGAACAAAACGTACAGATAATATCTATAGAAACTTGTAAAAACCCAAGATTATAATATCAGAAAATAAAGCTCTGAGACTCTTAGACTTTTGACGATTCGATGCGTTAAAAGCTCTTACATCCGCGACTTGATTGAAGATGTTAAACAGTGCATTTTAGTTTGATAAAATAAATTAAAATTTTGCTCGTATATTTTAGTGATTCAAAATAGTTGGTTATTTACGTGCTAACATGAATGTACTTCAGTGCACGTAGATACAAGGTAATAAAATTTAGTTTCACTGTACCAATTAGCAAAATTTACAACGACAAATGTATACACAAAAGTAGGCAGTTTTGGCGTATATTGGTGAAAGAAGTATGAAGTTATTTGCTATTTTTCGGGGGTGTTAATAATTAAATGGTTCAAATACGTGTCTGGATCCACGAAACAAGGGTCAGATATACATAGATGAGTTCCGGAAAAGCCCAGAAACAACTGGTGATGGAGAAAATTTTAAAAGCGTTGAGAATTAGAAGCCGTAAATATAATCCTGTTGGAATGGTGTGATTAACTAAAGGGACGATGTACTTTGAAGCTACGAGGACAGTAACCTTCAGGTAAATTATACTATTTTGTTTGACATTTTGTGTGTGTTGAATAACTTTATAATTGATTTACTTTAAATGGACATTAGTGAAATTGTACTAACCATAAAATTTTAATTTTAAGATGAAATTTGCTTGTTTAAGTAGAAAGGGTATTTATTTTGATGTTCGGTAATATGATGAAAATTTGGGTATGTCTTTGAGCTCAATTAGACGAACCTGGTTAATTAACGTAAAGGGTGGTAGATGCTCCTTTATACTCAGACTCCGGTCTGCTTATATTGTTATATTAATTACTAGGCATCCAACAAGGACTTTAATTTTGGATGCACATTAAAATGATAATAAAATTAATCTTGAAATTCTTTTAAAACTGAAATTTATGCTGAGTTTTAATTTTGAAATTTTAATGTATTCTGAATATTGATGTAAATAGAGTTAATGTTGATGTTTTTGGTAGGAATGTGTTGTTTTTTTTTATGAATGAGGAGGTTTATAACATTAGGTGAGCAGCCGAGGCGAAAAGAGGATCACAGCCGTTTATGACGCCCAATCTGTGGGACTAGAATTTTTTTTGTTGAAAGGACCCAGTTCCCGCATTCAAAGGAGTATATCACAGCATATATATATATATATATATATATATATATATATATATATATATATATATATATATATATATATATAAGACCCATCTACAGACCGAAATGCATTTCGCTGCAGGCGGCACAGAATGATGTCCTAATACCGCACCTAAACACTAGAATGACTAAAAATATTTATATAAACAAATTTATAGGACAGTCAATGCCGATCTATTATCTAATAAATACTCAACCAATAACTGCTGTCCCCGTATCATTTCCTATGATTCCTATTCTGAGCTACCCTACACATTTCCATTAAATTTCCACAGTCTGCATCTTTCACCATGTGCGTGCAATTGTCTGATTTGGGTCTACATCTACCTCTTTTTTCCTATCTCTGCTTGTAATATATTCCGCACTATTCCCCAAAAATGCCTAAGAACGTATCCTACCCTTCTATTTCTCCTACTCTTTTTGTTTTCCACAGATATCTATATTCCCCTACTATTTCTATAACCTTTTTGTTATTAACTTTGTCTGTCCATGCTATCTATCATCCTCACACATCTAAAGCACAACACTCCAAAGGGCTTCTACCGTTTTTCTGTCTGCATCTCCTACTGCCCCTATTTCATAGATGTACTGTACTGTGCTACACACGTATGCTTTCAACAATTTTCCCTTTGTTTCTGTGTTCGTTGTCTTCGAACACGGCCGCTGCTCTTTCTTGTTTAGTTCGGTTCACCTTCTATCGTTTAGAAACATACTCTATTTCCTCGATATTCAGTGGTATGTGAAGGGGGTTATGCAGCTTGCGGCTACCAAGATCCCCAACACTTGAACATTTGCCGAATTTACAGTTTTCCAATATATCCTTTAGCACAATCAACATTAGATGAAAATATTTCAAAACCAACAACTGTAGTGTTTTATAAAAATCATCAGATTTAAGTGCAATTATTTTTTTTCGTCATTAGGTTTTCTGTCTTGAAACGCGTACCTCACGTTATTTCTATTCTGAGCTAGCCTACACCGTTCCCTAAAATTTCCACCGCCTAGGTACAGCTCGGTTCCCCTTTTGTTGTTTCCTAATTATATGCTCTATTTCACCGAGATTCAGTGGTATGTGAAAGGGATTAAGCAGCCTGCGGCTACCAAGATCCCCCAACACATAGGCATTTACCGAATTAATAGTTTTCCAGTAAATCCTTTCGTACAATTAACATTTGTTGAGAATATTGCAAAACTAATACCTATAGTTACTTGTAATAATCATCAGATTTAGGTACAGTTATTTTTTCGTCATTAGGTTTTCCATCTTGGAACTGGTGAGACGCGTATCTCCATTGATTTCTATTCTGAGCTAGCCTACACATTTCCCTAAAATTTCCACAGCCTACATCTTTCACCAGCTGTGTGCTGTAATAGTTTAACCTGGGTCTAACCTGGGCCTACGTCCACCTCTCCTTTTTCATATGTCTGCTTCTAATATATTCCACACTATTCCCTCATACCTTAGTATGTGACCTATCTCTCCTACTTTTTGCTGTTTTCCATATACTTCTTTCTTCCCCTACAATTTCCAGTACCTCTTTGTTCTTAACTTTGTCTGTCTACGATATCTTCATCATACGTCTGTAGCACCACATTTCAAAGGCTTTTATCTTTTTCCTATCCATTTCTCCTACCGTCCAAGTTTCACAGCCGTACAGTGCTGTGGTCTACACATATGTGTTAAGCAATATTTTCCTTGTTTCTATGTTTGTTGTCTTTGAACACAGTAGTTGCTTTTTCTTATTAAATGTATCACAACCTTGTACTAATTTTTGTTTTATATTTTCTGCGCTCTTCGCATCTGGCATTATTTGGCTTCCTAGGTAGAAGAAATCCTTAACCTCTTGTAAGTTCTCGTTGTCTATTTGTATTTTTGTTTTTGATTTATTTTCCCCTCTTTTGCATACTAGTACTTTAGTTTTATTTTTGTTAATTTTCATACCGTATTTCTCTGTTAGAACTGTTTCCATTTCATTAAGAGCAGCTTCTAACTCTTCCTTGCTAGATGCTATTATCGCTATATCATCTCTAAATATAAGTATATCAATCTTTTGTCCCTGCATAATAACTCCATTTGACAGTATTCATTGCCTCGTCGATCTGCATGTTAAAAATTAATGGGGACCTAGCACATCCCTGCCTCACCCCTGTCTTAATATTTACTTCTCTACGTTCCTACTCTAAATCTGTTACAGGTGTTTGCTCTTTGTATAAGCTATGTACTATACGTCTATCCCTAAAACTCGTTCCAAACTTTTTAAGTATTTCGAACCTTTTTTCCATTTTACATTGTCGAATGCTTTTTCCCGATCTACAAACCCTATATACACGTCTTCCCCTTTTTCTATTGTTTTCTCCATTATCATCCTCAGAGCTAAAATAGCTTTCCATGTTCCCCTGTTTCGCCTAAACCAAAATTGATCTTTGCCTAGTATTTCTTCAGCTCGTTTTTCCAATTAATATTTTTGACACGAGTGCTGTCAAATTTATTGTTCTAAAATTTACACATCTATCCGAGCATCTCTTTTTTGGTATCTCACCTGTCTCATACATATAGGTTACAAGTTAGAAGAGATGTGCTGTTACTGCTTGTCCACTTTATCTGTAGCCGGCGCCTTACCATTTTTCAGACCCTTTAATGCTAATTCAAACTCATCTCTAAGTATAGGATATTCTAAGTCATCCTATAGAACATCTGATTTCTGTTCTAACGCTGTTAGTTCCTGTTCTGCATATAAATTCCCTATGTATTCTTGCCATCTAACCACTTTCTCTAAATTTTCTATAATGACGTTTCCTCTTGCGTCACTTATATTTTTGCTATACGGTTTTATATCCCTGAAATTCATTCTAATTAGTTTGTATGGTTCGCCTGTCTTTCTTATTTCCACCTTAGTTTGTAATTCTTTGCACTTTTCATCAATCCATTGTTCTTTAGCTTTCCTGCATTTTCGAGTAATTTCCCATTTTATGACTTTGTATCTCTGTTTTCCTGTTTCGTCTGATTTATTTTTGTATTTTCGTCTTTCTTCTATTAAATTCAGGGCATCCTTTGTTATGCGTGGTTTCTTATTTTCTTTATGTATATACCCCAGAATATCCTTAGCCGCCATGTCTAAGCTGGTTTTTATCTTAATGTTCAAAATTCACGAGTTAATTAAATTAGTTCGGCAAATTGCCGATAAACTAGTACTTTTACTATATTATTTATATGCTATAGAAATTGTACGAAACAATACGTGAAAAGTTTGTATGTAAACAGTATGAAGTAGCGTGAAGATATTCTAATGATTTTCAATTAAAAGAGAGCGCACATTTTCCAGCATATAAAAATTCTTTCAGAACATAATGGAACTTTCATAACGGGGATTGACCTAGTCTTAGCGTATGAAGGACACGTTATGAGCTGTCCATAAACACTAATATATGCGTTCCATTCTTATCTGATATTGCGTTCTATCAGAGAATGTTTTGAACAAAAGTTAATTGCAATAAATTCATAAAAAAACTGGAATTAAGGATGGGAATTGTTAGCAAAATTATTAAAGAATGATTATGTCGCTCACTTGCATCCGATGTATTTATTTATTATAATGGATATAGACATGACTTGACATTGAACAAACGTGTGCAATATAAATCTATTTTTAGCAACCAAGTTCACTTATTTTAATACAGAAACTTGAGCATTTAGCGAAAACTACTTACATCAAGTCTTTGCTATAAAATGTCCTATTATTTACATAAGCAAAACAACTCCAGAGATATTGATTGAAAAGCTTTTGTTCATTAAAATAATCATCATTAGCATTTTGCAAACGATCAGGAAATGCGTTAATTCTTTTATAAAAAAATTGCATTTTTAAGATCCAAAAATTCTCCACATTACAGATTTTCGAATAAAAAACTGACGATTCTGCAAATCGTTCCCGAAGCTTCGGAAAAAACGGTAATCGGTAGGTGATAAGTCAGGAGAATATGGTGGATGATGAATTGATATCCTACCTTAGACAGCTTTCTCACAGTCAGTTGCGGAACGTGTGGTCTAGCGTAACAAGAGTATCGGTCCACGTCGATTAACTAGAGACGGTTGCTTAATTTACAGTCTTCATGCACAATCTGTAATTCCCTGTTATGGTTTCAGCGGGTTGCAAAACAGAATAATAAACCACGCCTTTGCAAGTACTCCATACTGTCAACATAACCTTTGTTAAATGCGCTTTGGATTTCAATGACCTCTTATGACCCCCCTAATCACGTCAATATATATATATATATATATATATATATATATATATATATATATATATATATATATTGTAGTGGTTTTAAAGGGTAACTTCAAACACCCTGTATAGAGGAAACAACCAAAATTTACGTGCGAAATTTATTTCATTTAGTTCAGTTTAATGTAACAAGTATTAACAAAAATTTTCAATTAATGAATAAAATTTAGTTAGGTTCGTAAAGAAAATAAAGTTTAGAAGCCAATGCAATTTATTTATTAATTTAATGGAGTTTAATTACGTCTAATATGCATAAAAGCATGAAAAATCAATAAATCCGAGGCAAATAGCTTTCGTTGTAACAAACAAATATATCGGTTGGGTTGAAATACCATGAAAAAAGCTCCTAGAAATGTTGTGTTAAAACGTCGGTTAATTAAACACCTGCATGTTTTCTAAATGTCAGGTTCCCCTTATTTTTATAGATAACAAACAAGTTTCAAAGAATATTGGTAAACAACAGTCGCAAAAGCACGTATTTAGGTCCACATAGAGTTGTAGAACGCGGACAGTAATATCAATTCTCTACCACTCAAACAAGGTTAGAAGGAAACATATGATATGCATAAGCAAGGGATAGCGTTAATACAGGCGGGGTTTCAAGACGTCATTGAATATCTTATTGGTTTATATGGTTAGTAGTATAGCAGACAAACACGCGAATATTGAATGTTAATTTTTCGGAAAATATCGTAACGATGCGCTAAATTTCGGAGATTTCGAAAACGGTTGAAACAAAATTTGAGGAAGTGTTATTTTAAATTAGATTTTTCACGGTAAGAGTGGCCAGGAGGCTACAGTCGAATCATATAAATACTCGACGAATTAGCACGACTCTCTCTCTTTTAACTTCGTTCTATTAGTATTTACATACTTCTGAATACGAGTTTGTAAGTATAAATAATTTTAAATTAAATAATACAGTGTTAGCCTCATAATTTGATACGCGAATAAGTGTCGAGTCTAAATTCTAATTTGAGGTGTAACATTTATTTTAAACAAGCTCGTGAAGTAACATGAAGTAACGTAAATTTCAATTAAATTAAACGAAAGTACGCAAGTATGAAAGAAGTGTAATTAAATTAGATTTGGATTTGGATACACCGTGAAGGCAGAGCAAAACAGCACAACCTAAATGGGGTTCTTCTAAATTAGCTAGAGGCGGCCAGCAGAGCAGAGCGAAACAACTTTACCGCATCGTCAACGGAGTGGAGGTCTTCAAGAAATTCCAGGTAACGCTTTAAAATTATTGTTGTTATAAACTATGAAACTATGAAAATTGTGTGACGTGTGAGAGTGAATTTGAAGGTATTGTGCATTATTTTGCGTATTGAAAATAATACGTATGACTAACTTTATTATGGTATTTAAATAGAAATCTAAAGGTGTATATAAAGCTTATTAACGTTCCATCAGGAATTTAAAATTTTTATTGTGACGAGTACATGGGTTTGTTTTTTTTTGTTTGTTGTAAGAGTATGCGAAGTACAAAAGCATACATTATTCATAATTAACTGGGTTACCATGAGCTCACCATACTCCAGAGTATACAAATTTAAAATAAATTATAAATAAGGAAAGAAAGTAAGGTATTATTCAGGGCCCATTTACTCCGGGTATATTCAATGTGTTTGATATTTTAAATTAAAATCCAGGACAGTACAAAAATAGGATTTATTGAAGTGTAACTTGATCTCTGAAATGTGGATAATCTTGAATTTTATTTGTAAATAGTGTTAAATCAATATTGTATGATGGTTGTATTATTTTGTGGTTTTGTTGAGAGTGTGCGTGAACGATACAGAGTATAATAGTGAATCTAGGTATCCAAGAGGAGACCCAACTGAGCTAGCCTGGGAACTGAAGAAGAATTAAGGTGATGAAGAGAGGAATCTGGGTAAGAGATTAAATTTTTTTTATTAAATTTTTCTATTGTGTGAAATTTATTTGCGATTTTGGAAAATAAATAAAATTTTCGAATATTTTACTCTGGCGATGCTTTTCCGGGGTTACACGATAGATATATATATATATATATATATATATATATATTACTATGATAAGAGGGTAGTTTAAGGGTAGATTAAGTATAAGGACCGTAGGATAGATATAAATAATTTTAACTTTAAGAAAATCAAATAATTCCATCTATTATAGGAGTAAATGGACTATTTTAAAAAAAGTCAATTGCGAGCACACTGTATATATAGTATATTTGATTTAATGCATAAGAAAGAAGCTCATTTTGAAATAATCCGATACCATTTTGCTAAAATAATAATGTGTACGTCGTGTAATATGTTTTAAGATAAGGTTTTAAACGCAACTAATTGCATCAATATAAATACATTATCGGGAAAGATAGATAAACTGGCATTCTGGATATTTAATAATTTCGTCGAAAATATCAACGCATGTATAAGAAAACGCATTCTAATACGTCATTAAATACGTGACTAGAAATAGTACATTTGTTTAGAAAACCAACATATTTTAATAAGAAATAAACACCAGACGGTTAATTGTACGATAAGTTGTGGACTTTTAAACGATAAATAGAAATACGTGACAATTGCAATGGATATTTGGAAATTCTAAGAAGATGCTATAATATATTGAATGTAGACATGAGGAATAGAACGGAAGTACAACAATTAAAACCAGAGAAATTAAGAAATCTCAAAGACGGAGATGATCAATAAACACGCCAATGGAAACGATTGGTAAGAAGGGCTTATAAATAGGGCTGGGTCGGCGTATCGATATATCGATACGTATCGATATGACCCCCGTATCGACCCCCCCGATACAGCAAAAAATAAATATCGATATATCGATACGTATCGATATTCGATATAGAATATGTATCGATATTCGATACGCAAAATCCCGTATCGCCCACCCCTATATACATACTTATATCACAAATATTAAACTTGAAACTTTAATTATTTTGATAACAAACAATCTTAAGTGAAAGATCGAATTGTCAGTAAATACATTACTTTAAAACGATCTTGTGATTTTATTCCCAAAGAAAGAGTAGAAAAATTTATAGATGCGTATCGATTCGTACCGATAGGTATCGCTACGTCTCGATATGTATACTTAATCTACACATCTAAACGTTCCGATACGAATCACTATATATATCTATACGTACCGCTACGAATCTATACGTATCGATACGAGTCGATACGCATCGATACGAATCGATATGTATCGATATATATCGATATTCGATATATCGATACATATCGATATAGAATATGTATCGATATTCGATACGCAAAATCCCGTATCGCCCACCCCTACTTATAAATGCGATAGGAAATGAATAAAGAAGTCAGTTCATATTCAACCAAGCACAAACTATGCTCAAATGCAGTAGAAATTTACGTGTTGAAATTAATTAATGAAACGTTAAAATTCAGAATAAATAAAATTTGAAAGTGCAAAAATTGTGCGACGAAAAATAAGCCGATCTACAAATAGACGTAAGTTAAACAATTAACTAAATTAATTTTAATATTTAACAAAACAGGGCTTTTGTTGAGACGGCTTTTGTTGATGCCACTTTCATTGATGTCACATGTACTAAGTTGATATTTAAGTTTATATGCAAGTCGATGTTCATGTCGAGATCTAAGCCTTAACAGAAATCTAAAAATACGTCTGAAAGTGCGATCAAAAGGGTACTCAAAGATAATTCAAGGAAAATACCAGAAATCAAAAATGGATAATTCTGGCCAATAAGTAGAGCGGACATAGCAAGGGATGCAGACCACAGACACTATGAGGCAACTCCAGTGACCGTTCCAGGTTAGCAATTTTTAAACGTTTATTATTTAAAGATTGTTTCAAATTTACTATTTGCTATACATTATATATTTGTAAGAGTTATCAAAAAGGTCATTTAAAATATGAAAACAGGGAAAGCACCTTAGAACGTTCGAAGATACTTGAGAGTAATTAAAAGATATTTTTGCTGGCTTTCAGGAAAGCATAAATTTGGTAAATGTAAATATTCTATACAGGAAAAAATTTTAAGGTTACACAACATTGTACATATTATTATCAATCATTATATTGTGTGATCTTTGGATTGCTTCATTTAAACTCATTTAAATTTATTTAAACAGTAGAAAGAGTAAGGGTTAAAAATCTTTATCGTCGTACAATAGGAATATCATATCAAATAAAAATAACGCCCAACGTAAAGCAATTTCATATCACTAATAATGACACTCACAGTAGGAGAATTTCACAGCAATTAAAATCGCGCACAAACGCGGGGTTTAATAAGGGATATCACAGCAAAATATATATATTCTTATGCCCACCCCTCTCGCGCCTTTTCTTATTAATTTATTTAATTTTATATAATGTGAAAATATTTATTTTACGTTACGTGCTTTATTTTCGTTTGGTTGGTTAATAAATCAAAACTGTGTTAAATATGCCTCGACTATTTGAAAACTCTTTCTTCCCAGGGTATCCACCTACTTACCGTGGGTTCAGTGGTAAGTAGATGTGCAATGCACCAACCAAACAGCACTATCTTTTGTTTTAGTACCTTTAATAATTTACATTTGTATGTGCCAAATTTTATATGATCCACGTAGCCTTGTGCCAAATTAATTGATATTACAAACTTTCTGACTTTGACGTTATATCACACAGTACTCACCTATTCTATACTTGGTTATCGGCCTCTATGAATGCTGGCTCAAAATCCTACTCGCCGTATACGTCTTCACAAGGTTTGCACTATCACTATGAAATCTGCCGTCTAGCCTCCAGGTATCTTTGACTTAATTTTGATGCTCCCAAATCTAAAATAAATATGACCCAAATTTAGAATTTTGAATGACCTTTTGTATTTACTTCCCCTGCGCTAATTTTTCCGGTGTTATATCTTCTTTATCTCGTACGAATCCTCTTGCTACTCCAATGCTGTCTTTTAATTTTGCTTCTCTCGTTCTAAATCACTGCTTTCTTTATCCGCTCGTTCCAAATCAATACTTCCGCCTTTTAATCCGCTCGTTCCAAATCAATCCTTCCTTCTATTTAATCCGCTCGTTCCAAATCAATCCTTGCTTCTATTTACCACTCAATGCCCTGCTATACATAAAACCATATCCAATTCAATCCCAATAATATCTTCTTCACCCTTATAAATCCTATTCGATGCCTTCTGCCTATATAAATCTCGTTCCAATATCCACTTATGTTCCGCCGGTTCGCTGTCGCACTAATTCCACTCTTAAACTTGTTACTCGTCGTTGCTATTACTTATTTATTTTACCGTCGCTTATTCTTACTCTTCCTTTATATAAATTAAACTCGTACACTTCCAAACTCATTTATTAATTCTCCAAAAGTATTCAAACAATTTAGCGCAGTTTACAAACACGTCTTATTACAAAATATTTAAAAATCGACCCCTTGTTTACTTTTCCTAGGTGATAATTACAATATTAATATGCCTACTCTTTATTACATTGTATATAAAAACCATCCAATAACGTCGTCTCACCAAGTTCGTGTCACTAATACCTTATACTTTGTCTTTTGCACTTTCCCTTTTCATACATAATGTTCAATCATTGGTCCTAAATATCGCACAACCCTTCAATCATATTTGACAATGCTATTACTTATAATTTTGATAGTTTGTCCAAAGGTTGATTCTAATAAAATAAATGCCGAAATGTTACACATATAAACCTGGATCTGCGTGGTGAATAGTGTAATTTATACAGACGCATTCGGTTTTTCTTGATTGGCAAATGTACGTTCTATGGCTTATTCAACATACAACTCAGTATAAAACCTTGAATACTGTGTGTTTCATCACGTCATCAAGTCATTGTTTTTACGTCTTGGCACTTACATTTTGACTAATATTTCAAATACTTTAACGTTTGTAAAGTACGGCAAACATAAATTTTTAATTACGGGATCTGATATTTGGCTTACTTTATTTGGCATACACTACCTTCAACAAAACAACCCTTAGAACCCTTGTAGCTCCTACTGACACTACAATATATATATATATATATATATTGCTGTGATAATGCCCTTACGATTCAAGCCCCTACGTTGGGTGTCATTAATTTTGCAGTAATATAGACCATACGTTGGTGTGCGCTTAATTTTGCTGTGAACCCCTTTTTAAGCCCCACCTTGGTGGTTTATTAATATTGCTGTGATATGCTCTTTTAAGCCCCACGTTGGTGGTTTATTAATATTTTTATTGGTGTGAATATCAACCCCTTTTAAAATCCTGTAATTTCTTGAATTTGTTTTTCCACAGCTAGCTCACTGAATGCCCTACTTCACAGCAATAAAGATTGTTTAACCTCTTTTCTTTCTATTACCTAACTGTTAAAATAATTTAAATGAAGCAATTCAAAATTACACAGTATAATGATTGATATTATGTACAGTTTTATGTCAATTCAAAATTTAGCCCCTGAATAAATTATTTACATTCACCAAATTTAATTTTCCTGAAAGACAGCAAAAATATCTTTGTAACTACCCTTAAGTACCTTTCAAACGTTCAAAGATGCTTTCTCTATTTTTCAAATTCTCAATTGGCCTTTTTGTTGACCTTTACAGATATATAATATATAGCAAATATTAAAATTGAAACAGTTTTAAATAAATAAAAAATTTAAGATCTCTAACCTGCATTTTCCTTGGTTGTCACTGGAATTGCCTCAGAGTATCTGTGGTCAGCACTCCTTGATTGTTACAGTTCGACTTGCTTCACTTGTTGGCCAGAATGATGGATTAATGGTTGCTTGTATTTTTCCCCTCGGATTTCTAGAGTAACTTTTAGTATCTTTACGTTTATTTCCTTGTAAGTATTTTCAAAGTATCTTTGGATTTTCATTTATATGTACATCTAGAGATACATTCAGATCTTTAGATGGCAGAATTCTGTTGATATCGTATTATTGTAGGTTGTTATATCTTTAGTGAAAATTGTTATTGGATAAGTGTAGTTGATTGTCAATCAAAATGTATTAATTGTTTTATTATATTCTCCAATAGTAAGTTATTTTTAGTTATGCAAATTAAAAACATTCTTAAAATTTGAAGAAAATCAAAAATATCTCAGAAAGTAATGGATTTAGGTATAGGAAATGCTTAACAAAAATGAAAGGACACTTAATGGACTATCCATTATAGCAATAAAATTGGTAGAATGCCATTTAAAAAAAATTTTTAAAATTGCATTTTGCGAAACCTGACACACCCTGTATACTGTGAAGAAATTTCAAAAGAGTAATATTTACAAATATACTATGGTATATAGTAAAATTTTCTGCATCTTGAAAATTAACATAAGTTGTGTATTAGTGCAGTGGCAATGTATCTAATCAGGGTCATTTTTTCTAAAAACAGTTGAATATCTCAAAAACTAAAAGGAATAGATAGATACAATTTAATATCAAATTAAAGCTTCTTTTATGGGCTTTCCAAAAATATAATAATATATAGGGTGTTCCATTTAAAAAAATATAAGTTTAATATGCCCTGGAATTATGAAACACCCTGTATGCTTCAAAATATTTTTAGAATGTTCACTTTAGGCATGCCTAATATGCCTCCAAATTTGATTTAAGCAGCTTTTATAATAACGGAGTTATCGGCCGTTGCCCCACTAAAAACTCACCCTGTATATATTGCTGTGATAAGGGGTTGTTTAGGGGTGTATTGAGTCGTATGGGTCGCGCAATGAATGTAAATAGCAATAGGAATCAGAAAACTGCATTTATTTAGCATGAAAATAAATAATTCGCATATTATGCAAATAGCAAACATTTGACACCCTGTATAATGACCGTAATTAACTTTAATCAATGCCAGTAAACATATCTTTCAATAATAGAACACATATTCAGCAGAGAAATAATTATACATGTAATTAAACTACGTCAAGAAGCGTTCAATAAGTTTATAAAATAGATACGCATGAGTTAAGACAAAACCTAGTAAGTCTTCATGCAATTATGGGATAAAAAAAAAATAAAGTGCTTTGATAAGAGACGCACTTTCAAAGATAAGTTTTAAATACGAGACAAACGAAAACATGTGGATTTACATCACTCATGTTACATCAGTTATTTTGTTCAATTCTCCAAAAGCTTTATCTACATAAACAACAGACATAAGCTAAATTAAAGTCCAACAATAATAACAAAACAGGCGGTCAAAAATCGTAAAATAATAGAAATACAAGAATGATATGTAACTTCAGACTAATTTCGTCAGAAATAAAACTTGAAAAGCCTAGGAATACCAAAAACAATCATGGTTGGTTACAACACTTTTCTGATAAACCGATCCAAATGTAGATAGCAAAAGCTATATAACGCAGAGTTGATAACGAGAGGGAGTCTCAATTTGAAGCACGTCAAACCTGCATCACTGTTACTCAAAGATTTACGCGTCGAAATAAATTTTAAATTATATTATTGTGAAAAGTGGTATTGTATAATAATAGTTGATGACGAATTACGTTGAAGAGATATGAAAAAACTTTTGCTGTTTTGCTGAAAACGGCTCTAATTCCGAAATCTAAGGTGTATCTAAGAAAGCTAAGAAATCTAAGAAATCTAAGAAATCTAAGAAATCTAAGAAATCTAAGAAATCTAAGAAATCTAAGAAATCTAAGAAATCTAAGAAATCTAAGAAATCTAAGAAATCTAAGAAATCTAAGAAATCTAAGAAATCTAAGAAATCTAAGAAATCTAAGAAATCTAAGAAATCTAAGAAATCTAAGAAATCTAAGAAATCTAAGAAATCTAAGAAATCTAAGAAATCTAAGAAATCTAAGAAATCTAAGAAATCTAAGAAATCTAAGAAATCTAAGAAATCTAAGAAATCTAAGAAATCTAAGAAATCTAAGAAATCTAAGAAATCTAAGAAATCTAAGAAATCTAAGAAATCTAAGAAATCTAAGAAATCTAAGAAATCTAAGAAATCTAAGAAATCTAAGAAATCTAAGAAATCTAAGAAATCTAAGAAATCTAAGAAATCTAAGAAATCTAAGAAATCTAAGAAATCTAAGAAATCTAAGAAATCTAAGAAATCTAAGAAATCTAAGAAATCTAAGAAATCTAAGAAATCTAAGAAATCTAAGAAATCTAAGAAATCTAAAAATCTAAGAAATCTAAGGCAGAAATTTCAGAAGTACTTAAGGGATCTAAAAAGGATCTGAGGCGTATCCATAAAAAACAAAGTAAAGCACTAGGTGAATTTTGGAGACAAGGATTAACAAAATTATTGGTTCAAACGTACGTGAAGGAGTACAAAGCAGAGTATTGTTTTTCGAGTGAAGATAATAAAGGGGTATTGATCCACAACACGCAACAGCAGACGAAGGGGGAAAAGGACTCATCAGGAAATCACAGGTCAGGGCTAACTAGTATAAGGAATCTTTTCAAATTTAAATTTAAACACTGAATATATTTTTTTTGTAATCTATAAGGAGTCAACAAAAATATTTAATACGTTGAAATTTACGTAAAGGGGATAAAAGGGGCTTGAACGTTCTAGATGTTTTTTAGTAAAAGGTGTCGTTTTTGGTGACTTAAATTAAAATTAAAAGGATATAATTTTTGGGATAAATGATCCAAATAATATTAATTGATTGAAGGGTTCATTTAAGAGATTACAAAATTGTGAAGTGTAGATATTATTTCCTTTCATTATACAAATATTGATTGACTTCGTTTTATTATTCCAAACAGGTATGATTGAAGGGGTAAATTAATTTGATCATCGAAACGTTGCGCACTCTGTGTGAATTAAACTGGGCTAGCCGTGGCATAATTATAACTAGAAGATTAGAGAAAAACAGAGCGGTGGCGTTCAGCAGCTAGCTGGACGTTTATTACATCGGCGTGCGGCGTTATCATATCAATATATATATATATATATATATATATATATATATATATAATATATTTTAAAGATAATGACCTTCTAGTAATATCGAATGTTTTTAATGGGTTTGAGGTCAGCTGGTAAAAAGAAAACTCTTTTTTAATGCCTAAATTTTCGGATTTATTTAATCCTTGATCACAGGCTTCTAAAAATGTTACAAACAACTAGGCTAAATTATACAAATATTAATTGCAACTTACAAGATGAGTTGATTCAAAATTAACATCGAAATTAAATATTAAACATAACTTTTTAGTTTTTCACTTTTAAATGTAGGAAGGATATATAATTTGTATAAGAAGAAATGTAAAAATAAAAATTATGTCAGATTTTGAAAGATTTCAAATTTTCTTTTTTAATAGGATACCTGATACCTTTATTTAATGTATATGTTATGTTGTATGTGATAGTTGTTGTTTGTCTGTATGTGTGTGTGTGTGTGTGTGTGTATGCGCATGCGTTAAGTTGTGTGGTGTGTATGTGTGTATGTATTTATAACGTTAAACATATTAACAAATATTACATTAGGTATGTAGCTATGTTTTAAAATTAAGTAAGTATGTGTATATCGAGCTCAAACCACTAATATCAGTTTTTATTTATACTATCTTTTGTAATAAAATGTGATACATTTCAAGAAATAGTCTTTTTTGTTTATCTTTCTCGAATTCTAAAATTTTTGGATTTTTGAAATCTATTCTATGATCTAAATTAGCTGAATGACTCGATAAAGCACAGGAATTTGGTTTAACTTTTATGTCACTTCTATGTTGAGTTATACATTGATTTAAAGATTGACATGTTTGCCCAATATACAAGCCATTACAATCTAAACAATTAATTTGGTACACAATATTTTTTTGAAATAGTTCGGGTGTTTTATCTTTTAATTTTGAAAAGAGATTATTGACTGTTAATATATTTTTTTTTGCATACCGAAAATTATAATTTTTAAATACTTTAATTAGCTTATGAGTTAATTCATTGTCTATATTGGGTATTGTTTTATATATTTCTAAATTTTTGCTGTTGTTACTACTTGTGTTATTTTTGTGTATTTTACTGTTACTTTTGAAGTGTTAGGAAGGCCTAAAAGGTTATAAAGGTTATTTGTTGAAGGTAGTGTATGCCAAAGAAAGCCCAATATCAGATCCCGTAACTGAAAAATTTATGTTTGCCGTACTTTACAAACGTTAAAGTATTTGAAATATTAGTCAAAGTATAAGTGCCAAGACGTAAAAAACAATGACTTGATGACGTGATAAAGCACAGTATTCAAGGATTTACACTAAGTTGTATATTAATGAGCGATAGAACGTACATTTGCTAATCGAGAAACCGGATATGTCTGTAGAAGTCCACTATTAACCACACAGATCCAGGTTTATATGTGAAACATTTCGGCACTTATTTTATTAGAATCAACCTTTGGACAAACATGTAATATCAAGATTATAAGTAAAAGTATTGTCAAATATGATTGAAGGGTTGTGCGATATTAGGGACCAATGATTGAACATTTATATATGAAAAAGGAAAGTGTAAAAGAAAGATTATAAGGTATTAGTGACACGAACTTGTTGGGACGATTTTATTGGATGGAATTTGTATAAAATGTATTAAAGAGTAGGCATATTTTAATTGTAATAATCACCTAGGAAAAGATAAACAAGAAGTCGATTTTTAAATATTTTGGTAGAAAGACGTGTTTTGTAAACTGCGCTATATTTTGAATATAAAGAGTTAATAAATGTTTTTGAAAAGTTTACGAGTTTAATTGATATACAGAAGAGTACTGATAAGCGAGAGAAATAATTAAATAATAGTAACGACGAAGTAATAAAGTGATAAGAGTGGATTAGTGAGATTGAAAAAGTCGGAATAAATAGTTGGATATTGGAACGAGATTGATAAAGGCAGAAAGGCATTGAATGGGATTTATGAAACTGAAGGCGATATTAATGGAATAGATTTGGATATGGTATTATGGATAGATTGGTATTGAATGGTAATTAGAGGATAGCAGTGAATTGGAAAGAGTGGACTTAAGAGGAAAGCATTGAATTTGGAACGAGCGGAATTTGGAAAAGGAAAGCATTGGAGTAGCAGGAGGATTAATACGAGTAAAGAAGATTCAACATCAGGAAAATTAGCGCAGGGGAAGTAACATTAAAAGATAGTCAAAATTCTAAATTTGGTCATATTTATTTTAGATTTGGGGATATCAAAATTCATTAAAAAAAACCTGGAATCTGGACAGCAGATCTTTCATAGTGATAGTGCCACGCATTGTAAAGACGCATACGGCGAGTGAGATTTTTGAGCCAGTTTTCATAGAGGCCGACGGCGAAGTGTAAAATAGGTGAGTACTGTGTGTTTTGAACGTCAAAGTCATAAATTGGTAATATTAATTAATTTGGCACAAGGCTACGTGGATCGTATATAAAAATTTGGCATATACAAGTGTAAAAGATCACAGGTACAAAAATAAAGGTAGTGCTGTTTGGTTGGTGCATTACACATCTACTTACCACTGAACCCACGGTAAGTAGGTGGATACCCTGGGAGAACGAGTTTTCAAATAGTCGAGGCATATTAATACAGTTTTGTTTTGTTTTGTTTCTTAATTTTGCTCAGGTTAACGGCGTTGTATGTTCACACGGAATGGTGCTGTATGACCTCTTGCTGACGCCTAATCACATCTATATATATATATATATATATATATATATATATATAGATGTGATTAGGCGTCAGCATATATATATATATATATATATATATATATAAAATCAAATTTACGGACGTGAAATTAATAAAGTAATGTTGATGGAAAATCGTTATGGGATAAAGGCGTCCGAATAAAATAAATTATTGAATAATCATTTATTGAACATCAACGTTTCGGATAATATGAATCCTTAATCATGAGCTAAAAATTGCAATTAACAAAAACAGGAAAATAACATTATATACGGTACTTACATTCAATGTGATTAATAACACTAATTCATAACAAACATTGACTAGAATATTAAAGTGTCAGTTTGACAGATAAAACATCAAGTAGTGTTTTAAATAAGGATAGACAAATGATTGATTTGGATAGCCAAATAATTGATTTGAAAAGTCACAAAATTAAAATATAACTACCCAATAAGAAGAGTGCAATGTATCGATCTACTAAAAATTAACCTGTTGCATATGTTTCAAGTTGTAGTTAAAATATCTAAAAAGCAAAAGCAAACAACTCTAAAAATTCAAAACTATTAGGAATATTGATAACTATTGTATGGTGTGAAAAGGATTGAAAGGGTGTGTAGAACAAGAAAAGAATTTTTTTTTTTTTTTATTTTTATTTTTTTTTTTTTTATAAAAATAGAAAAATAATAAATAAATAAATAAATAAACTGTTAGGAATTATTATTATTTATAGAAAATAAAAGGGAATAAACTGCACTTAGATGCTGAGTGTCTGATTTTCCATTAAGGCCATTAGTTTGTTGTTGGATATGTAACGCTTCAAGAAATAAACGATTTTTGTATTTAGGTTCTATTTCTAGGATTTTTGTATCGGTGTAATTCGGTATATGATTCGTATTATTTACATGCTCTGCTAAGGTGCAGGTGGTCTTTGTAACTTGGCATCACTTTTGTGTTGGGTGATGCGATTTTTAAGCCATTGACTAGTGTGGCCCACATAAGTGGCACTGCAACTACAAGAAATTTTGTATACTACATTACTCAGTGACATTTTATTGGTTGGGTCTTTAAGTTTAGTAAACAAAGAATTAAGCAAATTATTATATCGAAAAGATATTGTACAAGAGGGGTTAGCAAGAATTTTTTTGAGTGTGGGTGTTAGATTTTTAATAAACGGAAGTGATTTATATATTTTATTTTTTGTTGTTTTTGGGAGTGTTGTAATAGAGGTGGTATTAAATAGAAGTTTTTTGATCAAAATGGTGGGATAAGCATTGTTAATGAGAATTTCTTGAAGGAGACAGAGATTTTTGTTTAAAAATTGTGGTTCACAAATTCTACTGATCCGGGTTTTTAGAGCCAAAATCATATTTACTTTATGTTGAAAGGTGTGCTGTGAATAATAATTGATATACCTTCCTGAATGGGTAGGTTTAGTATACCAATCAAAAATGAGGAGATTGTCTGGATTGCGTATCACTAGGGTATCTAAAAATGGTAAGCAGCCGTTAATTTCAATTTCATATGTGAACTGTAGATCAACATCAAAACTATTAAAAATTATTAGGGTATCATCAATTTTGTCAGTGGGAATGGCACATATGATATCATCAACATATTTGGCGAGGAATGGAATTTTGAACGGGAGTAATTCTGTAGTGTGTTCTAATAAAAAATCCATCGTAATCTGAGCTAGTACAGGTGATAAAGGTGAACCCATCGGTGTACCAAATATTTGATTATAAACTTGATTTTGAAAAGTGAAGTTAGTGTTATTGAAGATTAAATGTGTAGATGCTATGAATAAATCAAGAGGAAACTTACAATGTGGTTGTATCAAGTCCCACTTTTCAGTGATAACTTGTATTACGAGATCTTTGGAAATGTTAGTAAAAAGTGATGTGACATCTAAAGAAATTAAAATGTAATTATGTGGTAACTGAAAATTACGAAAAGTGTTGACAAAGGAAAAAGTATCTGGGACATTAAAACCGTATTGTAATGGAAAAGCATTAGACAATATCCGTGATAAAAATTTTGAAAATTTGTATGTTGGGGTGTTAATTGATGAAATGATAGGACGTAAAGTAAGCGAAGGTTTATGAATTTTTGGGAGTCCATAGTATCTACCTGGAACGGAATTAGTAGTTAATAACATCTTCTTTTCTATATCACTAATAATACCCTTATTATGTAAAAACTTTATATGGTCATTGACTTTCTTTTGAACAGTAAAAGTAGGATCTCTAGGTAGTTTTTGGTATATGTTATTATCATTGAGTAATTCATTAGATTTGTTAATGTAATCTGATTTATTCATAATAACAGTTGTTGAGCCTTTGTCAGCATTCGTAACTATAATTTCTGGATGTTTTTTCAAAAAAGTTTTAGTGGAAGAATAATCAGACTGAAAATGATTATTGTGTGCTGAATTAGTAGGTTTTAAAATGTAGTTAGTAATAATGTTAGTTGCTTTTGCTCTCAAGACATTAGTTTTTTCTGTAGAAAAATTCTCACTATCTAAAATTAATTCAATATCCCCTAACAATTTACCTATGTTAAGGTTATTACTGTTACATGATGTATTAAATTGAGGACCTAAGGATAAAATATTAGTAACCTTCTTGGGAATATCACAATTACTAACATTAACAAACCATTTACTATTATCAGTAAACATTTTATTGTCATAAAATTGATGGTTAACTAAATTAGTAAACTTTTTAATATTAACTTTCTTAATTTGTCTATATCGTTTATTATAAAAAGTGGTCTGTCTAACTTGAAATTGTATTAAACAGGAAAGAGGTATAATCTTACTTGCGTCACTTTTAATTTGTGTGAGTTGTTTATGACTAAAAACTAATTTGGTGTGTGTAATTTCGATTTCTAAGGTTAGTAATTTCTTTTCGAAAATATTTTTTTAAAATTCATGACACGGTTGTTAACTCTAAAATTTCTACACTCTAATAAACTTACAATAGATTTAGTGTTATATGTTATGTGCGAAGGAACGATTGAATATCTTCTGCAACGTTCTAAGAAAAGCTTCCTGTTTTCTAAATTGGCGAGTTTTGTAGTTGTTGTGGCCCACCTCTTGAGTAATTGCATTGCTTGTTCACCATATTGTTTCTGTATGTAATTATAAAATCCCATGTTTTATTTTATAAAAATCAAATTTACGGACGTGAAATTAATAAAGTAATGTTGATGGAAAATCGTTATGGGATAAAGGCGTCCGAATAAAATAAATTATTGAATAATCATTTATTGAACATCAACATAAAGTAAATATGATTTTGGCTCTAAAAACCCGGATCAGTAGAATTTGTGAACCACAATTTTTAAACAAAAATCTCTGTCTCCTTCAAGAAATTCTCATTAACAATGCTTATCCCACCATTTTGATCAAAAAACTTCTATTTAATACCACCTCTATTACAACACTCCCAAAAACAACAAAAAATAAAATATATAAATCACTTCCGTTTATTAAAAATCTAACACCCACACTCAAAAAATTCTTGCTAACCCCTCTTGTACAATATCTTTTCGATATAATAATTTGCTTACTTCTTTGTTTACTAAACTTAAAGACCCAACCAATAAAATGTCACTGAGTAATGTAGTATACAAAATTTCTTGTAGTTGCAGTGCCACTTATGTGGGCCACACTAGTCAATGGCTTAAAAATCGCATCACCCAACACAAAAGTGATGCCAAGTTACAAAAGACCACCTGCACCTTAGCAGAGCATGTAAATAATACGAATCATATACCGAATTACACCGATACAAAAATCCTAGAAATAGAACCTAAATACAAAAATCGTTTATTTCTTGAAGCGTTACATATCCAACAACAAACTAATGGCCTTAATGGAAAATCAGACACTCAGCATCTAAGTGAAGTTTATTCCCTTTTATTTTCTATAAATAATAATAATTCCTAACAGTTTATTTATTTATTTATTTATTATTTTTCTATTTTTATATATAAAAAAAAAAAAAATAAAATAAAATAAAAAAAAAAAAAAATAATTCTTTTCTTGTTCTACACACCCTTTCAATCCTTTTCACACCATACAATAGTTATCAATATTCCTAATAGTTTTGAATTTTTAGAGTTGTTTGCTTTTGCTTTTTAGATATTTCAACTACAACTTGAAACATATGCAACAGGTTAATTTTTAGTAGATCGATACATTGCACTCTTCTTATTGGGTAGTTATATTTTAATTTTGTGACTTTTCAAATCAATTATTTGGCTATCCAAATCAATCATTTGTCTATCCTTATTTAAAACACTACTTGATGTTTTATCTGTCAAACTGACACTTTAATATTCTAGTCAATGTTTGTTATGAATTAGTGTTATTAATCACATTGAATGTAAGTACCGTATATAATGTTATTTTCCTGTTTTGTTAATTGCAATTTTTAGCTCATGATTAAGGATTCATATTATCCGAAACGTTGATGTTCAATAAATGATTATTCAATAATTTATTTTATTAGGACGCGTTTATCCCATAACGATTTTCCATCAACATTACTTATATATATATATATATATATATATATATATATATATATAGATGTGATTAGGCGTCAGCAAGAGGTCATACAGCACCATTCCGTGTGAACATACAACGCCGTTAACCTGAGCAAAATTAAGAAAACAGCTCAAATTATGTAAATATTCGTTTTCATAATAACGTACTTATGAAAAATACTCAGTATATTGAATTATAAAGGTACAAACTTATATACATACAGCAACTCAAAACCCAAAACCCGAGAAAATAAAGAAATTTCTGTAACTTTGTAATTACTTATGTCACGTAACTGGAAACATCCTGTATAATATTTCTGTGATATAATAAACTTTGCAAATCATTCCTTGATGCTAAACGTAATTTAAAACTCAGTCTTGAGCATATTATGGAGGTTGAAAACCCCATGTTTTTCACTTCAAAACACAGTTAAAACATAAATATCTATACTTCTCAAAAGTACTAAATACCATTTAAAACACGTTTTAAATAGAAATAGTATAATACGTAAGTACATGAAAATTCTCCACTGAGAGTATGAAAACACGCTCTAAAAAACAAATATTATTAGAAACCAGTTCTAGTTCATTTTTATAACTTAATTTCATATCAAGACAAAAAGTATTTCTACTTCATTTTTGTATTTTAATGCACAACATGAAATACTGTAGTTCAAATTGTTGTAGATTTTCGAATTTGTAGTTCATTCACCAGTAGCTCATAAATCAAATTGTAAATATAAGCGGATGATGGATAATGTAAATAATCTTACATGTGATTTTCCAGTGCTCCACCCGAAGGTACTACATTGGCCAGAAAGTGAGTTTTTTTATCTAGAAAATATGGAATTTTGCTGCACCCTTGCTGTTTCAAGCAAGATAGGGATCTTTAACATGCGTGACAACACTCATACACGGGACCTCCATTTTACCTCTCATCCGAACGAGGATGTATTTTTGTGAAAAATGCTCGCCTAACATTTTGCAAGCGGACCGTGTCGGGATACGAAACCGGGACCTTGGGCGTAGTAGTCACACATATACCAACTACGGCACGTAGCCGTATGTAAATGACCACAATAAATAGCGCAATTTAAAGACGCTACAAGACGTTTAAAGACCATAAATTACATAAGATTACAAGTCTACAGTCTACAGATGAAGATTCTCATTCATTCATTAAACTGCGCCAATTAAGAAACTGTTTTTACGACTTAATAAATCACAACTTACGGCAACATAATTCATTAATTAAAAAGTTTCTAAAAAATTAGATCAGCTTATGAATCAGATTAACCAGATTAACCTGGATGTTAATGACGTAAAAACCTTGATACTATAAAAGCGGTAAATAATCAACGAGGATCAAGGATCGCTTGTCCGTTTATCGGTCAACTAGGATTAGTAATTAACTTAAAATTACGTTCAAGTTCACGTTAGATGTTTGAAATATTTGTCAAGAGCGATGTGTTTTCTCACGTTCGACATACTAAGTAAATTTATTAAAATAAGAATAACTCAAATTGGAAGGAAAATAATGGAGTTAATTAATGATGTGAATTCCCATACGATAAATGTAAACATAAACGAAAGAATGGGAAAATGACTTTCCGATTCATATATAATCATAGAATATAGAAATGAAATTTTGATCAACGATTTGGTTTGAGAAATTTATGAATCCCGCACAATTAATGATGAAAATGTAAGTACATGTATCATTGTTTAAAACTTTAGATGACATTTTCGTGCTATAGTTATTTTAAGTAGGTTAAACTTGCATAAGATTTCGGTAGATAGATGTTTCTTGTAAATGAATAATTTCAGATTGTTTGGAAGTCAAATTTTGAGTTAGATTAAACAACTACAAAAGCTATTTTAGAGTAACTGACCATCTGTACTTATTAAACTGATTTTAAACGAGAGCATTAAAAATTATCCGTACCCCTGTCGAAAAGAAAATTTTGGTACATGGTGACTTATGTAGGAAAAGCTTTGAGAATACTAATTACAAACAAAACTCTATATTACTATATATTAATATATATTATTATCTATTATCTATATTAATATTTAGTAGTTAGGAAATTTTATTTTAGACTTATGTTGTAAACAGCATTTGTAGGTTTGAATGCTCGTGTGTAAGTAATCTTTTGGATAATGAGCGCTAAAGAAAAATGTTTGTAAATGTAGATATTACTATTATTATTTGATTATTAAAGAATATTTGATGATATTATAATTTTGATGTTGGTGTTTCTTAGTTTATTTAATCTGAGCTAGCAAGACAGTAAGGCATCTCAGGCAATAATTCATACCAGATCATTTCTGTTTATATAGCACCTTTTATTAGTTCCCAACATTGAAAAACCATATAGCAACATATTCACAGCCACACACACGCACGCCGCACGCACGCACGCAAAAGCGCGCGCACGCACGCACCTACACACACCCACCACGCACCCACACACGCACCCACACACACACGCACCCACACACACACACACGCACCCACACACGCACCCACACACACGCACACACGCACACCCATACGCACACTCACACTCACACACGCACGCACACGCGCGCGCATGCACGCACGCACACGCGTGCGCACACACACGCACATACACACACAAACCCACACGCACACCCACACGCATGCGCGCGCGCAAGCATGCACGCGCGCACACGCGCACTCACACACAAAAAAAGAGCTTATTCACCTATACAAATCGGGCTAGTTGTATAGCCATTAACAAAACAAGGACTACAGTTACAGTAACTTTTGTAAATAGAACGATTCTGAATTAAATTGGAACTACCTTAATTAAAAACGCTAATATAAACCATTTTTATGTTATTCTCAAATTATACAAGCTTGCTAAGTTCAATAAACACGTGTTGAACTGTCCTGTATAAAATTTCCCTCAAGTACGTGGAATATATCCTACAACAGTTTATAATTCTTTGAAATGTTTGCACCTCAAACGACTTTAAATAATTTCTCCTCCCTTGAAATACGCCTTGGTTATTTCCAATAGTTATTCGTCAAAACGTTAATCTCGCTTATTAAATACTTTAATTGAATGGTTATCTGCACGTTTACCGTAGAAGTTTACTTTGTTTTTTCAGGCGTTCGAGTTCGCCCAAGTTTTATAAGTAATAAAATCGATCTGCAAAGTAAGTCGTTCCTCGTAGCGTGGATCGATAATAATATAAACCTCTATTTTTTTAAAAAGTCAAGTAACTGATTTGCTTGGCCGTGTGTCTGGTTGCATAACTCGCTTAAATGGCTAAAAATATATTTTGCTTTCCCATTCAAACAAGGAAATTAAATGGAATTAATTATCGTATTTTGCGTTCGTTGTTGCTTGGATTCTACGAATGTTTTCGCCGTTGTTGCCTGGAATATATATTTTTGCATACTTTCGTAGAATATACAACATTCTATTGCTGGGAATAGTTCTTCGTTACGTATCCCCATCGTTCTCGAAGTTGTGTATAAATAAAAGTTCAACTTTTGAAAAGCTCTCTTAATTATTCAACTTCTCTGACTGATACGAATTTTCTGTTGTACAATGTCTTTTGAGCGTTGTAAAGTCGCGCTTTTAAAAGGTATTTTGTGCTAGTATTGTTAATTTGGTGGTCTCAGCACCTAGCCACGTTTCCTTATCCTAAGATGGTACCAAGGAGAATATAGCTCCAGATACAGTATATTTTTCTGTTTGTTTTATTTGCGTTGCTGTTTTGGAAGATGGACACTTCTTTTAGGTCGATTTTGCAATAAATTGCAGACCGTACGTTATCAAACGCACGCTCACAACACGAACAATTATGTACCTTATTCTTAGAGCTTGCTGTTTAAAATATTAATGCGTTAGAAGACTTTCTACTGTTTACCTTTCTGCATAAATTAATGTTAACGCCAACAACTTGTATAAAATTTTAATGGTACGCTCTTAAGTCTTACGAGGTGCGCTTCCTAAAGCAGATGTTACATTATGATTTTTTTATTTCTTGTATTTTAAGGCTGGAATATGTTCTAAGTATTTTTGTATTTAGATAATAAGATTTTATTCTCGATATTTTAAAACGTTTAGGTTTATACGCGCTATATGTAAATTGACGCTTTGTGTACATCGCGTTATACCGAACGATTACGGAAATGTTTTTGCTGTTTGTAAATATTCTTTTGGACTGTATGTTTCACTTACAGGTTGTAATATAGTTCTTTTCTTTCTAGATCACCCATCCCACTCTACGCTGTTTGTGAACTAGTCCTAACTCTAATTCTTTTGGAGTTCGATTGTACCATTCTATCCCTGTTTTTGCTGCGGTATTCGGTGTAGGCGATTTTCTCTACTTATTTTGCTGTTTTCTTTTTTCTGCACGGAATTCCGTAACAATCATGGTATGAATGAAAGCGTATGTATTTTGAGATGTATCAAACTTTATCTCAGTTAAAAATCGCGCAGGGCGCGGGCGATACTTTACTCGTCATTCTAATTACTGCCCCAAACTTTACTCCACGAACCGCCACTACGTTAAACAGAAATCGATTTTCAGTGCTAATGCAATCTCATCCTATGCATGTTTTCTAGGAATTTGAAATTATCACCCAACATTATTACATACATATAAGCAAAAAAAAAACACATAATAATTATCATACTACAATACAAAATGCATACATAAATCATCAACTTACATAAACAAAGTGCAGCCAATAATCGAACAGCTCCTTGTGGCGGTTCACAGTCAACAAAAAACGGTTTCACGGCATAATGTGCAAACGTAAGTGCAACAATTGTTTGTGTAGTCGGCCGGATAATTAATAGGGCAACCCAAAGCCTAACAAATGCAGCCAAAGGGCCAAAAGCAACATAAATATAAGCATAATCACCACCTGATCTTGTTATTGAAGTACCGAGTTCCGCATAACATAAAGCTCCCAATGTAGAAAATACTCCAGATAAACACCATATAATAATAGAAATACCGACCGATTCCGTGCTCTGATAAACACCGGTAGGAGATACAAAAATACCACTTCCTATTATTGTTCCGACAATTAAAGCAACCGCGTTAATTAAAGTAATTTTTCTTTTAAGTTTAATTTCAGTTTTATCAGCTTCTGGTACAGAAGTAATTCCGTTACGGAATTCTTTTGAATCTGTATGGTTATTCATATTAACGGTGTACTATCAGCAATTTACAGTAATTGTTGCATCACATTTTAACCTAAACGTAAAGCGTTATATGCACTACCGGTAAAGCCGCGTGCTACTACTACCGCACGTGGTTTCTCACTACTTTCACGGTATTGTAGACAGTGGGATTACGAGCGTGTGTTTGTATTAATAAACACCGCCTTTCCATTCTGCGCACGGGCTGTGACGTCATAAATCTATTCACTGTAAGGGATCGATAAAATTAAATATTCAAATTAATTTAGGGGGTGATATGAGGAAAATTATATTTAAAAAATCGCGTGCTACTTAACCGAGTTAAAATTACATGAAAAATTCATTTTCAACAGCAGGGACGGTGGCGACTCATACCCAAGATTTTTGATAGTGTGCATCGCTTACATATAAAAATCTTGCTGTTTCTTCTCGCAAATTATTAGAAAACGTCTATCTTTCTTTGTAGTGAAACACTTTTGTTCGTGGCTAAGATAAGTGACCATTTTTTACAAACTCCAAACCAGGACGCTGCCTAGTTACGAGTTGCTCGCTAGAAATATTTTTGCACATTCCCATTTTCCCAAATTGATTTCGTACAAAAATGCATCGTATTGAATGGTAATTTCTGGTGGTGTAAAGAATTAATGAATAAGGAAAGAACAGAAATAAAACTTGATTTCGAAAAAGAAAAAAGTTTAATTACTCTGCATCATTCACAATAGATACAGTATAACCATTTTTTTGACTATAAAAAAATTTGTTTTTAGAGCATCATCAGTAGCGGAAAATCAGGAATCCTGGAATCTCTTTTCCTCCAGCATCATCATTTCCTCACTCATTCTGGACCAAATAGTTTTCTTCGACTAGCCAGTTCATCTTTCGCGATAAATCTATCTTGTTTGGTGTCAATTAATATTAGATTTTTTTCAGCTACCTGAATTTCTAGGATTTTTTTAGATAGCATCATCCCCCAGAGAGCTACCCTTATTTTAAGATTTTTTACCGGTAGCGATTTCAGCCCGTTCTTATAAAATTTTTAACCATGCGATTCATCTAATTAGTCTAGAATTTTACGCAGAATCCGAATCTGCAAACGGATTTAAAATCCGACCACCCCTTACCGTTTTACACACATGCCCTCTGCGAGATAAATCTTTCTCCACATTTCCCCCCACGAGATAAATGTACCTTGTTTAGTATCTCCCCTATCCGAATTTCTAGAAATTTTTTAGATTGCATCATCCTCCAGGGAGCTACCCTCATTTTAAGAATTTTTTACCAACTGGTTATTTAATCAACACCCCCCAAATACTTTTTCTTACGGAGTTCGAGATACAGATTCATCTTGCTGTTTTACGCAAAATCCGAATCTGGAAACAAATTTAAAATCGGGGAGCAACCTTTTACCCTTTCACACATATACCCTATAGGAAGCATATAAAAGATTATTTTTGTTTCTTTCGAGATAAATCTATTAGAATTTTGTCAGCTACCCGAATTTCTAGGAATTTTTGAGATTGCATCAACCCCCAGGGAGCTATCCTGGCTGCTGAAAGTAACCTGTAACAAAAAAGATATTAATGCGTTGTTTAAAAAGAGAGAAAAAGTGTTTTCGGTCAATAAGACATATTGTCGTTAATCTAACAATATGTTTTACCATCTAGCGACACCGCGGGAGGTAGACACATGTCGCCGGGAGCAAAGGGATTATTAAGGATGGGGATAGTGGGTATGTTTATGTATAATACATATTGTCGTTAATCTAACAATATGTTTTACCGTCCAGCGACATCGCGTGGAGGTAAACACATGTCGCCGGGAGCGAAGGGATTATTAAGGATTGGGATGGTGGGTATGTCTTATAACTAACTTACATGCTACTATAAACAAAACTTAAAAAAATAGTTAACCTATATCCTAATGCCCCCATGTATAGGTTGCTGTACTATTAGGGATGACGTACCTTTTGTCATCCTCGCCCGACAACCTAATTTTATTAATTAATTGGGTATAAAGTTGGTATTTATGACTTCGAATACACACCATGCTATGCATAAGGGCACCAGAATTATTATGTACAATGTCCTTAAAACTATTTACATTAATACCCTTAACTACACTTCGTGAGGCCCCTTTAATCTTTTTAATCGTGTCTTTGCGCTTACAATACAGTAGGACTTAGCCCTAATACCAAGAAATTCTAATACTACATTCCCATTAGAATCATCTTTGAATTTTCCTAAAACTTTTTTGTTGACAGGCGGTATATTGTATTTATTATCCGCGAGGTAGTCACTCTTTTAAGATAAATATATCTTGTTTGGTATCAACTAATATTAGATTTTTTTAGGGGACCCAAATCTGTAAATAGGTTTTAAATAGGACCACCCCTTACATAGTTACGCCTTTTAAAAACCCAAACCTCTAATTTTTGTTCGTCTATATTTAACTCCTTCTTTAAAACTTTTTTTTTCGCTACCCAAGACATATGCTTCAACCAACCATTTCCCGAGAAATCTAAAACCGCTGTGTCCAGCAAACACCACGTGGAGATAACACGTATACTCTGTCTACCAGGATAGAAGCAGGACGAATTTGGAAGAATAGAAGGTGAGAGAAGAACTTAAAAATTAAAGAACCTTAAAACTAATATACACAATAGGTTTACAAAATCTATACAAATATAAACAACTATCTTATATCTTTATGCCCCCATGCGTAGGGTGATATGCTTCCGAGGATGACGTAACGCTTGTTATCTTCGCTCGATAAACTAATTTTATTAATAAACTGCGTGTACAAATCGTGTTTTTTACTCCGGATACATACACCGGCAAGTACTCGATACCAGCCAAATAAGAATTAGATGCTTGGTGACTGTTAACTTCCGGTTCCCTCGTGTACGTCCAGACACACCCCTACCCATGCGCACCCCTGCCCATGCGCACCCCTCTCTGTGTTACTGCTATTTCGTGGTGACGTCATAGCCTTTTATAAATAAAGAGCAATGTAATACTATTCTAAAAATTTTATTCTGACATTATACATAATAAAATTTAAAAATATTTAATGTCAAAAATGGAGCCATTTAAACTTAATTTTAATACAAAGTTATACGCAGAAAACACTCCTTTCTGTATGTTTGTTTGGAGTGGTTTTAAATTTATCTAATTTTATTCGCAGCTTAAAATTTAAATCGACACCCAAGTGCTCTATCTCCTTTTCTAGCCAATAGTTTGATACATAAAGACCGTTTAAGTTTTTGAATTGTAAAATGTACCGAAGCTTGCTGTATATATAAAATTTTTGGTTCCACCGACAACCAGATCCATTCCTTCGTGTAATTATTGTAGCTTGTGACAATCTTTTAATCGTAGCTCTCCCACTATATCCGGCATACGTATCTTGTTAGCTTGATCGACTTCTTCTTGTCGGTATTGAAAGGAATCCTTATTTTCCTACTCACTGTTGCGTAGTTGTATGTCCACCACTTTTGGAAATATATGGTCGTTATAGGTTGTAAGATCCTCGGTTTTAAATGATCCGAAAGATTCTTTACTAGGCAAATATACAATGTTTAGCGGAATCCTTTGCATGTGGTGTACGCCAAGGTTACGAAACCCACATTTCTTAGTTCGTCTATGTTATCTAACATTTCGATAAATACGTTTTTAGAATAACCTTTTAAAAAGTATACGGTTTTAGTACCATCCTTATCCGCAAGGACGCCTACATAACTAAAAGAGTCTTTCTTACTAAATACAAATGCATACAGCTTGTAGAACCCGGATGTATCTAAGTCAGTCCATCGGTACATAAAATAATCTTTTAATTCTTACTCATTTTCTCTAATAAGATGTTCTTTGTCTAACACATCTATGTATTGTTCGCATATTGTCGCAGTGTTTTCCATGTAGTCCAACTTTTGCCTTTTAGCATCCATTTCCTCTAATTCCCGCTGTCTTTTTCTTCCACTTACAGTGTATGGCGTGTATAATGTGGTAATTTCCATTAGCGTAAACGGATAAAGTTTACTGCCAATATTTACGCGTTGTCGTACAATCTCTGGGCGAATGTTAGGCGTATTTATCAACCCCAATTCCGAAATGATTATTTCTTTTGGAATTGTAGAGTATGGTGTTGCAGACTGTGTAAAATATGTACTACCTGCTTTAATGTAGCACTTGTGTAAGATTTTTATTTTATCTTGGCTGTCTTCCTTTTCTACTATCTCAAATAATTTACAGGTAAATAGTTAAAACTAAAAGCCAAAAGCACATACTTTATCAATTTTTCCCTTTCCTCTGGTTTTTGGAACAAATTAAGTTGCAAACCAGTCAATTTCTTTGTATTGCTATTCCCCCAATACACGTACTGTAGTAGGTTATTATTCGCTAAACAGCAGCTATTTTGTAGCTTGTCCGATAGTTTACTCCACATTTTGGCATGTGGTACCGAGTACATTGGCGCCTTTAGGAAGTATAACTTACTATCTTCCAATAAGGTTAAACAGTCTTTTAAGGGATTATATACCCGTTTCGCACTGACATAGTTTCCAATTGTACAGTTGTATATTGTCGCTTCCAATCGCGTAATACCATGTTCTTTGGCCAAACTAGACGCAAATGTTTTCCTTAGACGAACATCTGGACAACGTAAAAATCTAGTATATGATTTTCAACATGGCTAACAACCAATGCAAGAATTAAGATATACAACAAATTTGTGTGTCAGATAACATATCCTGCTGTTAATAAACAACTTGGAAATCATATAGTAGATTTTTTACGTTGTCCAGATGTACGTCTAAGGAAAACATTTGCGTCTACTTTGGCCAAAAAACATGGTATTACGCGATTGGAAGCGACAATATACAACTGTACAATTGGAAACTATGTCAGTGCGGAACGGGTGTATAATCCCTTAAAAGACTGTTTAACCTTATTGCAAGATAGTAAGTTATACTTCCTAAAGGCGCCAATGTACTCGGTACCACTTGCCAAAATGTGGTGTGAGCTATCGGACAAGCTACAAAATAGCTACTGTTTAGTGTATAATAACCTACTACAGTACGTGTATTAAGGGAATAGCAATACAAAGAAATTGACTGACTTGCAAATTAAATTGTCCGAAAACCCAGAGGAAAGGGAAAAATTGATAAAGTACGTGCTTTCGGTTTTTAGTTTTAACTACTTACCTGTAAATTATTGGCGATAGTAGAGGAGGAAGACAGCCACGATAAAATACAAATCTTACACAAGTGCTACATTAAAGCAGGTAGTACATATTTTACACAATCTGCAACACCATATTCAACAATTTCAAAAGAAATAATCATTTCGGAATTGGAGTTGATAAATACGCCTAACATTCGCCCAGAGATTGTACGACAACGCGTAAATATTGGCAGTAAACTCTATCCGTTTACGCTAAAGGAAATTACCCCATTATACACGCCATACGCTGTAAAGTGGAAGAAAAAAACAACTAGAATTAGAGGAAATGGATGCAAAAAGACGAAAGTTGGACTACATGGCAACACTGCGACAATACGGGAACAATACAAAGATGTGTTAGACGAAGAACATCTTATTAGAGAAAATGAGGAAGAATTAAAAGATTATTTTATGTGCCGATGAACTAACTGACTTAGATACATGCGGGTTCTACAAGCTGTATGCATTTGTGGTTAGTAAGAAAGACTCTTTTAGTTATGTAGGCGTCCTTGCGGAAAAGATGGTACTAAATCCGTATACTTTTTAAAAGATTATTTTAAAAACGTATTTATCGTAGATAACATAGACGAACTAAGGAATGGGGTTTCGTAACCTTAGCGTACACCACATGCAAAGGATTCCGCTAAATATTGTATATTTGCTTAGTAAAGAATCTTTCGGATCATTTAAAACCGAGGGTCCTACAACCTATAACAACCATATATTCCCAAAAATGGTGGACATGCAACTACGCAACAGTGAGTGGGAGAATAAGGATTCCCTCCAATACAGACGAGAAGAAGTCGATCAAGCTAACAAGATACGTATGCCGGATATAGTGGGAGAGCTGCGATTAAAAGATTGTCATAAGCTGCATGAATTACACGAAGGAATGGATCTGGTTGTCGGTGGAATTAAAGATTTTATATATATAGACAAACTTCGGTACATTTTACAATTCGAAAACTTAAACGGTCTCTATGTATCAAACTATTGGCAAGAAAAGAAGATAGAGGACTTGGGTGTCGATTTAAATTTTAAATAAAATTAGATAAAATTTAAACCACTCCAAACAAACATAAAGAAAGGAGTGTTTTCTGTGTATAACTTTGTATTAAAGTTAAATTTAAATAGCTCCATGCTTGGCATTAAATATTTTTAAATTTTGTTATGTACAATGTCAGAATAAAAATTTTAGAATAGTATTACATTGCTTTTTATTTATAAAAGGCTATGACGTCACCACAAAATAGCGGTCACACAGAGAGGGGTGCGCATGGGCAGGGGTGCGCATGGGTAGGGGTGCGCTTGGGTAAGGATGTGTCTGGGCGTACACGAGAAAAGCGGAAGTTAACAGTCACCAAGCATCTAATTCTTATTTGGGTGGTATCGAGTACTTGCCGGTGTATGTATCCGGAATAAAAAAACACGATTTGTACACGCAGCTTATTAATAAAATTAGTTTATCGAGCGAAGATAACAAGATATAAGATAGTTGTTTATATTTGCATAGATTTTGTAAATCTATTGCATATATTAGTTTTAAGATTCTATAATTTTTAAGTTCTTCTCCCACCTTCCATTCTTCCAAATCCTTCCTGCTTCTATCCTGGTGGACAGAGTATACGTGTTATCTGCACGTGGTGCTCGCTGGACACAGCGGTTTTAGATTTCTCGGGAAATGATTGGTTAAAGCATATGTCTTGGGTAGCGAAAGAAAAGGTTTTAAAGATGAAGTTAAATATAGATGGACCAAAATTAAAGGTTTGAGTCTTTAAAAAGAGTAACTATGTAAGGAGTGGTCCTATTTAAAATCTATTTACAGATTTGGTTTCCCTAGAAAAATTTAATATTAGTTGATACTAAATAAGATATATTTATCCTAAAAGAGTGACTACCCCGCGGATAATAAATACAATATACCGCTTGTCAACAAAAAAGTTCTAGAGAAATTTAAAGACGAATTTAACGGGGATCTGGTATTAGAATTTGTTGGTAGTAGGGCTAAGTCCTACTGTATTGTAAGCGCAAAGACACGATTAAAAAGATTAAAGGGGTCGCACGAAGTGTAGTTAAGAATATTAATGTAAATAGTTTTAAGGACATTGTACATAATAATTCTGGTGCCCGTATGCATAGCATGGTGTGTATTCGAAGTCATAAACACCAACTTTATACCCAATTAATTAATAAAAATTAGTTTGTCGGGCGAGAATGACAAAAGGTACGTCATCCCTAATAGTACAGCAACCTACGCATGAGGGCATTAGGATATAGGTTAAATATTTTTTTAAGTTTCGTTTATAGTAGCATGTAAGTTGGTTATAAGACATACCCACCATCCCAATCCTTAATAATCCCTTCGCTCCCGGCGACATGTGTTTACCTCCACGCGATGTCGCTGGACGGTAAAACATATTGTTAGATTAACGACAATATGTATTATTGACCGAAAACGTTTCCTCTCTTTTTAAACAACACATTAATGATTTTTTTGTTACAGGTTACCTTCAGCTGCTTGGATTCGGCTACACGAAGAAAATAAAATAATGTTATTCTTTGCTATGTAAAAACTGTATTCTATTAGTTTATTAAACTGTAAATCGGATAAAATAAATTATTAAACTTTTGTATGATTAATTTCTTTGTGTTAATACCTTTAAGTGTTTGGTTAAAGGATTGTAGATGTTAAAAAGAAAAGGTGATTAGAAATCGACCTTGGTAAAAATTCTTAAAATGAGGGTAGCTCCCTGGGGGATGATGCAATCTGAAAAATTCCTAGAAATTCGGGTAGCTTAGAAAACTCTAATATTAATTGATATCAAACAAGATAGATTTATCTCGAAAGAAACAAAAATAATCTTATATATGTTCGCTATAGGGTATATGTGTCAAACGGTAAGGGGTTGGCCCGATTTTAAATCTGTTTGCATATTTGGATTTTGTGTAAAACATCAAGATGAATCCGTATCTCGAATCCCCTAAAAAGTGTATAGGGGGGGATTAAAAAGCCAGTTGGTAAAAAATTCTTAAAATGAGAATAGCTTCTTGGGGGATGATGCAATCTGAAAAAATCTTAGAGATTCGGATAGCTAAGAAAAATCTTATATTTGATACCAAACAAGGTACATTTATCTCGTGGGCGGAAATGTGGAGAAAGATTTATCTCGTGGAAAGTATGCGTGTAAAACGGTAAGGGGTAGTCGGATTTTAAATCTGTTTCCAGATTCGGATTCTGCGTAAAATTCTAGACTAATATAATGTGTCGCATGGCTAAAAAAATTTATAAGAATGGGCTGAAATCGTTACCGGTAAAAAATTTTAAAATGAGGGTAGCTGCCTGGGAGATGATGCTATCTGAGAAAATCCTAGAAATTCAGGTAGCTGAAAAAAATCTAATATTAATTGACAGCAAACAAGATAGATTTATCGCGAAATATGAAATGGCTAGTCGAAGAAAACTATTTGGTCCAGAATGAGTGAGGAAATGAAGATGCTGCAGAAAAAGAGGTTCCAGGATTCCTGATTTTCCCCTTCTATCATCATCATTCATCATTTTGTTTTCGACATTAGTTAAGGTCGGTTTGATGTAGCTTTAACTTCTTTTCTATTCTGTGCTAATCTACGAAGTTCTACATACCCTTCACAACCTAAATTTCTAATAATTTGACTAATATAGTTTGGTATGGGTTTTCCTATACTTTATCTTTTACTTATCTACCTGGCTCTACATAGATATTAGCAGCCTGATGGTTGTTAAAAAACTTCAACATGTTTACATGATTCCCATTTATAAGGAAATGAAATGTTACGTGGTTATCCCCTCCAAAAAAGGAAAAGTGTTAAATTTTATGTTATCGTAATGCTTAAGTAACGAATCGTTGCCAACATGCCAGACCGCTAAGTAATTGTGAGTTATGTCATGGTGACATTTAGTTAACTGATTTTGATTTTTTTTTGTTTTGTTTTCGAACTTACTTAAGGTCGGTTTGACGCAGTTCTAAATTCTTTTTTATTCTGAGCTGGTCTAAAAGGTCTGCATACCCTTCACAATGTAAATCCCTAATAATTTGACTAATATAGCTTTGTCTAGGCCTTCCTACTCTATTTTTATTTGGAAGTGTATAATGTAAGACCTTAACTAAATAGTCCCTCATGTCTTAACCGATGCCCTATCATTCTATCTCTCCTAACCTTTAATTGTTTCCATATTTAGGATTCCTCACCTATCCTTCTATAAACTTCCTCATTTGTTACTCTATCTGTCCAACTAATCCCTAACATTCTCTACAACACCAGGTTTCAAAAACTCCTTTCTTTTTCTTATCTACCTTTTAATTTTCCAAGTCTCACTACCGTATAGAACACTCCATACGTACGACTTTAAGAAATTTTTTCTATTATCTAAACTAATACTATTAGCTATTAGTAAGTCTTTCTTTTTTAAAAACTTTTTTGCTAGCTTGAAAGTATTCTAGCTACTATATCCCTTCTGTTACGTCCGTCCTTTGTAATTATACTACCTAAATAGCAAAATTCATCTACCACCTCTAACTTCGGTATTACTGAAGTGATCCGTAGTGTTTCTAAGTCGATTTCTCATTGGTTGATAATTATAGAAAATATTATAGTATACATTTCGATATTTGAAGGTATTTATTAGAATAGCTCAGTAGCCAACTTGCAGGTTTCTGAACGCATGCCGTTTTGTCAGAATTTATGTTATAAGGGGCGCATGTCGAGTGACGATCGACTCGAGTTGATAAGGTTAAAGGATTTTTTTTGATGTCAAGATGGAGGTCGAAAGAGCGTCTCCTTGGCGGTTAAAAAGGTATCTTTTTAAGTTTATAATGTAGTGGTTATTTAAGGTAATCTGATTACATTTTGTAATCACAACGTTGTTTTGAATGTGATGTTGGTATTAATTGTACAACCGTTAGTTATTTAATCATTGAAAAAATACTTATGTGTTACCTGTTGCTTTTGGCTTACAATTTGATGCTGGTTGTTTTATGTCTAAAGGAGTATGGTTTGGTTTAACAACCGAGAACTAATATTTATTTATCGGAATTGTTTATTTACTATCTAAATCAGGGTAAAACTAATATTTGTTTGTATGAAATAATGTATATTTAGTATATAATACAGAGTTGTAACTCCAATGAATATGAACAGTATTATATTTCTACGTTATATTTGTTTTGGTTTTATTGAATTAACCACAAAGTTGTTGTGTATATCTTTTGTTTGTATCTTGTAATGCCACGATGTGTTTATTTTTTTTAAAGGTACGTTTTTAACTCATGCAATCATAATGAATGATTTTTAACATTTACTTACTAGATTTAATATATTTAACTAACATGCACTTATATAAAAATTTAGCGCCTGAATTTGGGCTTGCTTTATGCTGTAGAATTGGGATATGTATTTGCTGCCAACATATTTTATATTTGTTTTATATTTATGATTCATTTTGACATTTTATTTATGTGTGATTGTTTTATTTCATTATATTAATCACATTTACAACTGCACTGCTCACATCTGGGTTTAACTTAATGATATGTTTGGTGTTGTGTGTTTATCCTATTGTCTGGCCGATTATCCTATATAATTTAACTAGTATTTAACGTTTGTGATGTAACTAAATTGAACCTCTGGTATAACCGACCTTCACGTGCCTTTCGCGTTTGCTTTTAGGACTGTTGTAGATAGTTTGTTCAATAAATAGCGCCCCTTTAACTATGCGCAATCATACCATAAGTTTATTTCAGCGATTTACGTCGCCTTATCAATGTACTTATAGTGGTACTCTTGCAAATAATAGGAAGTCGGCTAGCCTTTGTGAAATATTTTGCAACACGGACTTGAAACTATTAATGCATGTATGTGGGCGCGTGTGATCGAGCCTTGTTAAATATTACTAACATTTTATGTCCGTGCGGGGAGGAACATTGGTAGTCAAGGCAGATTTTACCTTCCTGGTGTTCCCTCTCTTTCAACTTTAGCTGGGTAGTATCGGTTATCCGACCTCAGTACCTGTCAGAAAAGACTAGCTGACCTACACTAACGTTTCTTCAGTTGTCATGTGTGGTATGTCTGGGTAACAAATGACATCCCGTCAATGTCAGCGTTGGTGATCTGGGTACTTGTACGTTACCCGTCCTTATCGAGATGTACCAAATGCAGTTGGAAGTGTGAGGGCAGTTTAGGGTTTTCTCTGCCGTGCTCTTTCCCTAATCGTCTAGGTTGAGTACGGCACTGTTTGCTTTAAATGTCATTTTCTATGTTTTCATGCCAATGACCTATTTAGTGGATATTGTTTTGATTAAAAGTCAAGTTAGGTAAATCCAAAATTTTGTTTCAAACCTTCCCGCCTTAACGCCATCTTCCCAGTGTGAATTTTGGTTCCATTATCACAACACAATGTAGGTGTGTCAAGCCACTGCCACTAGATGTTAGATCATGGAGCCCGGTGTGTCGTTTATGTAGAGGGCGTAGAGGGCGTTTGGGTAGGCCTTCGGGTCGGTTACACTACAGATTTTGGTGCCGTGACCAGGATAACACTGTTCATGGCGTTGTGGGGGGTTTGAAATTCTCTTTGTTTTATTTTTATATTGTTTCTTGTTAGAACATGTTTCTGCTGTTTGTTTTATGCTGTAGGTTAATCCCAGTGTGACGATGGCGACCCATCCAGTGTTGGCGGCAAATTACTCGAACCCAAATAGCTTTTACAACAGCAACATCTAGATGTGTCGAGTTTCATGGAACGGCAGCAATAGGTTAATTAGGTTGTACTGGAAGCCATAATAGGAAAGTTTAACGGGGACAACGCCTTTCCTGCAAGGAAGTTGATTATTGTAGGTACTGCTGCGGATGCTGAGGCCGTTAACTACTGCCAATGAGGTGCTAATGGTCAGGGTCTGACTAGTAATTTAGGTTTTGTCGCATTATACCGCAGAACCCTTAAGTTCTGTGGTTAATATTAATAATATGTATTTTTTAGATCTGAACCAACGCCCCGACCAATGCTTACTATAGGGAAACCATCTTTTTGTGGCGATTGACATAATCTAATTGTTTATTTTTATCACTTATTAAAGCATTAAGGTTTGGCATTAAAGATAAATCGAAAGTCGTTAAAAGCTGTATAATTTTGGTCTGCTTTTGCTTGGTTTGATATCAAGAAGGTTTTTCCTGTTCTACCGTTGATTGAGGTTCAATCAACGGTTCTACTTTTATGATTTTTAGACTGATTTTCTTGTCCACTTTTGGTTGCAGGATAAGTAGCACTCTATGTCGAGTTGTTTTTCTTTAGCAGCTATACACAGGCCCCACTTATCTACTCGGAATGTATCAAAGTTTATGGTTTGACTGTCCATTTGATTGAACAACTAGATTTGATTATAGGACAGAGATTAGGTACATTAGTAGATGCCCGAGGGGAACTTTAGATTTTTGTAATGGTTCAAGTTTTGTTACCTTAGCTCACAAACCATTAATATCGCAGACGATACCACAAATCAGTTTTCGACAATTTCACTGGCAACCACTCGTCCTGAAACTGCTTTTCGTTTATCTCCACACATTATTATAACGGTGGGTCGATTGAATTTCTGATATGTTCGATTCTGGTTCCAAGGTTTCTTGTATCAGTGCATGGGATTTCAAGAGGTTAGCACATACATATATATCAATGCTACCGGTGGCTAGATTTAAGGGGCGTCATTGGGGCAGCGAAATTCTTGCATCAAATTTCAATGCTGGCTGGAATTTCAACTTTATAATGAATCACTGAAATTTTGTCTTTCTTTTCTTGTTGTAAGAGTGTTAGTTCGGCCAGATCTTTTGGATATAGATTGGATGTATACATTAAATCCTGCTAAAAGTTATTTGTAAATTCTGCCCTTTATTTTCAGGATCAATTGCTTAACTGAGGATCCTTACCCTATTGTTTGTACCTAGTGTTCCAACTGCGGGCCAGCAGAAAGGCAATATAAGTAATCTCTGTTATTATTTTAGGGACCCATGGTATGACATTATTTTCAATGCACTTGGGTATATAACGGGATTGTAGATTGCCTTGGGTATATCTCGTGTTGATTGGGCAATTTATATTTGTAGTTATCTTTGCAGAATATTTACTTCGTTATCTTAGTTTCGTTCTTAGCAAATCGCTTTGCACCTGTTATGCCCATTGATTGTATTCATAGGTTTATGTACGGGGCTGATACTTGTCACCTGTAGGTTACGGGGTTTTAGAATACTTTTGAAGGGTTGATCGAGGGAATGGCACGTGGTTTCATCTTTTTTGTAGAAGTTTTTGATATCATTACAAGGTTTCTTTTGCATTTCTTTATATTGGTGATAACCTATAGCATCCAAATTTCAAGACGATTGTTAGGAAAAGTTAAAGCCATGTTGGTTTGATTATTAGCGATTTTATGTTTGACTAATCTATTAGGCGAATCAGGTGTAGAGCATTTTTGAATACTTCCTGTTCTTTTCTACTGAAGCACGATTAAGATCAGGGTGGCTTTTGCAGTTTGCTCAATTCTTTCAATACTTGAATTTATTACCACTTTTGACAGTTATAAAAGGTACGGTAGCTACCATACCGCCTCTCGGTTGTTGAGTTACAGAGGATCTGCTTACCATAGATATTGGTGTTTCAATTCTGATATCCTCACACTGTCAGTTATAACTTCGTTGTGTCCTGGGTATTTATAGGCAAATCCCAGTTGGCTGTAGGTTATTTTTATATTGAAGGGCGTGCTAATTTATTTCTATTTAAAGGGATGCTGAAAAAGATATCGAACCCCATAATTTTCGTTTGAGACTTCTTCAAAGTGATTCGTAGTGCTTCTAAGTCGATTCCTCATTGGTTGATAATTATTGACAATATTATAGTGTTCATTTCCATATTTGAAGGTATTTGATAAAATAGCTCAGTAACTACTTGCAGGTTTTTGACCGCATGCCGTTTTGTCAGAATTTATGTTATAAGGGGCGCGTGTCGAGTGACGATCGATCAAGTTGACAAGGTTAAAGAACTTGGCTTTTTGATGTCAAGATGGAGGTCAAAAAAGCTTCCCTTGGCGGTTAAAAAGGTAATGTTTTTAAGTTTATAATATGGTGGTTATTTGAGGTAATCTGATTGCATCTTGTAATCAAAGCGTTGTTTTGAATGTGATGTTGGTATTTATTGTACAACCGTTAGTTATTTAATCATTAAAGGAAATATTTATGTGTTACCTGTTGCTTTTGGCTTAGAATTTGATGCCGGTTGTTTTATGTATAATGAAATTTGATTTGGTTTGACAACCTAAAACTAATATTTATTTATCGGAATTGTTTATTTAGTATCTAATATTAGCTTGTTTGAAATAATGTTTATTTAGTATTTAATACAGAGTTGTAACTCCAATTGCATTGCACCTGTTACCGAATCAATAGTAAATGTACCCTTACTGTGATTTTACGTGCAATTAGTACTATCATCACCCCTTTGATATATTGAATCAAATTATTAGGCACATTTGAATATGAACAATATTTTTTCTACGTTATATTTGTTTTGATTATATTGAATTAACCACAAAGTTGTTGTGTATATTTTTTGTTTATAACTTGTAATGCCACAATGTGTTTAATTTTTAAATGTACGTTTTTAACCCATGCAATCATAATGAATGATTTTTAACATTTACTTACTAGATTTAATATATTTAACTAACATGCACTTATATATAGATTTAGCGCCTGAATCTGGGCTTGCTTATATGCTGTAGAATTGGGATACGAATTTGCTACCAACATATTTTATATTTGTTTGATATTTGTGATTCATTTTGACATTTTATTTATGTGTAATTGTTTTATTTCAGTATACTAATCAAATTTACAACTGCACTGCTCACATCTGGGCTTAACTTAATGATATTTTTGGAGTCGTGTGTTTATCCTATTATCTGGCCGATGTTCCTATATAATTAACTTGTATTTAACGTTTGTGATAATTGTTGTAATGTAATTAAATTGAACCTCTGGTATAACCGACCTTCACGTGCCTTTCGCGTTTGCTTTTATGATTATGTTGGAGATAGTCTATTCAATAATAAGCGTTTTTTTAACTATGCGCAATCATACCATAAGTTCATTTCAGCGATTCACCTCGTCTTATCAATGTGCTTGTAGTGGTACTCTTGCAAATAATAGGAAGTCGGCTAGTTTTTGTGAAATATTTTGCAACACGGGCTGGAAACTGTTAATGCATGTATGTGGGCGCGTGTGATCGAGCCTTGTTGAATATTACCAACATTTTATGTCCGTGCGGGAAGGAACATTGGTAGTCAAGTCAGATTTTACCTTCCTGGTGTTCCCCCTCTTTCAACTTTAGCTGGCTTGTATTGGTTATCCAACCTTAGGACCTGTCAGAAAAGACTAGCTGACCTACACTAAATTATCTTTTTCATCTATCTGTTACCTCAACTTTATTTATTAGAAGCTCATTATTCTCATCTTTAATTCTATTATATTTTTTCCTATCTTCCCCGAAAAACTTTTTAACTACTCTATAAGGCCTGTCTGTCTTACTTACTCTCAAATCATCTTGTATTCCCTTACAATTCTCCTCCATCCATTTATTTCTAGCTTTTCTTCACTCATATACTATCTTATTTCTAGCTCTATTATATTTTTGCTTACTTTCACTATCCAATTCTCTGAAAGGTTTAAGCTTTCTTCTATTCTCTATTAAATATAATATCTCCTTTGTTACCCAGGGTTTTCTCGCTTATACTTTTTTCTTACCTTTAGTCTGTGTTGCTGTGTCATGTACAGCCCTTTTTATTTCTTTTCATCTATTTTCTACGTTCCCTCCTATAGCTATCCCTTTGATGTTATTATCTAATACTTGTTTATATTCCTCTTTTACCTCAATATCATTAAGCTTACCTAGATTTCATTCCTCTCTTTGAGCCTTTCTCAATTTTTTGAATTTTAAATTACACTATCTATGTCAGCCTCTGGTTAACTACGACAGTTTTAACTTGATTTCTAAATCTTTTGTTTAACTAAAATATAATCTATTTGGTATCTAGCCCTATCACCTGGCGCTTTCCAGGTATATATTCTTCTAACATGTTGTTCGAATAGGTTGTTTACAGTTACTAATCTATGTTCCTGGCAAAACTCAACTAATCTTTCTCCTCTATCATTTTGTCTACCATACCCAAATTTTCCTACCATTTTTCCCTAACTACCTTCTCCCACTGACGCATTAGAATCGCCCATAACTATTAAATTCTCATCTCCCTTTACTTTTCTCACTATACTATTTATATCCTCGTATACTTTTTCTACTTCCTTATTCTCGTATTGAGATGTTGGCATGTAAACCTGTACTAAAACAGTGTCTGTGGGTTTCGTACTCAATCTAACCATAATTATTCTATCACTAAGTTGTAAGCACTCTTTAACTTTACGCCCTAATCTTTTACCTAACTCTGTTCCTACCCCTGCCTGTCCATTAGTTGAAGAAGTTGTAATTATTCTATAATTATCTTTCCAAAAGTCAGTACTATCTGGTCATCTCACCTCACTAATACCTAAAATGTCCAACTTTCCTTTTCTCATTTCGACTCATAAATTCAACTTTTCTACTCTAAGTAATGACCTTACATTCCAAGTCGCTATCACTAAATCGAACCGTTGTGTTAAATTCTTACGATGACGACCCCCCAAGTACCCCCTCTCGGAGATCCGAATGAAGGGGTATTTTACCTCCGGACAAGAATTTTACTTGTGAGCTCTCAATCATACATAGTTCGTGTTTTAGGCCACGCATACCTGGGAAATATTGTGGTAGGTTCCAATATCTTTCCACAACGCAGTTTTCAAAGGTTTTAGCAAAAAGTCGTATCTGTCACAGCCATCCCCCAACCTTGTAAATTATTGAGAATCGCTCGAAACCAACCGACTTTCCCCCAATATCTTTTAGCCAGCAAGGCTGCTGTCCCTTGCTGCGCCTTTTAATCGCCTTTTACGATAAGCAAGCTTACTATAGTAGTATTATTTGTCCCCTACCATAGGGACAACATAGAAATATAAGGCAATAGAAGAGAAATGAAGAAATTCGCCAAATATATTTATTTGCAAATTTAGATAGATTTTCGAATTCTTAATAGGTCCGTGGTCTAGTACCGTCTTAACGCAAAGCCCTACGAGGCCCAGGCCTAAGACCTCCTCACTTTATTGTGTATACGAAGTTTCGGACTTAAAAACCAGCCTGTTCCATTTTAAAAATACTTTTTATTATAATATAACTACAGGTTGATTATTCATTATCTTTGCTGTATAGTAGGCAAGTTTGCATCAAGAATGTAGGTAGACCGATTACGCAAGCGGATGCAGACAGACCTTGATTTTCAAGTAAGACTGGCAATAAACCATTGTGCAGCAGAGTAATATGAAGCGCTCTATGATCAAACTTGCAAACTGAAGATACACTGTGTTCTCTGTTGTACGTTACGAATAATTATAAATTGATTGAGTTACGTGTATGATGAATTTCAGGATAAATAAATACATTTAAATATGGAGTGTGTCAAAAATGAATTGCATTTTAAACTTTATCGTACAATATTATTAAGGTGTGCGAAGTTGGCAGCCAAAACTTAGCAGCCATTTTACAGAAACCACCCGAATGTTTATGGGCGTAGGTATTGTAGAGAAAACTTAATACCATAATCAACTTATTAAACCTATTTTAATATAAATTTAAAGTAATAATCCAGGACTTTAACTTTTAGAGAAAAGATTCAATAGTTCATAACCTTATCCATTCAAATTATATTTTGAGTGCTTTTATTGACTGCAGTAAATCACAGAAATATAAATCCGATCCCAATCACAAATGTTAAATGAACAAAGATAGCAGTTCACACAATAACGTTGGTCTTTTCCAAAGCATTCTTGCGAGGCCTTCACATAAATATACTTAGATTTGTATATTTCACACCAAAAAAATCAGGTACTATCATGAAATTTTATCAATATTTTGAAGAATTCTACCAGTTACTAGTGTAACGGGCGACTATTAACGCGTTTCACCAATTTAAAACAAGTAATAACAAGCCTTTATTACTCACTGTTCACAAGTCTAATTAGCAGTACATGCCTTATTTATAGATGTCGAAAGTTATGCAACACACATTACACAAGACAAACAACATATAAATACAATAAAATCAATGGTATTAAATACAGGCGAATATTTATAAGCACAATTATTAGAAAGCAATATAGCAGCTTAGATGGAGCTTGCTTTAAACATATTGTTGCGAGCTACTATTAGGCAACCCGTCAAACACACAAGCACCGTACGCACTGCATATTCTCAATGGACCGAGAATCTTCTAGCAACTACTGGAGGATGAGTCATCCTTTTTAATTCATGGTATAAATAAGACCGATGATAAAGTATAGAGTTAGTTTATATCACAATGTCGAATATAAATTATATCGTGTAAAGTTAAATACTTGAGCTTTTAGATGTCCAAGAGTATACATAAATATTATATTATGTGTCTAATGTACATGCAGTTTGTAGTATACATAAATAGATAGAAGTGTAATAAATAAATAGTCGTGTTAGTGTTGTTAATGGACCTATGGTTAAGAAGTTAGTTTAAGAAGATATTAGTGCTTGTAAATTCAATAGTGTGATAGTGCTTCATCGTTAATTGAACTGAAAACATCTATAAATAAGGCATATACTGTTAATTAGACTTGTGAACAGTGAGTAATAAAGACTCTTGTTATTACTTGTTTTAAATTAGTGAAATCCGGTAGTAGTAGCCTGCTACAATATAAACACAGAACAACTTAAACCTAGCAAATGCAATGTCCAATATAACACATAAGTCCTTTAATTACAATCATATACAACTTTAAAACTACATGAAACAATTGCAGCGCTGATAGCTTTGCCATCAGTCCCTGAAGTTAAAGGTAGGACGCCTTTTCAACGGCGGTCTTGGAATTCGTAACTATAGCTTCATACAATTCTTCGAACTCTCGGTTGCAGGCCTTATAGACAGAGGGGTTGGCGAGGGTCCGTCGGTAGGACGTCATCGAGCCGGGTGTTGTCGTATAGGATGCAGTCGAAGAGGTCGATGAGTCTCATCCACCAGCGGGTGTCGTTGACTGATGATGGCGGTGCTGGTACAGTAAGCGGCGGCATCGGAGATAGAAGTTTTTTTTTTGAAAACGGTGTTCGTTACGTCGGTGCTTCCTAAGGGTAGCAGCTTATGATTTTCCCATGGAGATGTGAGATGTGAGATTTAACCAGGGATATAAGATCACCGGAGGATGTAGTTGCTGGGATTGCTATCCACCAGCGGTGTGTGGTGTTGAGATGAATTTCTACCAACGGCGTTGTGTTAGAAGTTTGTTATTCGGATGAAGATCGACGAGTGTCTCGATGGTTGAATTTACGCTTCTTTTATCTTTGTGTCTGGAAAAGAGCGGCTCGCTATTGGTAGCGTTGTTCTGCCCACAATTTAAAGCACACGTTGTCCTTGATTGCAGGGTTTTCTGGATTACGTAAATAGATTTTACGTGGGCGTTGCTGGTCAGAACGCCGTTGGCTTTGGAAGCTGCTGCTTGGTAACATCCGGCGGAGCAAACCCTTCCATGTCTATTTTGATAATGGATGGAATTTCATAAGTACGCACTCTGAGCTACAAGAACTTAGTATGTTTTCCAGAATCAACATAACATAATTTCCGACGCAGTTGCGTGCGAGAAAGTTACTTGGCACTTTGTACCGGCATACAGTCGTCACTTTGGAGGATTGTAGGAGGTAGGGAACAAATCCTGCAAATTTTACTTAAAACGCATGGTTTGTAGTTGCGTTTTAACTTACAAAGTGCTTTGCAGGCTGCTTTCGCAGGTGGAAGTAACCCTGAATTCCAGACCTATGTGTCCTATCTCATCCGAACCTGCACATTTCTTGATTTAAAGGTCATTGAGCGCTGCTCCTGATCCTGATGTAACTGGGATAGCAGATTCCAAATTATCGATTTTTAACGTGTTCGACAGTTTTATTTACATTTGTGGAAACGATAGAATTCTGAGTATATTTCAGAGTTGCAAGTACACTAAAAATGGCAGCTTCATCATTCTGATCTGGAGTCTAAAACTCTGGTTCTAATTAAAGAAGAGAATTTACCTCCAATGAAGTGGAAGCTCGGTAGACTTCTAGAACTGTATCCTAGTACTAACAACATTAGTTGTGTTGCGTCCGTTCAGAACTCAACAGACGCAGTGCGCCGTTCCTTACCAAAACTGTGTCCACTACCGGTGCAACTTTCTAGTGTGTAAGTTTAGTGCTCAAGTTTGTTAAAATTGCAATGTTGTGTGCTAGTTTTGTACAAATCTACTATGCTTTATGTTTACATGGATATGAGTTACTGTTCATATTTATTTCTATTTGTGTGGCTACATTACAAAGTTTAAGCAAATTATATACCTTTAAAAGTTCAAAATTCTTGTAAATAGTTTAATTTTGCCGGAAGCATGTTGAAGATTATGTAAAACATTCAGATGTTTGCTGATCTTTCCCTTCTATCTATGTAAATGTCTATTTGTTATACAGATGTGTTGTGTTCTCCGTACGTTTGGCATTTCAAGCCAACATGTAAATGTTCAAAATATACACTTTAATAAAACAAGTTATATTAATTCGCATACAGTTCATTAATAATTAAAAATCCAGTGCATACTTTCTGAGCAATGTTCATTATTTTCAACAAACGAGTTAATGTTGTACGCCCAAACAGGTAGTTTTGAATTACTGTCTGTGATGTCTCTAGACTGATTCGTGAAATATACAGGCAGACTTTAATAGTCAGAGAGCTAAATGTGTACAAAAACAGTAACAAAAACGTTAAAAGAACACTAAAAATTCTTATTTATCATGTAAGAATATAGTAGAGATCCTACAAATATATTTTCTCGCCCTCTTGTGTCCGACTAACAAGCAATTGAATACATTGACAAACATCACAAAAATAATAACGCAAAAAAGCATTTATATATAATTATTTTAGAAGTGATAAAGATACCCACAGAAAATTATAAATATTGAATTGAAAATATTTACTACCTAAATTCACAGCCTGTTACTTTATAGGCTAACAAATTCTAGGTTCTTTTTAATCAAAGATGTGATATAAACATCACCATAAGCAGCAGTTGAACTACATTAGGTTTGTTTTGTTTTACTATCTTTATCTTTGTCCCAAACTCAAAAGAAAATCAGAAAAGAAAGTCTTACTTTTTTGAACACGTGACCCTGTTTATTTAATATAATAACCAAGCTCGTCATCTTCATTACTTATGAAAATTTCCTGGGTATTATTATTCTAACAATGGAGCAAACTGATTCAGGTACTATTCAAACATTGATTTATAATTTCAAGTGAACATTTTTAGATTGTAACAACGAAAACAAAGAAACAACATTACCCTTTTTCGAGATAACATCTGCATATATTGCGGAAACTGAAGGAACTGACAAAAAGTATGTAGTATACACTGTACAAATTCGTCACTTATCAAATACCGATGATTCAAGTCCTGCTGCATTAGAACGAAGATATACAGATTTTTATAACTTATACAATAACTTAAAAAAGGAATACTCACAGGAAATGTCATCAGTATGGTTTCCCAAAAAGGTTTTTACAGGCAATTTTGATAACAAATTAATTGCAATTCGTAGCACCTGTTTTGAACATTTATTAAGACATATTTTGTTAAATTCTACTTTAAGAGCATCTAAACCGTTACTATGCTTCTTGCAGGATATAGAGTTGAACAAAACCAAGCAGTTGTTAAGTGACAAACAGTATGCATTAGCAGCACCTCTACTTGAAAATAATTTTAGACTTTTGAACAAAGTTTACACAGATCGTTCGCCTGCTGTTCTTTTAGCCCTTTGTCGCCTTTTAGGTTGTTGTATGCTTATGCCCGGTGGACCAAATGCTGAAAAATGGGCAGATTTAGCTTTATACAGGTATGAAAATGTTAGTGATTGTGATTTGCTCGAATTATATGTGCCCTTGTTACATGCTTGCATGAAAATTTGGTTGCAAATGGGTAGAAATCGTGAAATTCTTGAGAATCGTTTACAAAACTTGCGCCTACAGGGTATCAAATGCAATGAAACTATTTCATTATTAGATGCTGTTGATGCTTTGGAACAAAAGCTCAATATTTCTCTTGTTTCTTAATACAAGAAGAATTTATTAAGTGATTTATGGTCTTAAAATATATTTTTACATTGTACTGAAACGTGGTTTTATCACAAATATGTATTGTTATCGAGTTGATAATGCTCCTTTCTATATAGCAATAAATAATGGTATCGAACTATTAATCGTAACTTAACTCTATATTATTTTTATCAAGTTTTGTGTTAGTTTTAAGATTAAATGTAAGGTTTATATTTTTCTAGTAAAATACATAATCGATAGCGCCAACCAAAGGTGTGTAATAATATAGAATAGCAGACAAAAATATGTAAAATATTATTATTGATAATATTGCCAGAAAATTGAAAAAAAGATTAGATTTTCGTGCTTGACGAGTTAAAATACAATTTCAAATTGTTATTTTTACTAATTAGAATAGCTCTTATATTAAAGCGACACTTAAAAAGTATAATCGGAAACTTCCTACATGTTTAATTTGACATAATTTTATATAATTAATTGGATTTTTAATCTTTACAAATAAATGGTATCTTAAACAATTAGTTAATGTTCAACATATTAATTTACAGACTTGTATATTATTATTATACTTTTTTATTGAGTAAATATTATTATTTATATTAGAAAAGAAAATTCAAAATATTTTTAAAAATCAGGGTCAAATTTAATAAACACCCATGTATGTGTTGCTCTTTTCTGTTGTAGAAATTATGCTCGAACAATAGCAGAGTGGCTTGTAGTTTAACCTATTAGGGAAGTGTTAAATCAACACATGTGTGACGTTCTGGTTTGTCTGGGGTCATCATGTTAATGCTTTGCAGCTACAGAGGCTAACAATTTATTTACAAGTTTAAAATACGAATTAATTGTGCATTAAAAGCATGACTCACAGGGAAAATATTTACAAAATTGATTGTTGCAAATGTCTTTTAACACTGAAAACACTTTAGTTTGTAAAGTTACGGAATATGTTGAAGAAATGAATGTTGTGGCTTCATGAGGAAGACATCTGGTGTTGTGTAGAAGATGATGCCCATCGTTAAACTGAATGCAATCAGGCACCTAGCAGCATTGACTGGGATAGGATTTCCATACTTCGGTACCCTGCAGCTGGTAGGCGGGCATATGGGCAACATCATTGGTTGGTAGAAATTGAAACGAGCTGATGGGGGAATGTTTCCAATCCTGACATGCGTTGGTGCCATGTGCTGTAAGAGATGATCCTGATAGCTTTGGTGGTGGAGGGGGTCCAAACTGTGTTATGGCACACTCCTGCATTCGTAGCATAGTTATAAGAGTTTATTTTATCCTGACAGATTTGGTGGTCACAACGAGATAATCTGAAGGATAACTCTTAGTGCACGAAGAACTTGGTGACTTCCTACTAGTCTTAGCTTTTCTCCAATAAGTTTAGTGGCTACCTTAAAAAAGAGAACAATTAAAAGGTAATTTGCTCTAGTGTTTGGAGTCGTTTATATCCTGGGTTTTTGTACTGTACATTTGGACGGCTCTATTCGTATTTCGAGTCCATTATTGCGTTTTAAGCATGCATGCTGTGTGCTTATTGGTCAGTTAGTAGTTTGGTTGGTTGCCTACACCTACATAGAGTACAATTATTATCGGATGGACGTCATATGCGCAATAGGTTCAAGTAAACTTAGTACATCAAGTCATCATGTTAGCATTATAGTTTTAATATGTCAAACGAATGACTCGTTTATTGAGTAAAATAAAATATTGTTTAGAAGGTTGTAACGTATTTTTTTTTTAGTTACACTTCGTTCTTTAATATAAAATAAAACAGCAATAATATAAAATATATAATTAATAATTTCCGTTCAGTAAAATTAATACATAAAATTAATAATAGCGTATAGACTCCTTTACCTTTGTGGTCTAAGATTCGTTACTAAGCTCCGTCGAGTTGTCAATTTGATCACTTTGCTATCAACGTTTGAAGGGACAAGCTGCGATAAGCGGCGTAGTAAAGTCAAGATGGTCGTGTCTAAACACGTGGCCTGTAACACAGTCCGAAAGAGAAATGTAATTGATTGAATCTTCGTGTCTGGAGGTTGAACCTAGCAACTTTAGCGTGATGATATTCTTGTATACGTTCCATCTAGAGCAGTTCAGTTGATCCCTGCAGGCCTAAGAAGATGGAAGCTCTCCCCCTCATCATTAATACAGTTAGTATAAAATTATTTAAATAAATTTTATTAACATTTTCCCTATAGTGCAATATCAAATATGATAATATTTTATACAATATGCTATATGGTAATATCATGTTATGCAGTTTCATATAACTCAACATCATAAATAAGTAATATCGAATAAGCAAATCTTGGATCTAGAAAATTTGTTGGAGTACTAAATTTAATATGATGTTAAATCAAGCAGAAGTTAGTTTCGTTAAATAATGGTTGTATTCAGAAGAGTTCTCGCAATTCCAGTAATAAATTTCGTAAGTATTCACGTGGTTTCTATTTGTGCGTCGCAGAAAACCGATGGTTATGGAATTTCCGACAGCTGAGGTTATAGTCCGATTTCTTTCGTTCACAGCAGTATTTCTACATGTGACTGTTTTTTAGCATTTAATCACTTTGAATATTAATTAAGTTGCAATAAGAAAAGATTACATCGAACTTTTGTAACGTAAAATTCGTTTAAGGAAAGAAAGAATTAAGTAACAAATTTATTGTTTGTCAGAATGTTTGCACATACAGATAAAGTTAACTAAGCTAAAAAGTTGTGAGTGACATATTATGTCAGATATAAAAAACATAGGTTCAGTTGTCCTATTTAGACCTCACATGTCATCTTACGTTAATTTAAAAATATGTTTAAATATTATGAGGTCATGAACTTTGATTTTTAGTCAACATGTGGAATTCGTCTAATAACTGTTAAGTAAAAGTAACTTTAAGTTGATACATGCTAGTTTATCAGCACTTAAGTAATTAAATTTCATTGTTAAGGTCAAAGTAGTACTACTATGGCTTGGACAATTTGTAATATAAATAATTAAGAAAACTCAAATCCTTACATTTAAATTATTAAGAAAGATCCATTTAGAGATCTTTATGTTGTTATTATTAATTATTAATTGAAAAAATTATAGTAAAACAAATTGAAAATATTATAGTAAAACGAATCCTGAAATTTAATCAAATAGAATCTATTTTTTTGCATGACTTTTTATTATTTAAAATTCAAGTAAAAATTACAAGTCATCCCTGATCAGAAATTGTGTGTAATGAAAACAAATACCCTGGGTGTATATTTTTGAAACCTAAATTCTATTATTTTATTTTTGGTAAATGTTTTGAGGACACAAATGGTGTTCATGTTGTACATTTGTTTGTTCACAGGTCAAGCCGAGACATCTGTATGACATATGGTGTTTGAGGTTTTGGTAAGTGTGTTTAAAAGAGTGAAATTCAGGTTTTATGGCTATGTTAGTGGTGTTGATATAAGGTTTCCGCATTCCTCTAATACAAGCACAGTTAAATTTTGTTGGTTGTTGTATTGAAAAATACACTGGCGCTCATTATTAATATTTTTGGTCTTTTGACAACCCATGACCCAAGCTCATGATCTACCCAGAGCTAACACTCTACTAGCCGTTTATGTCTAAAGAGTTTTTCTTTTCCTCAAGCCGTTTTCCACCCAACTTTACCCTGGGCTTTCATTGATAATAAGAAATTCTCGACCTTGTGATATCAGGTTAGGGTTTAGGAAATATAAAGGTGTAATTTATTAGCTGATATTCACGAGGGTAAAATAAATAAAATTAAAAACAATTTAAAATTTTTATTACAAGGTCCTTGTTTACGCTGACAATATTTAAAAATGCATAAATTCAAGAACTATTTCGAATGGACCTGCACCTTGCCGAAGTTCTAGAATATTCGAAAAGGTGCAATAGCATGCATGTTCTAATGAGCTAAAGTGCCAAACTACAGGTCCAACCAAAGTAGTAGAGTCGTTTGTGACGAACCAGACGAAGATAGGTCCTCGAAGAGAGCAGCGGCTCTTTCGGTACTTAGATTGGCAGAGACCGTGATGTGGAAGGCAACGAGAAACCACCACATTAACTCCCAAGTACACAGTTCATTTACATTTCCAATGCTCCACCTGTAGGTACTACATTGGCTAGGAGGCGAGTTTTTTGTTGCCTGGAAATTTAGAATTTTGCCGTTCCAGGCAAGGTATGGATCTTTAACGTGCGTGACAACACTCACACACGGGACCTCCATTTAACCTCTCATCCGAACGAGGGCGTAATTTTTGTGAAAAATGCTCACCTGCCATTTTTCAAGCAGTCAGCCGTGTCGGGATTTGAACCCGGGACCTTGGGATCCGTAGTCTTACGCTTACTACATTGATCCACGGCGACGCCTTCCCAAGTACACAGCATATTTAAATTGAAATAAACATGATGGCATTCTCTGGGGTAAAAGATTTCGGAATTAAAATAGTCCCCCATTCGGATCTCCGGGAGGGGACTACTTCGGAGGATGCGACCGGAAGGTTCAGAATAAGAGTCGAGAACATTTTGCGAGTCGGAGCGTGGAATGTTAGAAGCATGAAGCAAGTAGGTAAGCTAGAGAACCCAAAAATCGAAATGAATAGGTTAGCACTAGCCATAGTAGGGATCAGCGAAGTTAGGCGGCCAGAGGCGGTGGATTTTTGGAGCGGAGATTTTAGGGTAATTCATACAGAAGCAGTGGAAGGAAATTTGGGGGGGTGGGAATAGTCATGCGGAAAAAGATAGGATATTGTGTAGAAAATTACTTACAAAAGAACGAAAGAGTACTCATGGTTAGATTACAATTTAAACCGGTAAACACAGTAATAATACAAGTAAACATGCCCACCTCTAGCTACAGTGACGAAGAGGTAGAAGCGATCTACAAAGATATCGAAGACATTAAAATACATAAAAGGGATTGAAAATTTAATAATTACGGGGGATTTTAATGTAGTAGGTGAGGTTAGGCAAGGAGCAGTTGTAGGTTTACTTGGTTTAGGCACGAGAAACGACAGGGCAAATAGGCTGGCAGAATTTTGCGACAAGAATAATTTAATCATCACAAACACATTATTTCAACATCATACTAGAAGACGATGAAGATGCCAGGAGATATAGGAAGATATCAAATAGATTACATTCTTATTAGACAACGGTTTAGAAATCAAGTAAAAGACTGTAGAAGGCACCCAGAAGCAGATATAGACACAACATCGTAATTATTTATTTATTTATTTACATGTTCAAAAGACAAATGCCCATATTTGAACAGAAATACAACAAAATAAAATTAAAGTGCGACTAAAACTAAGTAATAGAAAAGAAAAAAGAGAAGCTATAAACACAAATAAAAATAGTACAGAATTTCACAATTAATACTAAAGCAAGAGTAAATAAAAACCATTTGTATTGTTAAAATTTTAATTGTTTTAGATCCATGATTGAGCATCTTGTTATATCAATAATTACACGTACATCTTCATATACAGTACACATTCTGTGTAATGGTGAAAATTTGAGTCTATTGGTTATAGGTGTTTTTAAGTAGAAGTAAGTAGGATTATGTACAGATAGGCAAGATTTATTGCGTTCTAGCATATGTGCGATATCATCACAGGTAAGCTGTTGAGTGTGGAGCTTATGTAGAAAAGTTAATAAATTAATCTTTCTTCGGTTGCGGAGTGATTGAAACTGGAACTGTTGTAGAAGAAGGGTCTGAGGAAATCCAATTGGAGGAATAAATACCACTAGATTTAAACGATAGAAACTTTAAGAACCGACGTACAGCTTCAATACAAGTTATGTGGTTTTCATAATACGGTTCCCATACTATTGCTGCATATTCTTGGTTAGATCTCACATATGCGGAGTAAAGCACTACAGTTGTATTAACATTAAAAATCTCGACAGTTTCTTATAATACAACCAAGTGCTTTGTAGCCCTTGGAAATAACATGGTTAATGTGCTCATTGAATGTTAGTTTGGAATCAAATATCACTCCTAGGTTATGTATAACTTGCGGTCTTAATAAAACAATATTATTAATTGTATACTATTGTGTTTTGTGCTAAGTTATAAGACATACTGAAGCACTTTTCGATATTCAAGTTTAAGTTGTTGTCACACCAGATTAATATTTTATTTAGGTTATATTGTAGAACCTGACAATCAGCAATATTGGAAATTTTCGAGAATAATTTAAGGTCATCAGCATATAGGAGACACTGTTATCAAGTATGCCAACTATATCATTAATAAAAATATTGAAGAGTAATGGTCCCAATACAGAGCCTTGCTGAACACCGGAAGTAATCTTTATGATGTTAGATTTACAGTTATTGATTAATACAAATTGTTGTTTGTTTGAAAAATAAGATCTAAGTAGTATGAGTAAATCAGTAGGGATATCATAACTTTGAAGTTTTTTAGGAGAAGTGCGTGGTCAAGGCGGTCAAACCCTTTAGTAAAATCTGTATAAATTACATCGCACTGCATCCTATCATCCAAAGATTGACATATGAATTACGAAATACAAAATAAATTAGTGACAGTGGAGTGACCACTTACAAATCCATGTTGTTGAGTTATTAGGTGTTTACTAAAAATGTCTTGGATTCTGTTGAATAGGGCCATTTCAAGCGCTTTACTGAAGTTGTTTATTATAGCTATAGGTTTATAGTTTTTCACAGAGTACTTGTCGCCTTTTTTAAATACTGGACGGACTTTAGAGATCTTCCAAGCAGTTGGATAAACGCCAGTTTTTATGCACAAATTAAATATTGTGGTTATAGGCTTAACAAGTACAGAACGACAGTCATGCAAAACAAAGGCAGGGATTTGATCAGGTCCAGCAGTTAGCTTGTCTTTCAGTTTTTTTAATGCAGATAGCACTTCATCTTCAGAAAAGGGTTTAGTTACTAATTTACTATTGTCATATATGTTAGGAATTGGAGGAATTGTATAGTTACCATTGGACCAAGATGTAAGTAGTGCCAAAATATTCTGCGAAGGCATTCGCTATTTCCTGAGAATCAAATGTTTCTGCACCATTAACGGTCATAGACTTTGGGTAGGCAGCTACCTTTCATCTTGCTTTGACGTATTTCCAGAAGTTTTCTGGATCAGTATTAATTCCGTCTTGTATGTTTTTGATGTATAAATTATGTGCTTCGCGTATTTCATTTTTTAGAGTCGAACGAATCACTTTAAATTCATTAAGTGATGAGCCTGAACGAATTCTGCAGTGACGTTTCCAGAATCGATTCTTCAATTTTATTTTTTGTATGATAAGACCATTAAATCAAGGTGGATAGTTTTTAGATGCAGGCTTGGTTTTTGTTACTGTGAGATCAAATATTGTCCCAAGTTGATTGTACATGTAATCGCATGCAAGATCCACATCATCAAAATTGAGAAGGGCTTTCCAATCTGTTTCCAATAGAAGTTGATACAAATGGTTTAGATTGGTCTTTCTAAAATTCCAGTTTTAAGAATTCTGGCTTGGTAAGTCAATAGTGCTTTGCATAGATGTGAGTAGATGTACATGTATTAACAGTGCTGGGTGATGAGCATCCATGGGTAGCAGAGGATCAACTGACACTTCCACAGTGCAATATAAATCCGAGATGACTAGGTCTAACACACGATTATTCTGATTCCTTACGAAGTTATATTGTTGTAATTGTAGCATATCCAAAAATCCTTTTAACACCAACAATGACCCAGATAGTCTTGATGAGTTGTAGTAATTAATATAATTTGGAAGATTGAAATCCCCTGTGATTAAAACTTTGGAATTATGTATATTTTCAATTAAACCTAAACTATCAAATATATGGTCATATTTAGTAATAGATAGGTTTGGAATCACATATGGAGATCAATGGGCACCGCATTGAGGGTATTTTGAATAGCCAGTATAGCGCCACCACCTCTAGATGTATTTAGTTCAGCGAATTTTCAATCAGAGCGAAATACGTTATAAGTATTAGTGAACAGTTCATAGTCTCCGATGCTAGAACTTAGCCAAGTTTCCGTGATTGCAATAACGTTATAATCAGCTTGTTGGAAATGGCGAAACTCTATTTCTAATATTGTGATTATTTGACTATTTATTTATTTGTTATAGTTGTATAATAGTTAAATATCTGAAACCACTCCAAATCATGAAACCATGCCGAATTAGTATGAGTAGTAGGCATGGATTTGACGGAAGGGATTGTCATAATCATTGTTTTGACAGAAAATCATGTTCATAAAATGTTGTTATGCCTAAAAGGGTAACAGAATTGAGCTGTTTTAATTAAAGATTTACAAACCATTGCTGGCTTAAGTCTATTTAATTGCCTGAAGTGTAGGTTCATCGTTCTTTAAAAACTGCTGCAAATAGTTTCCCAACCAATTAAGTAAAATTTGGTTGCATTCACAAGATTTCTCAAATTCTCCTTTAAAGCTACAGCTTTATAAATCCAGTAAAGAAACATGTTTAATCAAACCTTAGCTCATGCACATCGTAACTGTTGTCTTGTGTGTGATAAACCATATGCAAATCAAAACATGGTTCAGTGTACCAACTGTAAGAAATGGATTCATTATGAGTGTGTGGGTGTAAATGATGAAGTAGCTAACATAAAAGATTTGAAGTGTCCAAACTGTCAGCTATCACCCTTCAACCACAATCAAATGGACCAAAGAGACCAGTTATCTGGTCATGCTCGTATCAATACTGATACACCCATACGACAATTGTTAAAGAAGTCTACAAGTTCGCAAAAAACACGAAGTTCAAATAAACGCTTTCAACTTAAAGCTATTGATGAGGAAATGAAAATACTACAGGAACGCCAAACTTTAGCTGGTAAACGACGGCAACTTCTAGAGGAAAGCGACTCAGAAGATGCTACTAGTCAATGCATAGATGATTACGAATTACAGGAGGTAGATTCAGAACGAAATGCCGTGCTATCATTACAGATCGAAGATGGTGTAATTTCTTGTACTGAAGCGTGCAATAACGTAACGTCAAAGCTATCGCCCTCGGCTACGGTTCGGTATGTGGACAGCACCCGATGGGGGTGTGGGTGGGCTCGTTTGAAAGCTTAGGGGGTGTGGGTTATAAATATATAAGTTTCATAGGCCGGAGGGGTGGGGTTCAGGTTTTATTCGGGGGTCAAACTTTTGGTACTTTTTTATATTGTAACTCCCATTATAGTGTATATAAATAGTACCAAAAGTATTCACATTAGTGTCTTATGTTTTGAAAGTTGGTATAATACATGAGAAAAATTTTGACAATTTAATTAATCAGATTAAATAAGATTATTAGAGATTAAAAGGATTAACATCCAAAGTGGTGTCTTAATCACAAACCAATCACAATAGACACGCATTAAGCGTGAACTCATGATATAAAATTAAGTATATAAAGACATGAAACCAAATCATATAAGTCTTAATTTAGTGGACATTACTTTCATTTGTATGACATTTTAAATAATTAATAATCATTTTATTCATAAATAAATTTTTGTAAATTAAGTGTGCATCTATTTTTATATTATGAATCTGTCAAAATTGACAAGAGAGGTTTTAATAGACAGAGAAACCACTATGAAGTGGTTTATGTCTCGTGGCTTTTGCCCTCCCAAAAGAAGTGCCCTCAATGCCGAAAGCTAATGGTAATTGACATAGAGCATGGATGGGGGCGTTTTAGATGCACCAAGCGTACACATGCAAAAGGCAGAGGAATAATTAACATTTCAATGGCCACAGGTACTTGGCTAGAAAATGTTAAACTCTCTGCCGAAAAAGTGGTTCTTATGCTGTACGCTTTTGCATCTGGTTACGATTATGACCACACCATGCGTGAAGTTGGTTGTGGCAGAGAGGCAGTTTCCGACTGGTTCTCATATTTCAGAGAAGTAAGTATATAGGTTTGAACAAGTATATCTCTTGAAAAATGAGCTAGATCAAATCTGTTTTCACTATTTTAAATATTATGTCTTTTATTTATTAGGTGTGCATGATATCATTAGACAATGAATTTGACAGACAAGGTCAAATTGGTGGCCCAGGAGTAACAGTTGAAATCGATGAGTCAAAAGTTGGCAAAAGGAAATTTAGGAAAGGAAGACCAAGAGAAGGGCACTGGATTTTTGGGATGATTTGTAGAGAAACAGGAGATTACAGATTAGAAATATGTGCCAATAATAAAAGAGACAAGGAAACTCTTTTGCCACTCATCGAGAAGCACATAGCCAAAGGTAACCTAACCTAACCTAACCTAACCTAACCTAAAATAACTTAACTTAACTTAACCTAACTTATTATAAAGGGACTACTATTATTTCTGATTACTGGAGGCCATATATGGCAATAAAGGATATGGGCTACAAACATGAAAGAGTATGACATAAATATCACTTCAAAGATCCTGAAACAGGGGCACATACAAACACCATAGAAGGCCTATGGAAGCATATGAAAGATGACGTCGCCAGAAATGGTCTGAAATCAGAAGATTTGGCTATGCATTTGTGTGAACACCTATGGCGTAGAGATGTGCGTCGTTTTAAAAAAGATATATTTGAAGCATTAATTGCATCTGTAATAGAAGTTTACCCTATCGAAGAATGTAATCTATAAATTCTCAATAAAATTCTCATGTATTATACCAACCCTAAAAATATTGTCAAATTATTAAAATAGTTTTGGTACTATTTATATACACTATAATGTGAGTTACAATATAAAAAAGTACCAAAAGTTTGACCCCCGTATAAAACGTGAACCCCACCCCTCCGGCCTATGACACTTATATATTTATAACCCCCACCACCTAAGCTTTCAAACGAGCCCACCCACGCCCCCATCGGGTGCTGTCCACATACCGAACTTCTGCCTCGCCCTCGTTTAACAGTATCCATTTATAACCGTCTGCAAAAAACACTAAGGCAATAATTAAAGAAACTGTGGTGCAGCTACATTCTGACCCAACTTGCCTACCGACAAATAATTTGCAGATTCCAAACATAATCTATACCAAAGATAATCCGACGTTTAGTCCACACGTTAATAGTATTCCTGACCTGTTAACTCCTCAACAAATATCAACTAGACATGCGAATTTGAAGGATTTACCATACTTCGCAGGCAATCCGTTGGAATGGCCTTTATTTATTAGTTCCTTTCAGAGAACTACAGATTTGTGTGGTTTGACAAACGACGAGAATTTAATTCGTCTGCAGCGTTGTTTAAAGGGTGCTGCGAGGAACGTTGTTTCTGCGCTACTTATAATGCCAGAGTGTGTACCAAAAATTATATCAACGCTTAAAATGTTATTCGGGAGACCCGAACAGATAATAGAAGCGCATATCCAAAAAATTCGACTACAACCATCCATTAAACAGGAGAAATTAGAATCATTAGTTGAATTTGCGGTGGCCGTAAAAATCTTTGTGTGTCGCTAAAGGCAGCATGTTTGGTGGAGTACTTGAACAACCCTTGTTTAATGCAGGAACTGCTCTTAAAACTACCTGCTTCATTAAAACTAAGTTGGGCAATGCACAAAGCAACCAAAACAGATGCCGACTTGCCGGAATTCGGTGAATGGTTGCACTATTTAGCTACTAATGTTTGTAGCACTTTACCAACACTGAGCGTATTTGACACAAAGCTACCTACATGTACCAAGAAACAGGAACACTTTAATGTTCATCATGTCACACAGGATCGTATTTTGAAGCAAATAAAAATTTAAACAATACAGATTCAAAAGGTCTCACAAAGGAGTCTTGCAAGTTGTGTGATGGAAACTGCAAGTACATCGCTCACTGTAGAACGTTCTCAAAGCTATCGATAAAAGAGAAATGGAATACAGTTCGAAAATTAAGATTATGCCGTCGATGCCTAAAACCACATAAATTTCGATGTAATGAATCGGTTGAATGTGGAAAAAACGGTTGTCAAAAGCGGCATCACTTGCTACTTCACAATGATTCGCAACTGAACTCTAAGACAGACTGTCAAAATGACAGTCCCGTATCAAAAAATGAACAACTACAGCAAAGTATTCTTAATGCGGGTCCTGCGGAGAAACAAAATGGTGTTTTTGTGATTACCAATGAAAACTATTTTCAAGTCGGAGATGTGGCTCGTTTTCGTATCATTCCAGTGATACTAAGAAATGGTGAATACTATGCCGAAACTTATGCATTCCTGGATGGAGGTTCGTCAACTACGTTGCTAGATGGAAGGCTGGCAGAAAAACTTTGTCTTAACTGAGCCTTCGATCCACTAGTTTTAAGATGGACAAACGAAACTCATAGGGTAGAAAAGAACTCGCAAAGGGTCAATCTGTCTATTGAAGGTGTCTATCGTGGGTCTAAACGCTATGAGAATAGACCGGCACGCACGGTTGACCAGCTTAACTTGCCAGAACAGCACCTCAACTTCGAAAGATTAAAAGAGAGGTTTCAATATCTTCAAGGTTTGTCTATCAAATCCTACGCTAAAGCCAAACCGGGCATTTTACTAGGTCTTGATAATTGGAAATTGGCGGTTCCACGAAAAATAAAAGAAGGAGAAGAAGGCCAGCCAATGGCAGCCAAATGTAAACTCGGATGGTCTGTTTTTGCAGCACGAGCAGAGACTGCTGACCAAGAACCAGAAATGTTCTCTACTCATGCCCATGTATGCTCATGCGAACCTCCAAATGCTATAGATCTTCACGACTACGTTAAAACCTTGTTTGCTTCTGATTCACTAGGCGTGACTCCACCGAAAGATGCAGTTGTAGTGCAAGAAGAGCGACGAGCAAATCAGATACTGAACACAGAAACCATCAGAGTTGGAGATCGATATCAAACCGCCCTAGTCTGGAAGTATGATGATTTGAAAATTCCAGACAGTCATCCTATGGCCCTGAAAAGATTAAAATGCCTAGAACAGAGTTTACAGTCAGATCCTGCTCAGCTATTAAAAATGGATCAGCAGATTCAGAGCTATGTAGAAAAGGGTTACATCCGTAAGTTATCTCAAGGAAAACTCCAACAGCAGTACAAAAGAATTTGGTATCTTCCAATATTCCCAGTTTCTAACCCAAACAAACCAGGCAAATTCCGGATTGTTTGGGATGCAGCAGCCTTAGTTAATGGCGTATCGCTGAATAGCATGCTTCTCAAAGGAGAAGACCAATTATCTGCTCTATTCGAAGTCCTCTTGAGATTCCGCGAGCGTAAGGTTGCACTTAGTGGTAATATCAAAGAAATGTTCTTACAAGTATGGGTGAAGGAACAGGATCAGCATGCAATGCGCTTTCTTTGGCGGGGCTGCGATCAAGATAAACCTCCAGACACTTACATTCTTCAAGTAATGTTTTTTGGTGCAACATGTTCACCCAGCTGTGCCCAGTATGTTAAGAATGCAAATGCTTTAATCTTTAGTGAAAGCTGTCCTCGAGCGGTATACAGCATATTAAACAACCACTATGTGGACGATATGCTGGATTGTGTCGATTCAGTAGCAGAAGCCGTAAGCTTAGGTAAAGAAGTGACTTTAGTCCATGCTAAAGCGGGATTCCATATCAGGAATTGGAGATCAAACTCTAGAGAAGTAATGCTCCAATTGAATGGTTTTGCCTCCGATGCCAATGAAAATGAAGAAATGGACTTGGGATGCTTGACTGATGGCAAAGTTTTTGGTTTACGGTGGAACTTGGAAACGGACACTCTCGCCTTTTCACCTCAATATAACAGGAAATTCTTGGATATTAAAAATAACCACAAGCCAACCAAGCGGGAGGTATTGCGCGTGCCAATGTCGATCTTTGACCCAATTGGATTGATAGCCAATGTTGTAATCTATCTCAAAATTCTGCTGCAAGAAATATGGCGCAGCCACGTAGATTGGGACGAATGCATTCTCGATGAGCACTATCTCAAATGGCAAACTTGGATAAATCTACTGCCTAAAATAGAAACACTAAAAATACCGAGGTGCTACTTAAAACGTTAGATTCATGGGTAGGGGCAGATATGCAAATACATGTTTTTGTAGATGCTAGTGATCATGCTAGTGCTGCTGTAGTATATCTAAGAACTGCAACGGACTCGGTTGTAGAATGTGTCTTAGTGGCTGCTAAAACAAAGGTTGCCTCCTTAAAATTACTTACTTGACTAGAACTAAATGGTGCAGTTCTGGGAGCTAGGCTTGCTAAGTCTATAAAGGAGCATATAACCATCAAAATATCTAAATGTGTCTTCTGGTCTGATTCTGAAACAGTTCTACACTGGATTAGAAATGAAGACCCGCGTAAGCTAACTAAATTTGTAGCATATCGCGTTGCCGAAATCCATGAACATTCCACAGCTGCAAATTGGCGATACGTACCGACTGCATTGAATGTGGCCGATGAAGCCATTAAATGGTCATTTGTTCCAAAACTAGAGTTCAACTGCCGTTGGTACAAAGCGCCGGATTTTCTCTATTTAGCGGAAAATTGCTGGCCCAGAAACAAACGAAACAGTATGCCAGCTGAAGAAGAAGTATTATCTACTCACATATTGACTAAACGCTTCATAGACTTTGAACGCTTCCAAACCTACAATAAAGTGGTGCAAACAGTTGGATATGTTTACCGTGCGATAAACATTTTTAAAGCAAAAATTGCAAAAACTCCATTACCCAATCAAATTTTAAATGGTTCAGAGTTAAATAAAGCCCGAACTTTGTTGATAGCTACAGCACAAAGGGAACACTATGGTGTGGAAATTAACTACTTGTCTAAGCAAACCGATGAGTTAAAAATCAAAGGCACCATTTTACCATCTAGCCCGCTGTACAGAATGTCAGCTTACTTAGACGAAAATGGCATCTTGCGAGTTCGTGGACGGATAGATTCACTTACCTGTATTGGTCCCGAAACTAAGCGCCCGATAATCCTACCCCGTAAACACTATCTGACACGGTTAATACTAATACACTATCAGGACGCATATCTTTATCGAAACCATTGGCCTATAGGAAGGGTAGTGCAAGTGCGCAAGTTTGCTGACGGACAAGTTAGAAGTGCCACGATTCAAACCGCGAACGGCGTATTTGAGCGACCTGCAGTGAAGCTTGTCAAATTAGAACTAGAATTGCCTAGATCTGGTGCACCTGTTAGTGTTCGATAAGGATGCACCGCGGGGAACTGTTGGAAATGGCGCAACTCTATTTCTAATATTGTGATTGTTTGAATTTATTTATTTACTTGTTATAGTTGTATAATAGTTAAATATTTGAAACCACTTCAAATCATGAAACCATGCCGAATTAGTATGAGTAGTAGGCATGGATTTGACGGAAGGGATTGTCATAATTATTGTTTTGATAGAAAATCATGTTCATAAAATGTTGTTATGCCTAAAAGGGTAACAGAATTGAGCTGTTTTAATTAAAGATTTACAAACCATTGCTGGCTTAAGTCTATTTAATTGCCTGAAGTGTAGGTTCATCGTTCTTTAAAAACTGCTGCAAATAGTTTCCCAACCAATTAAGTAAAATTTGGTTGCATTCATAACACAGCTATTAAAATGGAATTATAAAAGTCCTTTATTTTGGTATTGAGGCGTCTTACATTCTGATAGTAGACTGTCAAAGTTTTAAATGTTTCAGAGAACTGCTTAACCTGTAACTGTAATTGCTATTCAATACCAAAAAGATCAGACTTGAGTTTAGTGATATTCTGCTGATAGACAGAGCACAAATAGTGATCCCAAGCTGCATGTTTAGTATCAGCATTTTCCCCTAATCTTTGATTTGCTTTCGTGCAGTTAACACAGCAGAGTTGAGAGTCGGTAGCAGTGCAAAATTTAAGCTTATGAGTCAATCCACATCTTGGACAGCTGATATTATTCTTACAGGAATGAGATGTGTGATTGTATGCATTACACTTGAAACACTTGGGAATTTCTACAGCGTCAAAGACTTTACAGACGTCTAATCCAATTGTTAGGTAACCTGCATTCAGTATTTTATTGTATGTAACAGTGTTTAATTGTAGCGTTGCTTGGAACACTTTATTATTCTTTACAGGGCAAACCTTGAAGATTTTGCACTCAGTAGATTCAGAAAATAACTTTTCATTTTGCTTCAATATGTAGTTAATTAGGGTTTCATCTTTGTACTCCACAGATAAACCAGTAATTCTAATCCGAGGGAGGGCTTTTTTTAATACATGAACATCATATTCAGTAGAAAGTTTTTCGCCTGCTAAATGAACAAATTTATCTGCGTGTTTGGAATCATTGCAGCTAACAATAACACCTCCATTCTGTATATGCCTTACAGTATTAATCTTTATGTTTGCTTCAATAGGCTTCACTCTTTCAACTATATCACTTTTGGTTTGAGAATTTTTTTGACTACAATCCTTAGCCTTGATAATTACAGATTGTTGTAGTGATTTAGAAACAAGAGCAGCATAGGTAGGTTTCAGAGGAATGTTCACACCAGCTGTAATTCCTGAAAGTTTATCAGAAGCAATCTGCGGGAATTCTGTTCTGAGTTTTTCGAATAAAGTGGTTATTTCATTAAGCACCGACTTCATGTTGGTGTCTAAGATGGATTGTAATGAATCAGTAGGGTTCAAATCAGTCTGAGACAAGCATGATTTGCAGTTGTAAATTAGTTTACGCTTCTTCAGTTCTATACATCTTATTTCAGAAGATGTAAGGCCACTGCAATCATCACAGCTTAAATTCATACATTTATCACAGCAAAAAGTTCTAACATTACTATTGCAAGTAGAACAAAGTGACATTATAGTCGCCCTGTATATATATATATATATATATATATATATATATATATATATATATATATATTAGTACAAATACTTGAAGTAAGATTAAAATTTTATATGCTTTCAACAGATGTGAATTTATAAACACAGTTTTGTAAATACAATTGTAATATTGGCACAGATGGTGTATATGTTATCAGAAGACTATCTGAGAATTTCAATTAGCTTTAATACATAATGTAATACTTTAACTGCTATTATTTTATATATGCAGCAGGATCCACTTTTTACAGTATGCATACACCGATCAGCACTTTCTAATTATGAAGGCCGCACTTAAATTTAAAAACTCGAAATAAAGAAACGGAAAAAGCCACTTTGACTTAGAGAAACTAAAAGATTAAGATTTTCAAGAAAGATTCCAAACAAGGCAAATAAATTGCGAAAATATCTGATACTAAGGAAGTAGAAACAGAATGGAATTACATTAAATCCAGCCTAGACATGGCGGCCAGATATATTCTGGGATATACACAAAAAGAAAATAAGAAACCATGGATAACAAAGGATAACCTGAATTTAATAGAAGAAAAACGAAGATACAAAAATAAATCAGACGAATGAGGAAAACAGAGATACAAAACCATAGAATGGGAAATTATTCGCAAATGCAGGAAATCTAAAGAACAATGGATTGATGAAAAGACAGATGAAGCATACAAATTCCCATTTATAAGGAAATGAAATATGACCTGGTTATCCCCTCCAAAAAAGGAAAAGTGTTAAATTATATGTGATGGTAAGGCTTAAGCAACGAATCGCTGCCAAAATGCCAGACTGATAACCGCCAAACCATAGATTCTCCAAATAAGATTCTATCATTGGGGTAGCTGAATATTCTTTACAAATGTGTAGAGTTACCTAGTTTTGAAATAAATTCAAATAAAATTCAACCTTAAGCTCTATTAACAAAATAATTTCAAGTAAAAATACATAATATACTTTCCTTAAAAGAACCTAAACTTCTTAACTTTACTCATGCCCGGTACTGCTAAAAGTCCTAGTGACCTTAAATCTAATCTATTAATAAAGCTATCATCACTCCAAATTTTCCCGTTTTCAATATTAAATTACATGACATTTATAAATCCCAATTTCTGGAAAAGTCGTTCATAGCAAACAGTTAAATCCCTCTTTTCATTATATCATTTTAATGTCTATTTGAAAATACTAATTCTATAACTAAAATTTACATCTAAAATCAATATACAATACTTTCATCGCTAATTTAGTCCAACCAAAGAATTACTTTAACTTTAATTCCCTATTACATAGATACGAACTATAGACCTATTTAATCCACAAATGTATATTTTATAATTCTAAACATACAAGCTCATTCTACTCACAGTTTAATTCCAATCTTTAAAACATTCAGGTTGTCTAAAGACCTTCAATATTTTTCATTTTCTCGTGTCCTCTTGACACACCATAACCCAAAATTTCAAATTAATGACGGAGTACAGTATGCACGTCTCAATTCTTTTAACCAGTCACGACAATAATTCCACCAAAGACATTAAAAATACCTTGCCAGTGCTAGCGTAAGTTCAAAATTTGTCGTGTGCCGCGTTTGTTGTCTCTGCGGGCACATCAATCTTTATCGTTTTTCTTAAAGCTGTTTTGTTTACTTTCAACTTTCTTGCCCTATATCGACCTCCTACATCGCAGGTTTGTTACGTGCCAAAATTTGGCACTAGACATCTTTCTAGTTTAGTTTTGCTGTGCGGGAGTTTCGCGCCTTAAATTTGAAAGACTTGGCGCGTGTATTTCCGTCACGTCAGAAGTGCGTTGGACGAACTTAGCGCCGACGCGTGTGGGGGAAGAAAGAGTGGGGAAGTTTCCGGAGGACGCTTCGGAAACGTGGCTTTTTGACTTTGAACTTCCAGAAGAGTGGTGGGGTATCGTATCGTACCGTATCTTATCTTATTTATGTAGATTTTCCTTACCTTTTGTTGATTGTCGTCTCTATAAACCTGTTCCTGCCATTTCCCTACATAGGTAGAAGATAATTTGGAAAGCAACCTGGCCGAACCACAGTCCACGCCGGAGATCCATCTTTAAACAATTCGGAGGGAGCCCTGAGTAGCTAGCTGGAGCAATCCCGAAGGACGCTATGCGCACCATCTGTAAATTATCTTGAAGGGGGCCACGAGCAACCCTGGCGGAAGGGATTCCGTAGGAAGCTGGACCTATTCATGTGAGTACCCCGTGTGTGGGATTTTGTTTATAATACCTTTTGTGAAAATTGAATATTTCGTCATTACATGTAATAATTTGCATATTGTGTAACGTCATTGACAGATGGGTGCGCTAACTTCTGTATTATAGATTAGCGTTACCAACTGCCGTGGTGTCTCTTGTACCTCGTTTGCGGTGTTGTAAGAAGCACGTTTAAATGTAAGAGGTTACCGCCGTATTACACACTCTAATGAGTACACTTTTTTCTTTTATTTTTTTACCGATTTGCGAATGATTAATGCCAATCTTTTCCGTCGGGTCCAGCGATTCTTAATTACTCTCACTGTAAAATCATACTTAATTAAGATTAATTATTTATGAGACTTATCGTACAAGGTGAGTTCGTATTTTAGTTCATCCTTTGAAAATTAAGTCTTTCTTTCCCATCTAATTTGTCGTTAGCATAACGCATCGCGTTACAGCTTATCGCCAACCTTCTGTGAAGCTCATGCAATTAAGTCATCGTCAACATAAACGACAACTAGGATTTTATGAGCATTGTATTTACCAGCAATTAAGCACGGATCATATTTGCTTTATTTGAGACCATAGTTCTAAATTACATCTGCGTACTTTGTATTCCAACATCGGGGAGCTTGTTTGAAACCATACAAACCTTTCTTAGCCTTACAGACGCGATCTGTATTATCTCTATACCCTTCGGATTGTTCCATAAAGATTTGTTCTTCTAGAGCACCATAAAGGAGCGTAGTACTATTAATATCAAACTGATATAAATTTAAACCTTTAGATGCAGTGATGCTGATGAACGATCTGACTGTCAAAACGAGCGAGATGAGTAAATATTAAAAAAAAGGAAAAATAAAGTATATAAATTATTAGAAGATAAATGAAAATTTAGTAACTGTTAGCCAGATACTTAGCGCATTCTAACATAATTGAAGATTATTTAACAAAATGTGTTTGGCATATTTTTACATTGCATTTCAATAATAAAAATAATATTCATGTGGATGGTGAAGTGATCCGTAGTATTTCTAAGTCGATATCTCATTGGTTGATAATTATTGCAAATATTATAGTGTGCATATCGATATTTGAAGGTATTTGTTAGAATAGCTCAGTCTCCACTTGCTAGTTTCTGAACGCATTCCGTTATGTCAGAATTTACATTATAAGGGAAGCATGTGTACGGACGATCGATCTAGTCGACAGGGTTAAACGACTTCGTTTTTAGATTTCAAGATGGATGGTTGAAACATTTCACTTGGCGGTTTTTTTATTAAAGGTAATGAATTTAAGTTTATAATGTAATGGTTGTTTAAGGTAATCTGATTACCTCTTGTAATTAGAGCGTTGTTTTGAATGTGATGTTGGTACTTATTGTAAAACCATTAGTTATTTAACCATTGAAGGAAATATTTATGGGTTATCTGTTGCTTTTGACTTAGAATTTGATGTGGATTGTTTAATATGTAAAATTTTAGGTGAATTTACTATTTTATTGAATATGTTTGAGGTATAAAGGTGTGTTGTTTAGTTTAACAATCGAAAACTAATATTTATTTATTTAAACTGTTTATTTAATATCTAATTCAGAGTAAAACTATTTTTATTTATTTGAAATAATGTTGATTTTGTATTTATTGCAGAGTTGGGACCACAATTGCGTTGCATTTATTGCAGAATCAATATCAGAGGTACCATTACTGTAATTGATTTTCTTGGTGTTCAGGGTTTGTTTCGTTGTGGCTTGCTGTTCTTTCTCTCTGTGTTGCCTTGCTGTAGCCATCGCTTGTCGACGTGTCGGTACGATATGAGGATAAGGAACGAGAGGTGGAGGTCACTTAATCGATAGTATTACAATACGTCAACACTAGAAGGAAACCAGTAAGCAAGTCTCGAGTTTCGATACCTTTTCTGCCACGAAAATGTTTATTCCCTTTCAGAAGAGGTTAAAGTACTCTGACGGACTGATACGCTTGGCACGTTCATAATATTGCGCAATTGTATATTATAGCATAATTTCGTGGCAAATTGTATCAAATACCAAACACGTTTACAATGATACAATTCTTAATTTATAATTTAAATAAAGCAATGTACTCACTTAAAACACGCCTTGCAGTTAAATATCAGGGCATCTCCTCGTTGTTGTTTTGGTGTGGGTTGCGTCACGCCATTGTTAAATCCAAATTTAACGTCTCTCCTCTTTCGTCGTTTGTAGGTAGGGCGAAAGGATACAGGTAGAGGTACGGTAGAAGGTAAGATAAGATACCGGAACCTACATCCTAAAAACAGAAAAGACATAAAACACGACACAGGCAGACGTTACCCGCTTTTAAGTCCCGTGGCTAATGATGTCGTGTCGCACACCGCGCACTTGCGCCATTCACCCCGCGCCTGCGCATTCTTTTGCGCAAACGCAACTGTCCGGATGGCGGAAATTAACAAGTATATTTTAAAATATTGGCGGGAATTTACTCACATATTTAACAATTTACAGTGCCAATTTTTGGCATGTAACAGGACGTTGATGGGAACAACACCGTTTAAACCGCGAGAAATGCCAACTTAGCATAATCTCAGACCACAAAGATAAGCCAATGTCCGCCTGAATCACAACTTTATGTGATTTCACGTACGTCGGCATTACAATATTAATCTGCTGGGAATTTTCCAATGCAGAGTTTTACAAAGTTTCACAAACGTAATTAATACGCTACATGTTAAAGCTTTATGAAAAAAAGCGTAACAACACTTAATAACAACAATAACTGTAAGACATTCAAAATGGATAAGATATTTTTAGGTTATTTTAATATGTTGTTGTAAATTCTGCGTTCATACTGATTTCTCATTGTAGTGGAAATAAAGAAACCAAGAGAAACTATTCAGCTATTTTTTAATACCAATAAGATTTGTATTTCACGCCGAATCTTCTGTAGAATTTCTCTAATCAGCAAGTTTACTGTAGTTTGTTGAACATTTTAATACAGTTCTTTTACTGTACTTTAACAAGTCTTTTTTGTTTAATTTAAAATGAGAATTATTATTCGGTGTTTGAATATGTTCAAATGCCAAGTGGATGTATTGCAAAGAAATTCATTGAAAGACTGCTGCTCTTTTGGTAAATTATTTGAAAAAGCTGGAAGTCTTAACAAAACGTTTCTACTTCTCAATGAGCAGGATAAAAATGAAAGCAACGTAATTAATATTCTAGCTTCAGTTCATGCAAACGCAAACACTAGTGTGTGACCTCTGCTAACAATAGCTTTTTTTCCTTTTAAGTACGTATAACACCAGGGGTGTTGTAGTGATCCGTAGGGTTTCTAGTCGATTTCTCATTAGTTGATAATTATTGAAAATATTATAGTGTACATTTCGATATTTGAAGGTATTTGCTAGAATAGCTCAGTAACCACTTGCAGGTTTATGAACGCATTCCGTTATGTCCGAATTTATGTTATAATGAGCGCATGTGTAGAGAGAATCGATCGAGTCGACAAGGGTTAAAGGACTTTGTTTTTAGATTTCAAAATGGCAGGTCAAAAAGCTTCCCTTGGCGGTTTTTTATTAAAGGTAATGTTTTTAAGTTTATAATGTAGTTGTTATTTAAGGTAATCTGATTACATCTTGTAATCAGAGCATTGTTTTGAGTGTGATATTGGTACTTATTGTAAAACCGTTAGTTATTTAATCATTGAAGGAAATATTTATGGGTTACCTGTTACTTTTGACTTAGCATTTGATGTGGATTGTTTAATATATGTAATTTCAGGTAAATTTAATATGTTATTGAATATGTTTTATGTATCAAGGTGTGTTGTTTGGTTTAACAATCGAAAACTAATATTTATTTATTTAAATTATTTATTTAATATCTAAATCAGAGTAAAACTAATATTTATTTATTTGAAATAATGTTGATTTTGTATTTAATCTAGAGTTGGAACTACAATTGCGTTGCACTTATTGCAGAATCAATAGCAGAGGTACCATTACTGTAATTTTACGACAAACAATGAAAAATACCAACATCATACTAAATCCAATTATTGGGCAAGCTTGAACATGAACAGTATTATATTTCTATGTTATATTTGTTTTGGTTTTAAGATAGGAATTGCATTTAACCACACCGTTGGTGAGTATATTTTTTTGGTTGTAACTTGTAATGCCACGATGTGTTTAATTTTTAAAAGGTACGTTTTAAACGATGCTATCATAATGAATAATTTTTAACGTTTGCTTACTAGATTTAATATATTTAACTGAAATTAATTTATATAAACATTTAGCGCCTGAATCTGGGCTTGTATTTCTGCTATAGAATTTTGGTATGTATTTGCTGCCAACATATTTAATAATGTTTGATATTTTTATGTTTCATTTGATAATTTATCATGTGTAATTGTTTTATTTCAGCATATTAACCACATATTCCACTGCATCGCTCATATCTCGGTTTAAACGTAATTATATGTTTGCTGTTTTGTTTATCCTATTATCTAGCCGATGTTCTTATATAATTAACTAGTATTTAACGTTTGTAATAATTGTTGTGATGTAATTAAATTGAACCTCTGGTATGATCGACCATCTCGTGCCTTTCGCGTTTGCATTTATGACTATGTTAGAGATAGTCTATTCAATAATAAGCTCCTTTTTAACTATGCGCAATCATACCATAAGTACATTTCAGCGATTCATGTCGTCTTGTCAATGTACTTGTAGTTGTACTCTTGCAAATAATAGGAAGTCGGCTAGCCTTGTGGAATATTTTGTAACACGGGCTGGAAACTGTTATTGTATGTATGTGGGCGCGTGTGATTGAGCTTTGTTGAATATTACTAACATTTTATGTCCATACGGGGAAGAACATTGGTAGTCTAGGCAGATTTTACCTTCCTGGTGTCCCCCTCTTCAACTTTAGCTAGGTAGTATTAGTTATCCGACCTCAGTACCTACCAGAAAAGACTAGCTGGTTTACACTAACGTTTCTTCAGTTGTCAGTGTTGGTGATCTGGGATACTTGTACGTTACCCGTCTTTGTTGAGATGTGCCAAATGCAGTTGGAAGCGTGAGGGCAGTTTGGGGTTTTTGCTGCCGTACTTTTTCCCCAATCTATCAGGTTGATTACGGTACTGTTTGCTTTAAATGTCATTTTTCTTTGTTTGCGTCCCAATGACCTATTTAGTGGTTATTATTTTGATTAAAACTCAAGTTAGGTAAATTCTGTAGTTTTATTTCAAACCTTAACGCCATCTTCCCAGTGTGAATTTGGGTTACATTATAACAACACAACGTTGAAGTCGTCGAGCCACTGCCACTAGATGCTAGATCATGGAGACCGGTGTATCGTTTATAGAGGGCGTTTGGGTCGGCCTTCAGGTCGGTTACACTACAGTGTGGAGCTCCGGAACAGCTTGGAGCTATTCCTAAAAGGAACTGGTATTTTTTCATTTAAAGACAGTTGCACCGCTTCTTGAGCTTGAAGCACGAACAAAAGTGTTGGTGTTTGAGAGGACAGGGGAAGGGTAAATTAGCAGCTCCTGGAGCTTGAAACACTTTGTAAAAGGAACACAAAGCCTAATGCATCGGAGCCGTTCCGAGCTGCTCATTCACATAAAAGGAAAGCACTAAATGTAGGACTTTGTAAAAGTTACGTACATAAGGTGCTTATAAAATACAAGTACAGATATTATAAAATGGATCAAATCAGGAACTTGTAGAAACAGATGCTGAAAAGCGGGCACTTTGTGAAGTATTCATTGAGCGGTACAATCAAGATGCCAATTTTGTAAAAAATATTTGCTTTACAGATGAGTGTTCATTTACATTAAATGGCACTCCAAACCTCAAAATCACCGATATTGGAGCACTAAAATCTACACTTGTATATCACAGCTCATACAGAATATCCTCAGAAAGTAAATGTGTGGACTGAAATATTTATGAATCAAATCATAGATCCATACTTCATCGAAGGAACCCTTACAGTAGCAAAGCAAAATATTATGATTTAATATTTTACCGACATTAAATTAGGTTGTACCAGAGGATTCTATAGTTTGATATCACTTGCACAAATTCACGTATAATTAAGTCTATCGAATACCATGTTTTCAGAGTATTAGGTTGGAAGATGTGCACCGCTACCCTGGCCCGCATGTTCACCTGACTTACGCCCAATGATTTCTTTTTATGGGCATACATTTCTTTGAAAATATATTCAGGACCACCTCATTCAAACTTGCATTTTTTTAAGGACAGCGTACGGCGGATTTGTAATAACCTGACACTGAAAGCGTTTGGAAATATTCAGGGACATTTTTATGAGCGCCTTGGTCATTGTTTAGCTGTAAATGAAGAAATTTTCAAATACTTGTAATTCTATCCATTTTGAATGCATATTTTTTATTCTATAGTTATGTTTACCGGTAAACTGTTGCGCTTTTTAGCTCCGCCAAATTTTATTTTAATATTTAGATTTAGAAAATCTTTCAATTCAGCATGGAAAACCTTTTTCTCCATCTTTAGATTAAATATTTAAATGTGAAATTCATACATAGGATTTCTCATGAACTCAGGACAATTGTTACGCTTTATTGTTTAAGCTCCAAAATTAGGTTTATTAATTTAGAATTTGGGACTTTTCTTAGAATTCTGAAAAATCCCCGCTGAATACTGCAAGTTTTGTTGATGCTGTGAAACCCATGGATTATTAGTGTTCACACGGGCCTTGACGTCATTTGCTTATCTTTACGATCGTAAGCACTGACTTAAGGCTTTGTATGTGAGAAGAGGTGCATTTTCCTATGAACGCAAGTGGTTGGAGGGGAGAGAAGTTTAAGACGAGAAACACCGCCTGGCTTGAGTGGAGTAATTTACCGTATCGCCTAGCGGGTAGGACTGTCGTGAGTGCTTCGTATTTGTTCCCACCCTTTTATCCCTTATCATAGTATCAGCGAGGCACCATCAGTAGAAACAGCGAGCAACAACAAGGGCAACAGCAGAGAACCGCCTCTGAAAAGAATGCCGATGCCCATTTAAATGTCGAGGGAAGTGCCTTATAATATTATTTGCTTGCCCGGGGGTTTATTGGGAGAGTTGATTGTAATACAGTCATCTAATTATTTATGGCAAGTAAACAACATACGCTTTCCTTCTTAGGCTAAAGGATGACGAAATGGTTAAAATAGTCCACCTTGAAAAGCACAAAATAGTGGGAATACTAGAGCTCGTGGAAACGAGGCATCTTAAAGTAAGGAATTTTATTATCGGTGATCGAAGAGATCGGACGTGTGTACACGTTAGTTCAGCGAAGTGATTCCTCTTATGTCCTTGTACCTTCCTTCTCCGCCACAGTGTAGGCACGTTCACTTCACCGCTAGAATTCGTACACGCAACAGAAACCACCCGGCGACGATCCAGTCCTAAAAAGCAGTAGGAGGCCTTGGTTTCCAGTAAAAATTAAGTAAGCTGCTGGCTTGTTTGGTAACTTGTGGCTTTACCCATGACGGCAACACTTGCAACCGAAATTGGAGACGTAATATTTTACGTACAGGGTAATACAGTGATTGGCTACGCAAAGCTTAAACATACCTTAATTTACATTATTGTAACAACTTAAAATTTTTTAATTTTTTTCATAAAAATTCCAAATTTATGAAAATTTAAGATCACTTATTAAAAAAATAACCTTAATTATATATTAACTAATTTTGTGCTTTAAATATTAAAGTTATAACAACCCAACAGTTTGTATTTTGATAATAAATAATCTCTATTCACACAAAATAATGTTACGACAGTTAAGCTACATTTCCAATCACTTCCACTTTGAAGTGGAATTAGAATTTTAATAAACGACCTAGATTGTTGTTTTCAACGAATGTCAATTTGTAGGTTATGTTTTGAAATTAATTATGGATAAGAATATTTTGTTAGCTGATATTGCTGCAATTGTGGTTTACAAATTAATTTTAAAAATAACATAGTTGTTCATTTCTTTCCAAAATAAGAGCCCGCGGTAAAATAACACATACCCTAACCTCAAAATTTGTCTTAAAATTAACTTGTTGCTTGCTGTATGTAAGCTGCTTGCATCAATTCGACTTAAAAGTGGAATTACGCTTACGTCGAATTATCATTGGAAACAGTAACGTAAACAAATGTGGGCGCAAGCATAAAAAGTTGAATTCCACTTCAAAGTGGAAGTGGTTGGAAATGTAGCTTAAAGCTACAAAGTGGAAGTGATTGGAAATGTAGCTTTAGGGTATAACATTGCCATTTTGGAAAGTATCAACAGGTTTGCCAACCATACTTTTTTTTTAATTGAGGTATTTAGCTTTTTGTCTTCTTTTAACGTTAGTCAAGTCAAATGTTCCGCTTTTCTAGCCACACTGGGTATACTGTGCTTTACGTTAGAGGTATCGAAATAAAATGTAGATACTGTGTTTGATCTAAGCAATAACAATACAACCAATGAAGATACCGGTCCTTGGTCAAAAAGGTGCACTCAACACAGTAACTACAGTATACGATTAAAACTCATTTTCGTAAAATACGTTGGATACTGTGTTTTACATTGGAGCATCCACGTTGTGTAAGTATGTATAAGGTGCATAAGTTTATATAATTCTAATCGTATAGTTTTTTAATAATTTGAGACTGTGTAAGTTACGGAGTACATATTTGGTAAGAAACAACACTTAAGTTGTTTTAAACGCTAACTACTACAAGTATTTACTATAGGTAAAATTTTATATTTATAGATTTTCAGAATTTTGTATTAAATTTCATTAAAATTGGATACCCTTGTGTTTAGAATTGCGACGTCTTAAGATTAAAAAATGATTTTTTAAGATAAAATTTTACAAAAACAGATCTTTTACTTTAATTGGTCAACACATTACTAAACAATATAGATAATTTAAATTGTGAGTTAGGTATTCGTTTGCTCTGGCAACGTCGTCCCTAAGGTCAAGATGTTCCTTTTTGACTGTTGGGGTTATGTGGATGAACATGTATTTTGTCACCTGATTTGAATAGAATGAAGAATGATGATAATTAGAAATGATGATTTGCTGTGGAAAATAGGGCTTAGTGTCTTTATACCTAGCCCTAAATACCATATCTGTAAATTAGCTTTTTGTCTAAATTAAGTTACATAACCTAGAATTTAAATCCTTCAATATCCTGAAATGATGGCAACAAGAGTTGAGATTAATAATAATGTTATTCATAAAAAACCGTTAACTGATATTCATTGGAGAGAATTTGTTTGTGGTTGGGGAGCAGCTTGCATTAACATTACGATTACCTATCCAGTTAATAAAATAATCTTTCGACAGGTAAATATTTACGAATAGTAGCAGACCTATACCATTTCTGTTTCAGATGTTGCACCGTGTAAAAATTTACAATGCTTTTTTAGAACTTCACAATGAAGGCATTCACTACTTATATCGTGGCATTTTGCCTCCTCTTTGTCAAAAAACTGTATCATTATCAATTATGTTCGGCGTATATGAAGAAGTACGACATTCATTAGTGGAACGGTGGGTGCATATAAATCCATATTCTGCAAAAGCTATTGCTGCCATGGTAGCTGGCTCAACTGAAGCCATTCTAATGCCTTTTGAACGCATTCAAACTTTATTAGCCGATTCAGCTTACCACAGCCATTTTAGAAATACGTTTCATGCTTTTCAAGTTATAGGTAGGGATTATGGTTTTCGAGAATATTATAGGGGTCTTATACCAATACTTTTACGTAATGGACCTTCAAATATATGTTTTTTTATTATGCGAGAAGAATTTCAAGAACGTTTACATAAATCTGATTCTATTATTCGGCAAAAATTTTATGAATTTCTTTGTGGTGCTGCAATAGGTGTTATATTATCCAGTGTATTTTATCCGTTAAATGTAGTCAAAATCTCTATGCAGAGTCGAATTGGTGGTGAATACCAAAATGTATTTAGGGTGTTTAAACAAATTTATAAAGATCGAGGCGGTAAAATTAGAAATTACTATTATGGTGTTCATGCTAATGTTACGCGAGCATTTTTCAGCTGGGGTATTATGAATGCTGCATATGAATATTTGAAGGAAATAGTGTATAGGTTTTAGTATAGCTGCGGTAATTTGCACTGTTATTGTGATTTAATTAAAATTTTTAAACGGAGAAAAAAGTTTTTGTAAGATCTACGTTAACAAAAAGGTAGTCTTAAATAAGCTTGCTTACAATCAGGTTTTATTAGGATTAATTACAGAGAATAATGTGTCACGTTAAAGTGACTGAAAATATATACTTATTTTAACATTTACCATGTTCCTTCATATATTTCTTTGCAAGCGATTATTGTCCAATTTATTGTGTTTAATCGTTGATTGATGATAATGATGATTGATGATAATGATTATGCGCAATTTACTTGCACATAGTTAATCTAGTTCATAATTTCTGTGTATTCTGAATTGTAAAATACTAAGACATTTAGTATTATAGGTATTTAATATTAAGTTGTACGTTTGTTGAATTTTTAAAAAAATTTGTTGATTATTGTTTATTTTAAATGTAGTTCCCTTATTTGTATATACATGTCTCAAGTTTATTTTTCTACACTCAAACTTGTCATTCAATTTATTTTAATTATTTGAAGAAGCAATTTAATGGAATAAAGCAATTTACTTTTCAAGTTGTAATTGTACCATTTTAACTTGTGTTATATTTATTTAACGCTTACAGAGGTCTGTTTACAGGGTTGTTCGGTTAACTCGCGTATAAATCCGGTATATTGGTCGGATCGGTAATGGTAGGTTAGTTCGCGTATAATTTCGATATATTATTTATTTATCAATACAATGCTGTTGCCAGCGGTGGTAGCAATATAATTACAATTATAAATCAAACTAAGAAATACTAATCTAACAGGTTAGTAAACTGGGCTTTTGTTCCAGGGAAAGGGTCAAAGACACACTGAGGCAGCACATTCCACAATGTGATACCCCTGCCAACTGGGGAGTTTGCACCAAAGGAGCTTGCAAATTTCGGTCGTTGGATCTTACACCAATGGTCATTACGTGAGATGCAGTTGGCCACACGTAGATGATTATCAATCTCCGTTAAGGAGGGCAATTTAGTTATGGCTTCGTAAATCAAAATTAGCAGTCTTCGGTCACGTCGTAAAACCAACGGCTCCCACTCTAAGAATTGTAAGAGTGCTGCTCAACTAACTGCATAGTCGTAAGTATTCAGCACCTGCCGAGCCGCTCTACGCTGAACCGCCTCAAGGGCTAAGGCAAGGAACTTAGCTGGCGGACTCCAAACTGATGCACAGTACTCCAACGTAGGACGTACAAGACTAATGTATGTGTGCCGCTTTGTCTCATAGGAAGCACCACGAAGACAGTACTTGAGAAAGTTTAACTGCTTATTGGCTTTAGAAATAGCATAAAGAACGTGCTCATTCACTGGAATCACTTCAGGTTTTGGTTGATAATAACACCCCGATATCTACAACTGTCTGTTGGAGTGAGGGTAGTTAGACTCAGTCTGTAGGAGTAGGCAGATGAAATTGAGCCGAATGCAACCCAGACTGCTTGGTACAATTAATGAGCATCCCATTTGTTTCTGTCCAAGCTGTGAGGTGGGCCAGGTCTTTTTGCAGAACATTACAATCTTCTTTAGTCTTGATAGCCCTATAGAGGACAATGTCATCAGCAAAGAGTCTAATAGTGGATGATATGTTATTTACAATGGTGTTAATGAAGATCAAAAATAGAGTTGGGCCAAGTACCGAACCTTGCGGCACCCCTGAAGTAACCTCAACTGGTTCGGATAAAGAATCTCCAATCCTGACCTGTTGCGTGCGACCTGATAAAAAAATCTTTAACCAGGACAGTACTCGCCGGTCAAGACCAATTTCAAACAAGCGCTCTACAAGAAGTTTGTGGGGCACACTGTCAAATGCTTTAGCCATGTCGGTAAAAATAGCATCAATGGGTATTCCATTGTCGCGATGATTAGCAATGTCTTGTACAAAGCAGGCCAGAGCAGCCTCACAGGAGTACTGTGGCCTGAAGCCAAATTGGAACGGACTTAAGAAAGTAGAAATTAGGATACGAATTATATAGCGGTTTAGGATCCTCTCTAATACACGATAGATAACACATGTTAGGCTAATGGGCCTATAGTTACCTGGCTGAGATTTAGACCCCTTTTTTATGAATAGGCACCACGTACGCTTTGCGCTATTTAAGCGGTATATCACAGTTGTTGATACACATATTAAACAGCATAGTTAAGTACGGCAGAATGAAGTTGCCACAAACACGAATCAGCAGATCTGAGATGCCATCAGGAGCCTGCCGTAACTTTTCGTAAAACTTTGAGGGCATCGCTGTTGTCGAACTCAAATGGGGCGGCGGCCGGTGCAGGATCCAATACTGCCATGCCAATACTCATTTGGGGAGCATCTGTTTATGCTGATTTAAAAGTGTCACTAAAGACAGCTAAAGCTTCAGTTGAAGTGCCTGGAAGCCCGTGACAGGATCTGGGTTTCCTTAAAATATTGACGTATTTATAGAATATACATTCCAATTGCCAGGTTTGCTATCCTTAACGAGAGAAGACATGAAATGGTGTAGAGCTGCAAGCTTTTCACAGTGAAGTTTCCTGGATAGTGCGAGAAAACGTGTCCTATGAAGTTGAGATAGTTTGCGATTGGTGTAAGCACGACGACAAGCTTTCCTTAATTGCCCGACCTCGTTGTTGTAATAAATGGGGTCAGGGTTGGAGGATAATTCTTTGGACGGTACATACACATCACGAGCAGCTAGTAATAGGTATTTAAGCGACTCCCAGTAATCATTGACGGAGCCAGCTTGGTTAATCCACCATAGATAGCGGATCGAAAGAAACTTACGAAGGTCCATAACCCTGGTATTCTTATAATAAAACACCTTTTTGTGCATAACCTGCGATGAAATGTACTGGTTCAATACAATGTGAACTGGTAGATGGTCACTAAACGGGTCGAGGGAAGTACAGGTGGACCAGTCCACAATAGAGTTAACCAGGACAACATCTAAGATATGCTCGCCTCTGGTATCACAATCTACAATTTGTTGAAGATCCTCAGAAAGTAGTTGATTAATGAGATGTTGAACATAAGAACGAGATGGTCTCGAGAGTTTACTCCCACTCTTTTTGTTATTTAAAATAAAGAGTTACTTTTCATACTTGGTGGAAGCAACGTGTAGAAATATTATTGACGGGTTAAATGTGTGTACCGTCCTTTTTTTTGTACGTAACCTATGTAGTGGTTAACGTGTGATTTGGAGTCAGTGTTTATATTTTGGTTTATGGCTGTATATTAAAGAACAGGCAATTCACGTTTATGCTGTCCATGTGTCCACAAGAACGAGCGCTCGTATATGCAGTCTACTGGAAGGACAATATGAATGTTTGTTTGCTTTATTATATAGAAACCAATTGTTTACATTGTCTCCAACTCTGAATATTTTATTTAATTTAGTTATTGAAAATCCTATGTTAATACAGTCCTACTCAATTTTCTATATCGTGGAAAGTGAATGAAATCCGTACATGGCTCTTCGAGCCGGATCTGGTTTGTTATCGTTTTAACCGGCAATGTGTTTGACCGAGCGCACATCTGTTAAACATAGATTATTTTAGGTTCATTTTCCACAAAATCTATTATAACGGTCAAGTTAATTTGTACTTGAAATTGGTTGTTTTCAACACATTCGTAAATCTTCGTATTTCCTCGGCATTCTGTTCTAACCTTGCTTCGTGTTTTGACGTTATTTGGGGTTACGTGCCATTAGGGAGGTTATGCGTGTTTGTTTACATTGCGAAGAATTTAATAATTTTCGTGCATTAGTTCATTTCATATCAATCGTTGATTGATTGTAGTTTAAATTTGGATTATTGCTTTATTTATTATTAATAATGCTTAAGCTTGAAGAAGGTATTGAAACGCTTGAAAGTTTGATTAAACCCAGTGTGAAATTACTGGATTTAATGCCAGCTGCTGAAAGTTCAGGTATAAGGGAAGAAATAGAAAATTGTATAATACACGCGGAAGACTTCACAGACCCAAAAAAGCGTTTTTCTGAATATCAAACGCGTGTAGTGAAGTCAGGTATTCCCGATAATCTAGTGGATAAAGTTCATACTTTAACAGAAACTTTTGATAACATTTCCACCTCAATTCGAACAAAGCATCGAAATTTAGTTAGGTTATTAGATAAAGTTCTAGGTGTTAAAGAAGTGGAATCTTGTGGTACTACGGATCAACCACATTTAAAGCTTCCATCTATTAAATTGAAGGTTTTTACTGGAGATATTGCCGAATATCAATCGTTTATGGAACTATTTTAAAGTTTAATTGATAGTAATGGAAAATTATCCGATGTAGAAAAATTTCATTTTTTGGTCATGCATTTAGAATCTGAACCTGCATCTCTTATAAAAGTTTAAAGGTGACAGCAGCCAATTACCCTATTGCCTTAAAGATATTAAATGATAGATATTTTAATATTAGATTAATTGCTAATAATTATTTTCGTAATTTGTATAAGATACAAAATATTTCTGATCGCTCACCCTCCACAATAAAGGGATTGGTGGATCAATTTAATGAAAATTGGGTCACGCTCAAAGCTTTATTGCCTGACCAGGAGGAACAATTAAATTTGTTATTGGTTAATATGTTACTACAGAAATTAGATGTAGTTACTAGGGAGCAATTTGAACTAAGCATTGTTGACGAACGTAAGAAAATCCCTGATATAGATTCGTTATTAACGTTTTTAGGGAAACAAAGTTGTGCTTTAGACAATTTGGGATCATTAGGTTCTTCAAAGTCTAACAAAGTTGTTAAAGGTGTTCAAATATATAACCCTAAAGTTAAATCTACAGTATTGTTTGCTAAATCAGCTACTGGTTGTCCTTTATGTTCAAAAGAATACGATATTTCGTCTTGCAATGTATTCAAAGATAAATCAGTTTTTGAGAGGTTTCGATGGATTAGAAATCGGAATCGCTGTTTTGTTTGCTTGAAAGATTCACATACCGTGAAAGTTTGTATGGAACAGAAATCGTGTACGATATGTTCTGGCCGTCATAATACTTTGCTGTACTTCAGAAAGTTATCTATGCCCGAGATGAACAGTTCTTTTACTTTATCAGAGGACTAGTGGAGTATCATATCCCCATTTTCAGGGATGCCCCAGTGGAATCCTACGGTTCTATTAGGTTCAGCGATTGTGAATGTATTAAGTGCAGATAATGTGCCAGTACCTATTCGCATTTTGTTGGATTGTGGTTCACAAGTCAATTTTATCACAGAAAGTTGTGTGCAAAAATTAGGTTTTATTCGAAAACATACAAGTATGTTTATTCGTAGTTTGAGCAAAACCTATGTTAAGAGTAGAGAGGGATTAAAGAGGGCTTGTCACTTGTTCCCTGCAATCTAGGAAGGGAGTAGGCCCCCTAATTTCTCTCAGTGCTCAAATCTCATTGTCTATTTGTGGTGAAATGCCTGCAAATAATTTACAAAAGAATAATTCATGGAAAACATACAAAACTTATACTTAGCAGATCCACATTTTGATGTTACTGCGCCTGTGGATATACTGCTAGGAGCAGAAGTGTTTCCCTAGATATTACTGGGTAATGGAATTTCAGGGCTCAGTAACAAAGAGCCATCAGCTATTAGTACCATTTTTGGGTATGTTTTAATGGGTAAGATTTCAGCCAAGGAGTCAAATCAGGCTTCTTGCTATTTTGTTGGAAGTGCGTTAGAGGAAAATATAAAAAAGTTGTGGGAATTGGAACAGTTGCCTTCTCACAACCAGGTAGAACCTTGTGAAGCAGATTTTTAAAAAAATTATAGAAGATATAGTGAGGGTCGGAATACAGTAAGTCTGCCATTTGTAGACGGTTGTCCTCCTATATTTGGAGAAAGCTATTCTACAGCTCTACGATGCTTAAAATCATTAGAAAAGCGTTTATATAACAATCCCGAATTACGTGACCTATACATAAAGACTACGCAGGATTATATTGATTCGGGGCACATGGCAGAAGCTGCTCGCACAGAGAACTCGAGTGTCTATAAGATTATATGAAGAGTAAAGAGCGGTAAAAGTATCTCACAAGCTTCAAATGTAGTATATGGTCAGTCTTCCTTTTTGATAAGAAATTGGTGATATGCACTTTTCATGTCAATTTTACTGAAGACGATATTTAGCTGCATTATTTACGATATCTTCAATAAGTGGCGAGAATATGCTGTTGCGCTTTTTTATATAAGGCTTCAAGTTTTATTTTACTATTTAATTTTAGGGGATTTTAAACCTCACACAGGAAAGTTTCCCTTTATCATTTTTAACTTTTTACATTGTCTCACGCATATTAGGTTCTCGCGCATTTGTGGCGTAAAAAAGGAAATGTTGCGTTCCCAGACCGTGCAAATGCAGTTGCGTTTAGCGGTTTTAGCCGTGAGAGAAATCGTGGGTGATTATAGCGTGTGAGAAATAACCCTCTTGAAGGAGAGGACTTGACTATCGACTGTAGACACATACGGACGTACATGAAAGAAGTTCAAGTCGGCGAAGTGATCCTACCCTTATTACCTTCTTCCTCTATCTAAATAAGAAACACCTGTGCTTTGTTGACAAATTTGGAAACTTTCGCCGAAGAATCCACGAGCCCTGATTTACACCGGAGACTCAAAACCAGCCAGGCCTTTAGTGATCCACCCGGTAAGATTTTGTTATTATTAAATTTATGTACTCTCCCGCTGCGCCAGTTATACAACCCAATTTGAGGGCGTAATGTTTTACGTCAAAGTTATGCAGAACTCAACGTGGCGAAATTTAACCTCATATAAATTCCCACCTATTATTTAAAAATATTACAATTGGCGCCCTACATTGAAGTGCAAATGTAGTGATGCAAAAAGATGTACGCAGCACCAGAAGTTGAGGTTAGATAATTATTTTAATAAATAATGTTTTAATTTATAGATGTTTGACAATCTCGATGACCTGCACAAATATCCCAAATATTACTGAAAATACTAAAGATCAAGCTAAAATATAGCTGTGAAATGGTAGTAATGCGTACAATCAGTGACGTTACTCCAATATAATTTAAAAATGGATGTTTCGATACGAATATTTTCTTTGTATTTTTCATAGTGAAAAGAACTGTGGGGGTTTATAACTTTTACAAGCCTTTTGGATCGTGCTGCTTCAGATGTGTGATGATGATAGCCTGGACAGAAAAGTTAATAACAAAGAGGTTCTAACAATAGTATGGGACGAAGGCTATCTGTGTAAAACAAAAAAAAATAGGAGAAATAGAACAGGACATGCTCTAAGGTGTTTAGAGATTAGTGCAAGATATATTACAAGCAGAAATAGGAAAAAGAAGAGGTAGAGGTAAACATAGATCAGACTATTGCACGCAGTTAGTGAAAGATGTAGGCTGTGAGAATAGGAGACAATGGAAGTACGCATCTAACCAGTTCCAGGACTGAAGACCTAATGATGATGACTTACTTTAGCTGCAGTGTATTGCTTCTTTACAAATTCTTAACTTACTGTCCAGCCAATACTGTAAGCACTTTGTTTTTGACATTTGCGAATCCTGGTCCTTTGTATATGTTTCCTGTATTTTACTTAATAGGTCTTTGCTAATAATAATTATAAACCAGTCTTTTTCAAGACTTCACTTCGTTATTTATTTTGAAACTGCAAATAAACCTTTTTAAATTTCATATTTTTGGAGTACTTGTTGTTTTGTTTTAGGTGAATTATGAGCAATCCTAAAAAAATTTTCATAGCCAAGGTCTCAAGGTTATATATAATCTTTACAAATATATTAAAGAGCAGAATGATGCTGGTCAAGTTGTCATTTATCTAAACTATTTGAGCAAAATAGTGTCGGAAGCAACTGATTTTGGATTAATGGCTTAAGAAAATTATTAAGGATTTCAAAACGCAACCAGTTGGTGCTAAGTTACAATTTACTTCACCAAGGAAAACCATAAAGAAACGCAACACAAGGTCTACATCAGGTGAATTTGAAGAAGAAACTGTGCGTACTATTTATCGATTTGCAAACATCCACCATAAACAACCTACAATTCTTGCTGTATTTGAGGCCATCAAATCGGTAGGGATTAATCTTGTTACACCTTTTTATGCAGCTTTAACATTTATTGTATTAGTTAGATGTAGGGGACTTTTAAAAAATCTCACACGGAGAAATTCCCAACAGATTAACTTTTGAATAAAGACGTACCTGAACACCACACAAGGTGTTGCTTTGCATGGAAAGTCCGAGTCATTGGCTTATCTTTGTGGTCTGAGAGAATTCTAGGATTGCATTTCTCACGCGTTTTCAGGTGTTGTACCCGCCAATGTGCGTCAGAGAGCTTTATCCTCTCCTGAAGCGGATAGACATTTTCATGAGAGCAAATGTATCGAAACAGAGGACTCGAATACCGACTTCCTTCGAGTGTTGACGTGTGTGGTAGTGCTTCGACTTGACAAATGATTCCCTTCTTCCGTTCCTCTCATATCGTATATTGCATAAGCACTACGTCAACGAGAGCTACAGCCAGACAAACATCGGGACAACAGGAAGGTACCACGAAATCTCAGGAGCGTTTCACTGCGGCATCAGGAGCAAGATATATAGCGGTTAAGCAACATATTTTGTCGTCTCGCGGAATTTAACCCCCGAGTAAATTTGAGGTTATATGTGTGTAAAATACCATTGCACTTGGCTCATAATACGGTGGTTAAGGATTTCCATTTCTGTGGAAACATCGATTTATTTGGACGATTAGTGTATAAAACAGGGTTTTGTTGGAAAGTGCCAAGACAATTGTAAAGTCTTTATTGAAAAGGCAGAACCTGAGCAGAAGGAGTCAATTATTTACGAAAACTATAGCAATCTCGAACAGAGGGAAGAAATATATATTGTGATGAAACTTACTGCACAGTTCATATGCTGTTTCGAAAGATTATCACCTCGAACCAAATCTGTATTAGTGATGGATAATGCTGCGCATCATAACGCAACTGTGGAATCAAATCTAACAGATTTGGAAAGAACAAACGAGGTATTGGAATTGAAAAAAAACATCGTTTGAGCTTAAACACAGAAAAGCAAAACTATACGCAAACATTAACCAACATAAACCCACGTGCAAATAATATGTTGTTGATAAAATATTAGTCGAACATGGTCATACAGTGTTACCATTACCTCCATATCATCCTGAACTCAACCCGAAAAAACCCGAAAAAATATAGGCGACATGTAACGCGACGCGTTATGTTAACGTTAAATTAAAGTGATAGGAACAAGATTTAATCTTGAATTGACTAACTCCTTTCATAATCTTAATTTCATATAAAATAGTGTTTAAAAAAAACATTTGCAATAAAATCCATGATTTTATTGGAATTAAATTGAAAACCACTAAAATAATCGTTTTATTTCTGTAAATAAAAAGAGAAACTTGAATAACAAGTTACAAATTATTTTAAACAACAAAAATGCAAACAAATCAATTATAAGAATCAAATTTTATAGTTAAAGTGTGTCATAAAAGAGTTTCAGAAATTGTTACGAAATTAAAGTGAACTTAAATATGTATCCCATATATGAGCTTCAGGAAGTTTGTTTAATAAATTCCATGCACTATGACAATTTTAATAGACATTGTTCAAATTATCATAAAAGGGAAACGGCCTACACTTTATTATGTATTAACCAGACATTGAAAAGGCAGAATACAGAAGTACTGGTTTAGATAGATAATGTAATCGTCTCGTGGTAATTGACTGAAAGCGTGAGAATGGTGAAATAAGCATGAGTGACTCAAAACAATGCGTGTCTGTGTGTGTGTGTGTGTGTGTGTGTGTGTGTGTGTTTTAGTAATAAGACAGTAATTAAGTGAAATTAATTATGTGGCTGAACTAATTATTGATTTGAGATACGAAATCCATTAGTGACATTTAAGGTATTAAAAGTATTAAATTTAAAGTGTTTTGGAAAGGTCAACGTTATAGCGCACAGATAGTTTTGAATTTATTTTTTTTATGAATTATATTGCCACTAATTTGGGATTTACAAACGTCCTCATTTCACGGGAAAGCAGGGAAATTTGGTGCGCTAAATAGTTTTGTTCTTTCTTTCTTCTAGAATATTTTTATTTTAGCAACACTTTGCCAGATTATAGGGTAAGATTTATTTTTAGGAAAAGATTTATGTGTATTAAACCTGTTTTATGTTAATAGAGGTTAAGTTTAGGTGAATTTTTATATAATTTATTGATGGAGTAGTTAAAGCAGTAAATTGTAAAGAATATATAACTACTGAAGTAATAATCATATTTGGAAGGAGCCTTTTTTATTTTGAGAAATTTAATTATGACCACCTTCAGAAGCCAAAACAAGAGAGTTTAATACAGAAAGTCTTCCACTTTGAGATGACATCAAAAGCTTGCCGTGACAAACTGTAGAACGCCCATCGATTTTGAGAGAGACAATACCTTCAGGGTAAGTGATAACGTAATGTAGAATTGTTTAATTTAAAACCTTGTTATTTATTATTTTGTATTCCTATATTTTCGTTTCTCATTTATCCAAAGGAACCCACTACCACAGGAGTGCAGCTACAAGGTCCCCGGCCCTTCAGGGTAACTTACAATTTAATTCAGTTGCGCCTATTTCACCCGTAACAGATAGTAAAAATCGTGTTGTTGCACGTATCGCCCCTTAAATTTGAGGATGTTGGAGGTTGGTTGACATTCCAACAGCAGGCCTCGCAGAATTAGCATCTACCTACCTTCGCCTCCGGGCGAAACAAAGTGAGCAGCAAAACGGTGACAACTCGAAGAAGTTTTCCAGCTATGTGGGGCGCCAAGGAATGGGGACACAAGCGAAATCCTGTTCGACGAGCTACCTGACGATGGAGCGGCTTGTGGCGAATAGCCATCCTGTTGGTCGAAAACCACAGGCCGGCGGACTCAGGATTTAGGGCGTCGCCGTGGATCAATGTAGTAAGCGTAAGACTACGGATCCCAAGGTCCTGGGTTCAAATAGCGACACGGCCTACTGCTTGAAAAATGACAGGTGAGCATTTTTCACAAAAATTACGCCCTCGTACGGATGATAGGTTAAATGGAGGTCCCGTGTGTGAGTGTTGTCACGCACGTTAAAGATCCCTACCTTGCCTGGAACGGCAAGGGTTCGGCAAAATTCTAAATTTTCAGGCAACAACAAACTCGCCTCCTGGCCAATGTAGTACCTTCGGGTGGAGCATTGGAAAATCACATGTGAGGGCCTAGGATTTAGGCGGCTCCGTGGCGTAGTTGGCATGTGTGTGACAACTACGCTCAAGGTCCTGGATTCGAATCCCGACACGGTCCGCTTGAAAAATGTTAGGCGAGCATTTTCACAAAAATACGCCCTCGTTCGGATGAGTGGTAAATGGAGGTCCCATGTGTGAGTGTTGTCACGTGCTGTTAAAGATCACTACCTTGCTTGAAACAGCAAGGGTTCGGCAAAATTCCAAATATTCCGAGTAAAAAAACTCGCTTCCTAGCCAATGTAGTACCTTCGGGTGGAGCATTGGAAAATTACATGTAAGGACCCAGGATTTGAATATCGTATAGTTGGAGAGCAACCAAGAGGAAGATCCAGGAAGCTACTCATCCCATCAACCAACCGCAAAAACCTGAAACAACAGAGGTCAACGAGACAGCCAAAATCAATTAGATTAACGCTGTAAAAGGAAATTGGACTTGAGAGGTCCAAAATCGACTTAGCTGAAAGAGGTTGGTTGAAAATAAGTATGATACTGTTGGTCAACAAGAATAGGTAAATGTTTGGTCTCATGTAGAAAAAATTGAAGAGGATTACCTTGCCATGGAATACATAGTATGCGGTATAGAGAAACTAACAATAAACATTAATAACGAGAGTTGCCTTATGATGATACTGATGACGATCTTGGTTTAAACGTTACAGCAACATGTAATAATTTAAATAGGCGATATTTTTATATTGAATAATAATATTAATAACTATTACTTTGTTTAAATGTCTGATCTAAATAATAAATATTTAAGGTTTTATTAAATTCACTTGAAACTATTATAGTAGTATTTACTTTTGAAAGTATTGTATGAAAATTCCTAATCATGCTATGCTTAACAAATAACAGAAAGATACATAAAGTGGTGTCTCCAGGTATTAATTTCACCAACTGTTGTAATTTGAATGTTTTTAACTGAAACATTTATAAACAAATAAAGTGTTTTGTATTATAGTGAATTTTGCTGTCAAATCCTTCAAATAAATCCCTATCTATGGATTTCTTCATTCATAAAACCCACCCTATCGTCCCTACTATAGATGTTTTTAGATAAAACTGAAAACACTGTGTCACATCCATTTATATAAATTTCTCACTTACTCCATTGTTCAGCCCAGGATCATTAAAATTTTCAAAGACTACACTAAACGAATATTCACACCCTTGTTAAATTTTTCTATGATTCACACACAAAGGTGAATCGTGGTTAGGTTATTTGTATAATAGTTGCACTAATAGCGTACGAAGTTTCAATACCTTTCCGATGCAGAGTATGTAAAAACAATAAAGGGAGAGGTTAGATTATTGTTACGCTAAAATCAAATGAAATAATTTATTTGACAGTTTATGAACGCATCCTAAAGTCTGACGTGTCGACTTTTAGAAAGTGTGGCTCTAGCATACCGACGTTTTTACGTCACGTCATACTGTGTACGTTTTACTTTTGTTTCAACCTCAAAATCCAAATACTTATTTTCTCAACATGGTTAACGAGGCCAAAAATGATAAGGTAATAATACAAGGGACTTTGTTGGTAGTTATTTTAAGTGATTGATAAGAAATTTGTTTCTGAACCCTATACATTTTTTCATTTCTTTCAGCCAGCTAAAATAAACAAATGGGACAGTACTGCAATTAAAAATGCAATTGACGATGCGGTTAAAGATGTAACTTTTTAATAGATTGTTTTCAAAATAACCCAACATTTTCTGCAGGTTTTAGTTAAGCGATTTAATTATGTAGAGAACTTCTCGTTAATGGATGGTAGACTGACTATATGTAGTGTTGCAGTCGGTATTGCGATGTTCGCATTACTATGGGATTATTTATATCCATTTCCTCAATCTAGGTCAGTTTTTCAAATCATCGCTGCGAATTTATCACCAATAATCTGTTTTAGGCCTATTTTAATATTCTCAGTTTGTTCATATTTTATTTTAATGGCAATCTTAACACTATATACGACTTATAAAGAGAAGGGAATATTCGTAGTCTGTGTTCAGAAAAATGCTAATAAGGAAAATGTGTGGTTTGCAAGCTCTAATTTGAAAAAGCAAGTAAAAAAATGTATGTTGAATAAAGTATATTGTTAAGTTTTTAGGTATGATGACAAATATCATCTTACATTGTCATTAAATGATCGTCGAACTGGCACTTCAAGAAAAACTAGCATTAAAAAAAGTGTTGCAAATTTTGTTGACATAGATGGAATTGTATCTAGCGATGCCGTTGCTGCAGAAATTACTAAACTACATAATTCGCTGCTAAGTGATCGTAAAGAGAAATGAGATAGTTTACTTTTTGTTGTTAACTGGTGTATTTTTTTGTACGTTGTCTGTATATCGGAAGTTAAATTTATTATCACTTTGTAATAAAAGTCCTGTTGTTTGAAACTGATAGATATTGGTTTTTTACTCGGTCATGCAAAGGAGAGACTTGCTTAAGTTTATTTTATTAGAATAAATTGCTTCAAATTTATTTTCACTCGGTTTTGGGTGGGTTTGTTTGTTGAAATTAACAATTTAATAAAGTATTGCAATTTGCTGGATGAGGCAGATTTCTGCATCGCATTAACTTTTTTATGTTAGGACGGCACAAAATAGAAAGATATAGCTGCATGAATTCATATCATCCCGATTGTCAAATGTTTCGATTTTGCAATGCACCCTTAGTTTGTTTTAAATCATATGGTGGTGTTGCTTTTATTGCACATCCTGGTTGGCTAAGACTTGCTAAATTCATGGGTATAAAAAATTTTTTGCCTTGTGTAAAAAATTCTCTTTTGTAGTAAGTCGTAAACATACTACAAGGGTTTTGAAAATTTTCAATTTCATCGAATTTATTATGCTTTAGATCATTAAATTAATTTATTATTATGGTGAAGTTTCCTTTATTGAAATGCATATTCAAGTAATGATGTTCCTTTAGCTGAAAAGGAAATAGTGTGTTACAGATAATGTCTAAAATAACCTGTTTATTACAATAAATAGTCTATTTGATGGTTTATAATTTATTGTTTCAAAAGCATTTGTATTGCATTTAAGAATAACCCAACGATATTCCTTCTTTCTTCCCAATAGATTAACAATATATCGGTATTTCTCGAAATTGTTCAGAAATGTCAAACGTGTTCCATTGATATAGTTTACCTAGTTATTATCACGTTCGCTGTGCCCTGTAATTGGATACAGGCCATAAAAGACTTGGCTTGGATATAATCAGTATTCTAATGAATGCACTTGTGCGTCTATAAATAAATAAGGAAAGCATTTCTTTGTAATCGGTATTTTACATTCAGAAAATAAAATGGGTATATTGTGAGTAAAAAATCGATATCTGTTACTAGTAGAATTAATATCAACGGTAAGAAATATGAAGTAGACCGATACAGAGAAAGAAAACAGAAATCAAAATATTAAATATACATGTAAAAATTATAATATAGATGGAAACATTATTTACATTTTTATGTAGTATTAAAAACAGTATAGCATAATAAACAATGAGTAAAAAAATACTAACAAAACAATGAAAAAATTAACACTAAAACAACATACTAAACTACATTGTATTCTCCTCAATAGGTCTTCAGTCCTGGAACTGGTTAGACGTGTACCCTCATTGTTTCCTATTCTGAACTAACCTATTCATTTCCTTGAAATTTACACAGTGTGCATCTTTCACTAACTGCGTGCGTTCATTAGTCTGATATAGGCCTATCTCTACCTCTTTTTTTCCTATCTCTGCTTGTAATATATCCCGTACTATTCTTCAAAAATGCTTTAGAATATATTCTGCCCTTCTATTTCTCCTATTTTTTTTGTTTTCCACATATGCTTTCAACAATTTTTTCCTTGTTTCTGTTTGTTGTCTTTGTACATAGCCGCCGCTCTTTCTTGCTAGATGCAGTTTGGTTCCCCTTCACTGTTTTATAAATATATACTGTATTTCCCCGATATTCAGTGGTATGTGGGGGGGTTATGCAGTCTGCGGCTACAAAAATCCTCCAACACTTGAACATTTGCCGAATTAATAGTTTTCCAATACATCCTTTTGAACAAGGTTTATGCTCTTGAAACAGGTTGGACGCGTACCTCCACTTATTTCTATTCTAAGCTAGCCTACACTGTTTAAATTCAATGCGTTATCGTTTATGTGTAACAAAGAGTGGTGCTTGGCGCCACAATATTTACAGTTACTTGCTCTACACTCCCTTTAATTGTTGAACGGCCATAGACAGTTGCTACATAATTTATGTTTTTTAATCTCTTCGTGACGTTCAGACACAGACATTTTAAGAAGTTTGTCACATTTAAAATTTAAGTGAATTGCTTTACAAAAGATACAAGATATTTTGTTAGTACTTATGTGAACAAAGGTTTTCTCGTCCCTAGTACCCTTTTAAAACTACCCTTAACCATTTTTGCCTGGCTTTCAATTGTCTCCAATAATACACACCTTTTAGAAATAAATTCAGTTAACTGTAAAATGGTAGGAGGTTCGTCTTTGTTAAAAGTTTCTTCGAACTGACGTTTTGTGTCTGGTCCAATTTAGAAGATAATATGTAAGTTAAAAGTGTGTCCCACGATTCTGTCGGTTGTCCTAACGATGCTAATGCCCTTAGATTTTTGTTAAAGTTGTCAAGTAATTTTCGCAAATGCGTGTGATTCGAATTTTAGAGGCGTAAGCTCAAAAATACCCTTTACATGCGTGTGAATTATAATTCTTTGTTTTCGTATCGTTCTTTTAACATCTGCCAACCTATTTCGTAATTAGTAAGGGATATCTCTAGCGATTGAATTACCTGCGCGGCTTGCCCCTTGACACATGATTTTAAATAATACAATTTTTCCACGTTACTTAATTGTGCATTATTGTGAATTAATGAATTAAAAGTACCATAAAAACTCATCCATTCACTATAATGGCCATGAAAATCTTGCAAATTTATTTGTGGTAGTTTAACACGACTTTGTGCATCTTCGTCCCCCTGAATCTTAATACCATGATTACCCTGAGCGTTTATCCGTAACCCGTTTAACAAACTTTTTGCTTCTGCGATAGCGCTAAAATACGCGTCTTCAAATTCCTCGCATTTGGGATCTTGAATTCGCTCCGATATTATTTCTATTTTATCCCGAATGTCATTAAAATTATTTAACAGATTATTTTCAATTACCGAAAGTCGTGATTTTACTTCGAAATAATTTGGTGCATTAATAATATTTGCCAAGAACGTTCTAAACCGAGTTAATTGACCTTTAATCTGACCGCATTTAAACGTCTTAATTCGGCAGCATTATCGATGTGTAGTGTTTGAGTAGCCGTTTTAACAAGCAAATAATTTGTTGAAAATTAATTTTATACCTGAACCAATTTGTTGTGTTGTTTGCTTCGACGTCTTCACCGAGTTGATGAATGTCGTCTTCTTGAAGAATTTTTGATTTGGAGGTGCGTCTTGCTTTCTCGACGGGACTGCGGCCCCGCATATCTTTGCTTGTTGATTTATTGTAATGAATACGTGGACTGTAGTTAGTTGATTTACTTTTTGTTTTTGTCAAAACAACGACTGCATTTCAGTATATTTAATAATGACTAAAAAAGCACTTACATTGAATAGCCACTAGTGTATACAACCAAAACTAAACTGGAAGTGAGTTTGTCTATAGGCGCAGCTACTTAAATAGAGAACTTGCTAAGGGTGGAAGCGACGCAACGGCCACCTATAATATCACTCTCGTTCACCAATGAAACCACAATTTCAACACATATTTAACACTTTTCAGGAGCATGCAAAAACCTTTTGGCACACTTAAATCTCTTTTTGTACTATTTTTATGCCGAAACTTTTTGACAATGTACTGAAATCATTAAACGTTCTATCTGTTTTAGTTTGTAACTAAAAAGGTATTTATTAAACTAAAGCTGTTGTGGAATTTAATTTTTCTTTGTAAACAAGTCAAAGATACACTTCTCTAACTTTATCTTATTTTCCAACTTAAGATTTATAAAAAGATGTCATTTTATTAAGCTAATTTTTGTTTAGTTTGGATATTTATTTTATACCTAGAATATATATTGCTATGATATCGTTGCAATGACCCGGTGCCCCCCTTTTTATCTAAAAAAAAAAGAATTTTAATTGTAATGCCTCGGCTAGCTCAGTTTTAACCTGCACGGAGCTTGCGACGATACGACAACAAAGAATTCCTAATCTCTCTTTTTATCTCTACTTCCTCTGTATTTCAGCTAAACACAATTAACCACAATTTATAAAATGTTCTCAATATATACAATATACAAAGTGTCTATAATGTTGTTGAATAGAACCTCTTTTATATAATTGAATTAATTTCTCCCAAAAATTATAATTCCCTTTAATTGATCAAAAATACAGCAAAAATCACCCTTTTTATTATTACTTGAAGCCCTATGAACGTTTCTCAGTCTTCCTTAAATTTTTACGTAAATTATAATGCATGCCAAAACGATTTTTCTTGACCCTCGCATAAATTTTTGGAATTTAATATTTTTAAATATTCATAAATAAAATCATCAATGCAACAAAATATTTATAATGGCTAACCTGTTGTCCCTTTTTTGGAAGGCGGCTCCGTGGCGTAGTGGTATGTGTGTGACTACTACGCCCAAGGTCCCGGGTTCGAATCCCGACACGGTCCCCTTGAAAAATGTTGGGCGAGCATTTTTCGCAAAAATACACCCTCGTTCGGATGAGAGGTAAAATGGAGGTCCCGTGTGTGAGTGTTGTCACGCACGTTAAAGATCCCTACCTTGGAACAGCAAGGATTCGGCAAAATTCAAAATTTTCCAGGTAAAAAAAACTCGCTTCCTGGCCAATGTAGTACCTTCGGGTGGAGCATTGGAAAATCACATGCAATGTCCCTTTTTTGGAGTGTCTCGTTCCCCCAATTCAGACCAATTTCTGCTCCAATTATTCGCTGGTTCAGCTTCAGTTTATAGTTACTCCTTGAGTTATCCAAATAAGATTTAGAAATTCTGCGCCAGGTGGATTCTTCGAGTATTTATTTAAATACTCCCGGTTGGATCCAGAAATTATTTGGATATACTTATTGAACTTCTCCAGTTTGGATATTTGGATTTTTTTGTTCAACTTCAGTTCGGATCCAGAAATTACTTGGATGTAGTTATTGAACTTCTCCCGCTTGGATCCAGAAATTGTTTGGATATACTTATTGAACTTCTCCTGGTTGAATCCAGAAATTGTTTGGATGTACTTGCTTGACTTCTCCAGGTCGGATCCAGAAATTACTTGGAGTCCATTGTTAATATAAATCTTAAAACCTATCTAAAGCAGCCTTTTATAACTTACGTTTTTGAGGATTAAACGACAAACCTCGTGTAATTATTCACAATCACCACATTTAAATTATTAATTATAAAATCACTTGCAATTATTTCACGTAAAATTTTATATCAGGTAATGTGGACCGTGCCTTCATTAGAGTCAAACTGATTTGTTTACGAAATCCTGTGGTATTTAAAGAAAACGCCTATCTGTTTGCAATTGGTCGGTTAAGCGCATAGTTCGTTGATTACCGCCTTGTACCTTGATTTTCACATGCAGGCTTGGGTATATCTATGAAATTTCCATGTATAATAAACACGAGACGCTCTTCATTGCATGCAGGATTTCAGGTTATTTGTATAAACTTGTTGGATTTTAAAATCTCCCATGGTTTTTTAAATCAAGTGCGCTTTGTTTGTACAGCAAATTTGTTGAACTTAGCTTTCTCCTCCTCATGCCGTTATTATTTCCAAATTATCAAGGTGTTGGATTTTTGTACTTTTCTATCACGTAGCTTTATACTTATTGATGTACGAAATTATATGCTTTTATCTGTTTTACGCATTGACAAACCTGCTCGTTTAAGTGGAATTCCTTGTATAATAATGATGCACTACTCACGCGTATTGTTTTATGGCCTCTGTCCATGTGGTTTTGTGACGCAAGGTTGTTTATTTAGTTGGATCTTTATTAATACTCTTCCTTTCTTTGAATATAATTATAGTTTATATACAGGGCGTTGGAATTTGCCTAATCGTGAATTTTGCATTTTTGTTGGTAAAATGTCTAGTTTTCTGGACTCTTACAATGTCTATATAAAGTGCACTATCCTAGTGACCCATATACTCCTAAATGACCCTATTATCATAGCATTATATATATATATATATATATATATATATATAGTGCACCACTAAATTACCGAGATGACAATGGCCTCATGTTGATGCTGTGTGGAGTAGGTGCTAAAAAAAGTGCTGTGACATGTAAAGCAAATTTGTAATTATTGACTGTCTTTTCTAACTTTTCTTTGCCTGGTTAGCTCAACGGAAGTAATAGAATTTACAAAATGAAATCAAACAGCAATCTTAATTATTAAAATATTCCTCGCTTAATCTTTGTTAAAAATTACAGAACTCGAATTACTTCTCTTATAGATAAGTTGCCTGTCGTTTACTCCCACGCTTGTGAGGGTGTTTGGCCAAAACTCCTTGACAGATAGTCTATGTAAAAGTCAAATGTTTCACACTCTGACCTCAACACTTTCTGGTAAATACAAAAAAATATTATATAATTAAGACTTATTCTATCTTAAATTCAAATGACAAAATACTCAAATATCAGTTACAAACCAAGGAATTTAAAAGTTATACTTGCAAAATCAAAAATAGGTAGTACATCTCCTGCTTCCATTTAAATTGACATTAAAAGCTCAGCTTACAAGATCGGGATCCTGTTCTTCCACACACTTACATGTACACGTTTCAATAGACAATGACATACACTGCACTTTGCACATGTGCATAAAGTATATTTGACCACATTTTATAGGAAGGGAATGGAATTACGACAATAGGAATTTAATTCTAATTGCAATCGCAAACAATCCCCCCCACCGAAACCAACGGATTTCTAAATTCAATAAAAAAATATATTAAAATATTCTATTATAGGTATAAGTCTGTGCATACATCGCATTCTCCACAAATTAAAAAAAATTTTTTTAGAAACAATAAAAATGATAATAATGGTGAACATGAAATAATTTCACTATGTCAACAGTAGTGGACATAATTTAACTACAGGCCGGGTGAATACACCGGTAACAGTTTGGACAGAAACAACACGGACGATGTTGTCTATACCTGGGATTGTTAATTCTGCCCAATTTCCAATTTAGTGGCGGTTGATTTTGATCAATAATTACAACCAGATCACCTATTTTAAAGTTGGGTGTATGAATATCCCACTCTGCACGTTGTTGAAGAGTGTGTAGGTACTCTGAGCTCCAACATTGCCAAAAATGAGCTTGCATTTTTCGCAGTAACTGCCATCGATTAAAACGAAAATTGTGAACATCTTTGACGTTATCAAACGTGGGAACGGAAACTAACGATGAACCGATTAAAAAGTGTCTTGGCATTAGAGCTACATACTTATCAGGGATAGAAGATAATTCACACAAAGGGCGCGAATTCATTATCGCCTCTATTTTAGAGAAAAGAGTATTCAATTCCTTAAAAATCAGAGGTTGGTTCTTAGTTGCCCGTTTCAAATAATATTTGGCGCTACGAATTCCCGCTTCCCAAAGACCTCCAAAATATGGCGTGGAAGGTGGGTTAAAATGCCAAACGATTTGGTTTTTACTTAATACATTAGTGATGGCTTCCTGAATCTGTGGTTTAGCTAAGTAAGCAAAAACTTCAGATAAATGTCTGTGCGCGCCTACAAAGTTTGTACCGCAGTCGCTATAAATGTTGCTGCATAGACCTCTGCGGGATACAAATCTATTAAGGGCGACTAAAAAGGTATCTGTATTAAGATTGGATACGACCTCTGCTTTGGTGGCCATTCAAACAAATAATGCAAGATTTTGTATTCTGCCGTTTGCTTTCCTTTATAATAAAAGATCCTCCAAAATCAACCTCTACGTTTAAAAAGGGTCATGATGGAGTGACGCAAGGGGAAGGTAAATTTGCCATATATGGATATACAGCTCTCAATCTAATGCAGACAGTACATTTTAGTAAATTACATCTGATGCCTGGTATCCGGAATTTCTGGCTTATAATAGCTTGTAAGCTGTGAGGACCTACGAGGCGACTCCGTAGCGTAGTGGTACGTGTGTGACTACTACGCCCAAGGTCCTGGGTTCGAATCCCGACACGGTCCGTTTGAAAAATGTTAGGCGAGCATTTTTCACAAAAATACACCCTCGTTCGGATGAGAGATAAAATGGAGGTCCCGTGTGTGAGTGTTGTCATGCACGTTAAAGATCCCTACCTTGCTTGGAACAGCAAGGGTTCGGCAAAATTCCAAATTTTCCAGGTGAAAAAAAAACGCTTCCTGGCCAATGTAGTACCTTCGGGTGGAGCATTGGAAAATCACATGTAATGCGAGGACCTACGTGTAAATAAAAAATGTTAAAATAATTTATAATAAGTTAAGATAAATAACAATTTTTGCAATAACAAAGGATGCTTGGCATCCTGACTCATTGTGGCATTTTGTAGTCTACCCCCCACCCTGAGGAGACCTGGGGGTCTATCCAAACACTTAGTTTTCGAAGAGGAGACGCTGGCTCTCCCTTTTACAACAAAACAATTTCATCGCTAAAATGTTTATGTTGAGTTAACTTTACTAGTTTTAACGTAACATTATGTAATTCTTCAGAAGTTACGGAACCGAAATGACGATTTGCACAATTGACACGGCAATTTGATATAAAACAAAAACACCAGGTAAAAACCCGTTGCAAACGTAAAAAGTTAGAGATGCGTCGAATAATGTTACAATCGGGTGGTTTTATTTCCGCAATATAACACTCTTTATTCAGCGCATAAAATTTTAATTCCGCGTTTATTTCAGATGCATTAAATGTATAAGCAGTTAAAGTCCGCCATTGGGAAACAGGCTGCTTAAGTCAAAATGGCACACCCCACCATAAGGGGTGATCTATTAATTGTGAACCTGAGATGCCACAGGAACCACAATCCGTGGGATTCTCCTTTGAGTCGACATGGTGGCATTTTATATGAGGCATATTTTCATTAATTTCAATTACTCTGTTAGCTACAAAGGGTATAAGTAAATGCAGCACGGTTTGGATCCATGTTAAAACGGTTGTACTATCTGGAAAAGCAAGGCTTGGTTAAAGTAATAGTATTATTATTATTTTTATTGCCCAACAGTAATAACCATTTACAGGACAAAAATATAGAATAAACAAATTATATACATATGTGATCTACAGACTAAAGTTTGAATATACAAACGTACATCAACATTATCTTTATATATAACAGAATCTAAAGCAGTGTTATTTATATCTATTTCAGGACTTAAGCTGTTAAAATTTTTACTATTCTAGTATGTATACTAGTATGCTATTCTATGAATTAATTACATATTTAAATAATCGAGATAGCAATAATGTTCCGCTGGAGGTATCGTCATGGAATTTAAGGGTGCTACACGACTTTTCGCAGCAATATTCGATAATATTGCTCGTTTTGAAAAACTGGAGACAACGAAAGCACCTTATAACGAAAGGTATCGGATTTTGCATCCCATTGAATGCCTAAGCGACTATAAAGTGCTTCGCTTTCTTCAAGTGAAACGGAAGTTTCTCTGTGTTCTGGTAAAACTGTTTTTAACAATTGAGGACAATTAGAAGTCCATTTTTGCAAACTAAAACAACCTGCAGCTAACAGGTTTGACGATCGTTCCTTTATTTCTAAAAGGGTATCGATTGAAGAGACTCCGGTTAAAATGTCGACGTAGGTGTCGCTACATAATACTTGTGCAGCCAGTGGAAATTTTTTCTCCGTATCTTGAGCGAGTTGTAAAGTTTTCAGCGCCAAGTATGGAGCTGACGAGACACCGTAAGTTACGGTTTTTAAACGGTAAGCCTTAATTGCTTGTGTGAGGTTTTCACGACATAATGTAAACTGAAAATGTTGATCCTCCTCTCTTAAAAGTACATTTTACTAATATGTGCGCTAAACACAAACGGATGCAGTCTAAAATGCATGATAATTTCAACAATATCGCGTTGTAACTTGAGACCTACATATAACAGTACATCATTCAACGATTGACAATTAGGTAAATGTACCGAAGTATCAAACACCACCCTTAACGTAGTGCTGCTGCTTGACCACGCAATGATGTTGAATGAAGTATCGTCTTTCCTCAATATTTGGAGAAAATTCCATATGACCTAAACTTTCATTTTCGCGAAGAAATATATAATCTTTTTTAAGGTAGTTGAGCAAGGCGACGCTCTAAATTATATAAACGGTTAAGTGCTAGATCATAAGTACTTCCAAATTAATAATTGTTTGTTTTGAAAGGCAGGGGTACCACAAATGCACCTTCTTTCATACGAGTATAAAATTTCTTAAACACTTGCTTGCATTTTTCTTCATCTGGATTTATTATTTTGCGTGCAGGAATATTTTTAAACTCCCAAAATTTTTGTAAAGACCCTTCTAACGAATCCATTGGAGATGTAAATAATATAGTTCTAATTTGTATGAGGGACACTACAGCGTACATTAGTTTTACCTGTAATTACCCAACCAAAAACACTATTAAGTGCCCATGGAGAATTAGCACTGGGACGCAACCTCTCTCCATTAAACAGGTCTGAATATACGTCAACGCTGAGTTAAAATTCAATTGTAAACGCCAAATAAAATTTTGTGTCCGCCAAATGTAAATGCCTGAACTGATTTACAATATTAGTAGGTATTTCTACTGAGAGCATTTCGGATGTATCTTGAACATTTAGTATGGGTTTTTCGCCCAAGCTTGCAACAGTAAAGCTTAATTTTTGAGACTGTAGACCAAGTTTTTGAGTGCAAGAGGCGGTTAAAAATGAAGCTTGAGCACCCGAGTCAATCTATGCTCTAACTGGTTGAAAGACATTGGATGAATCCTTTATGTGAACAATAGCTGTTCCTAAAAGAAAAATTTGATTTTGTTGTGGTACCGAAACACAAGATGATGCATGGGTCAAAACAGTAGGTTCGAAATTAGCAATAATTTGACTATCAGAAGCAAACGACGCATAGGTCAGAGTATTATGTTCGAAATTAGCAATATTTTCATTATCAGTAGCAAATGATGCATGGGCCGTAATACTAGGTTCGGAATTGGCTTTATTTGCGCTATCCAAATCTAATGTAGGATGAAGCAGTGAATTATGCCTACGACCACAGTCAAAACAACTGGTTTTTGATTATGGACGCTGAGGTCCGCTTTCAAGCAATTAAAACTCAGGTTATAGGCTGAACTTTGGCCTTTCCATCAGTAAGAGACAAAGACAAAAACTTTGGGCACCTGTAAATCGTATGTGTATTTTTGCAGCAAACGCACGGTTTCGAATAAGAAGTACTAACAAACGAACGCTACATCTTTGAACTTCTTTTGTGAAGGTGCTGAAATGCATAGTGTATACAAATCCTTCAGTAACTACTGAAAGACCATATTCATGATAAAATAACAAATGCCCTGTGGCCATGTGTTAACATATAATGCAGAATATGAACGTCCCGATTGGAGGAGACAAAAAATATTTCGTTTCAACTAACTTATTTTTTAAATATGTTTATTTGTTATTATGCAGGTTTGCTTACAGTAGCTTTCCACGACCATTTACGCTCTATTTTGATTTATAGCGCCTTTTCATCCACACCCTGAGTTGTAGTACCACCTATCCAGAAGTATGTTCGTCTCTCTTCATTCGTAGATCCCTTACCAACAATTAATTGTTCTACTAGAAGTGAGCAAGAAATAAAACAAATTGTAGGGATTTCAGCTTTAATTATAGTCGAAATTAATATTTTATATTTGTAACAAAAAAAAAAAAGTTTCATCAAAAACTCAATTATAACTTCTGAGGTATATGTATATCAATTTGACTCCTAAATTTATTGTAAGTTATTTTATAATTACCAGAAAGCAAAATAACAATACGTATTAGAAACTTAAATTATCGGCCCGTTGCATTTTCTGACTCATCTTCACTTTTATTAGCATTTGCTTCGGGGACCCACAATCCAGAATCAACACATCTTTTCATGTGATATCGAGCCTGGGTTTCGTCCATTTTTGCAATAGCTTCTTGTAACATACCTATATCTTGCGATTCAAAACATTTCTTCAATTCATCTGGAAGTGATTCAAATACCTCAACTGGATCTAAACCACCTGGGCCAATGCGACTGGCACGTTCTTCTTCTACGGCCTCCTGCAATGTTTGAACATTTTAGTAGTTGATTACAATATTCACTGCATTTAGAACTTGATATACTGTAAAATACAAACATCACAACTTTCGGACATTAGCTACGCTTTTAAAAATACTGCCCTGCACATGTCCTTTTGTAAATTTACTTCTCAAAAATGTAGAGGGCAAAGTGGTAAAAATTTGTACAAGCTATTAATAAATTAATTGCTCATTTCGTGTTCTAAATTTATAGATTTTGTATATGTATTATTGAGTGCATGTAAAAATGGCTGTCAACTACTTAGCCAGTGTCCCATGCTTACTAGGCTGTGAAAACTATCAAGATTAGTCTTTTGCATTGGAAAACGTGTTTATTTTGGAAGGCTTGTCAAAATGCCTTAATGGAACCAAAGAGGACACTGTACTAGTTGGTAAAGCTACAGCGAAGTTAATTTTAACATTAAATCCCTCCTTGTATTTGCATGTGAAAGAAGCAAACACAGCACAGGAAGTTTGGGATACGCTAAAAAAAACTTTATGAAGATAGCGGATTACTTTGAATACATAACCTTAAGGCTTGAAAACATTCAATGCAACATTACGTAAATCAAAAAATTGAAATTGCATTGAATCGTACAGGATTTAAAATTGATGACACCTGGGTTGGTTCACTTCTATTAGCAAGCCTTCCAGATAAATTCATGCCAATGATTTTAGCTATTGAACATTCTGGTATCGATATTAAAACTGATGTAATAAATTCCAAGTTGCTTGATATGAATATCAATAATAGTGAAGTGGAATTGCTGGAGCATTTGCTATTAAAGCTAATTAAAGGAAGTTCAAACCAACAGTGAAGGATAACAGAATGCATTGAAAAATATCGAAGACATATCACATATTACTGTTAGCAACCGCAATAGTTGGTGTTTATCTTAATTTTAAGTCAGCTACACTGTTTCAGTTAATTAATTCGAGTTATCAGGGAAAGTTGTTTTGAAACAGTGATATGTTGTCAAACGGATATGTTTATAATTTGTATTTGAGGAGACAAGAAATCCCTATTAAAGAGGTTTAACTAAGCACAAATTGTAAGTAGTTCTACTTCCCTGATAGCTATGAACAATATTGTATTGTAGGAACTCCAGCCTTAGTTTGTGTCGGTTTAGGTACACAGCAATTTCAATAAAAACTGTTAAGCAGACATTCAGAGTTTGTTTACACCCAATCTATGCTAGGATCCTCTTGTGCCATTTAACCCCATCATAACAGTTACTGTTGCAAGAGGAAAAGCCACTTTGTGAATAAATGTCCTGACTAATAAACAAACACCAGAAAGTAGTAGCGATGATTTTAGTGCAGTATTTTTAAGCTGTAAATTTAAGACTACAGGTTTCTTTATTAATTCTGGTTGTAGCATGCATTTGACGGCCAGAAGGTATTGGCTTAAAAACATTCGTGAAGAGAATGATGAAACAGAAATAACTGTGGCAAATAAAAGTACACTTTCAATAGTTCAGGCGATATTGATATTACCACCCTTGTTAATCAAGATAAATTTGACATAAAAATAAACCATGCTCTTTATGTACCTGGTCTAACAACGAATCTTTTATCTGTGTCGCAAATTATCAAAAATGATAATAAAGTTCTGTTTCACGAAAATGGGTGTAATGTCTACAACAGTAAAATCACTCTCATTGCAACGGCTGATTTGTTAGATAGTGTATAAATTAAATTTCAAATTCGTACATCATTCACTTCGCAGCAAATGCAGTTACAAGTGAACTATGGCATCGAAGATTTGGTCATCTTTAATTACAAAGATTTAAAGCTAATGACAAATGGTCTTGTTAATGGCATAGAATGCAAAGGACGCTTCAATGACAATGTGATGTGCAAAGTCTGTTGCGAGAGAAAGTAGACAATGCTTCCTTTTAATCACAAAGACAACAAAGCTTCTTCAGTTTTAGAAATTATTCGTGCATATTTGTGGCCCGATGGAAACAATATCCTGGGGAGGTTCGAAATATTTTTTTGTTTTGCAAGACGATAATACAAAAATGAATTTCGTACATTTTCAAAAAACTAAAGACGAAACTTTTGAAAACGTTCAAAACTTTAAAAATTTCGTAGAAACACGAAAAGATACAAAAATAAAAATTCTTCGTATGGACGGGAGGCGAATTTTGTTGACAAATTTTGAATTTTTTTTAGCAAAACTTGGAATTGCACACCAAAAGACAAATACATACACTCCACTACAGAATGGTACTGCTGAATGTCTAAATCGAACACTTGTAGAAAACGCAAGATGTTTACTTTTTGATGCGAAGCTAGGAAAAAAGTTTTGGACTGAAGCAGTCAACACCGTTTACCTACGAAACTGTCCGATTGTTACAGGACTTATTGAAATGTGGATCAATAATAAATCAGACGTTGGTCAATTTGCTCATTTTTGGGAGTGAGGTAATGATGCATATACCGGGAGAAAAATGTCAAAATTGTGACAGAAAGTCAAAAAGAATGCTGTTATTGGGTTTTAGCAAAAACATTAAAGGTTATCGACTTTACAACAAGGAAACAAAACAGATTGTCATAAGTAGAGACATAGTTGTGAATGGGAAGTACAATAGCGTCAACATTGTGGCAAACCATAATGAACTCTATTCATTAGATTTAGTGAGAGATTCTGATATTATTCAATACAACGTTCAAGATATTCTAGTGCATCCAATGTCATCGAAGGAGATTATAGCACAGCTGTAGACTATGTTCCTGACACTTCAGAAGAAATTCCTAAAATTACTGAAACAATCAGAAGATCTGAAAGAATTCTGAAACCAAAAAGGTGTTGTTTTAGCTATCTGTGCTTAGAAAGCGACAATAATACATTTTCATTGGAGGAAGCCACGTCACAATCGGATCGAGACCAATGGACAAAGGCTATGCATGAAGAATTGCAGTCTTTCCAGGATAATGATGCATAGGAGGTGAAGTACCGTGCCAGACTGGTAGCAAAGGGGTTTTCACAAAAAACAGATACATATTTTGATAAAACTTATTCACCCCTCGTTAAACATTCAACATTAAGATTGCTATTTGCCCTATCCGTTAAATTAAACATGAATATTTTTCATCTTGAAGTAGCAACAGCTTTCCTTAACGGGGGACCTGAAAGAAAATATTTTTATGATTCCTGAAGAACTAAAAATTAATAAACAGAACAAAGTATTAAGGATAAAAAACAATCTGCCAGGCCATGGCATGAACAAGTTGACAACTTTGTCATAGGTGCAGGTTATAAAAAGATCCCAGTTGGAGCCTTGTTTATACACCAAGATTAAAAATGGGTTTAGGAAATAATCTGTAAGTGATATTACCAATCCATTGTTCTAATTTTTCCCCAATTGATTGATATGACATTTTCAATCCAATTTATTTGGAAATGCTCTTAACAGCAATGCAGAGAAAATTCCATAATACCAACTTTTCACATAATCTGTTCTATTATCAATTTAAAATACTGAGTTAACATCATTATAACTAAGAATAATTTGACACTGGCATACATGAACATATTTCTTACTCTTTTAAATTATTTAAACTTCCTTCGCTAATAATCTTATGCTTAAATTTAAACAGAACCATTTCCTTCGCTATTTCATAGTCCAACAGAATACTTATGTAGCGGAATATAAATTTCTCACTACACAGATCCAAGTTCTTTTCATTTTAAACCCACAAGTACATAATTATACATCATAACAAACAAAAGGCACATAGAGTACTCACGGTTCCAATATTCCAAATGATACTTATAACTAATGATTCAGAATGTGCAGGGACATTAATGATATGCTTGGTGTGTACTTCCTTGGCATGGTAGGCCACCAACTTCCGTTGACAACTGAAACCAATTCATCACCCTTTCCTGGTTAATCACCCTGACCAAGATGAATATAAATCCATGATTCACTCACATTTGTTATTTTTATAAGTTTTACAATTGGTAGCTTTAATTTTAGAATTTATCGCAAAATCTGTGTTCATAATTGATGAAACCCAAAATATCCTTGGAACTCTTTAAGATTTCGTGGTGTGGGAAAATGCGGGATGCATTCTATTTGCTTAGAATTGATAGCAATACTCGAGTTTGAAATAATATGAACTAAAAATTCAAACTTTGACTTGTAAAAGTGAGACTTTTTAAATTTAATTGTGATTTCCAGTACCCTTTCAAGATGCTTCAAATGCTCTTCTGGGTTGAGCAAAAAGACTAATAAATCATTTACATAAGATAGAACAAAACCTTCAAATTCTAGCTCCAACAGTTTGCCAAAACAACGAATGAAGTTGGCCACTGACATAGAAAATTCAAATGGCAGCACTTGAAACAGAAAAAGTGGAATTATCATAAAGGAATGCCGTAAACTTATGACGATCTTCATGCATAGGTACCTGCCAGTAAGAAGAGGACATGTCCAAACTGATCAAATTTTGTGTCCACATGAGAATTTTACCAATAGTTCATTGGGAGAATTTACATGATCCTTGACCATTCTCGAATTGAGAAAGCACGCATCTAAACAGATGCGAGGGGTTTTGTCTTTTTTAACACTACTAATTGCGATACACATTCCGTTTTATATGGGGATATTTTCCCTTCCTTAAGCATTTTATTTATTTGCTTCTTAATTTCGTTCTGGTGTTTCTGGTGACGGAATTGGATCCTATCCGGATTGTGTCAAAACACCTGGCTATTATTTTGCAATAATTCATACAATTTTATTTTTTTATTTTCATCAAATGTTTCAGCTCCGAATGTAGCCTGTTTAAGATGTACATCAGAGTACCTATGACGAGGGAAAATTCTTTGGTGCTCATTTAAATTAATCGACAATACTTCAGTAAAACATTCCTTCCTGAAATTTAACTTCAACTGATTTTCAGGGAGTATAATTGTTTTACTGTTAAAATCGATAGTTACCCTTACTTCAGAGAGCCAATCATAGTCCAAAACCACTTTATGATTTAGCTTAGATATAGCAATACCACAGTGTCTCAAATGTAATATCAGTTAATGTTATAGGTAAGAAAACTTGCTAAGTTATTTTATTCAATTTTTAGCAAATTTCTACCGATACAGTTACATTTGATACAAGGAACACTGACATCTTATTTTACTTATGTAACTGTTTAAAATATAACTCAAAAGTAGCAGATATATGACTCTCCGTTTCAACTACTGCCATGTGAATAATTTCTTGCATTTCTTGTGCTTGAATCATCGGTGAGATTTGACGATACTGTAGATGTGTCCTCTACATCACTTAGCAGGTCTTTGGACTCCACAAAGCACGCCGTTGGAATCTAGTTTCATGATTATTACGCATAGGGTTGGTTCCCTATTTTCCTCATTCATGTCACGCCAATTCTCCCTATCTTGTCTGATGGTCTCTTCTTTATATAGGATTTTAAGTGGTATTAAAATGCACACCTGTATTACGTTTATACCGTTCCATACTAGTTAAATCATGGGATACACCCCTTTGCTTTTCCACGTACGTGAAATCCATTTTTCTGAGAAATTGTTCTAGATCGTTTATATTACTATTCCCCTGTAAGAGGATTCCCTTTGAACCTCCGAACAAAAATGTGTTACTAATCTTTGAACCAAGGTGATATCATGCATGCTTTTGGATAGGAATTCTGCCGGGTTAGCTAATTTTAATGCGTAATCAGCCATGCTATCCTCTTTAAAGTGACCATATTTAAGCTCACTGTCAATGTTCCAGTAGCATTTTTTGGCCTGTTCTTCAAAATTACTAGCTTATAAAAGTGTTTTCGCGGGCCGTGGCCCATTTGGATGCAGATTTTAAACACAAAATGTTAGATTTACTCTAGCATTACCCGGCATTGCCGCATCATTGACTAATTTATTAATTTTCTTAAGAACTGCATTGGATGCAAATTACCACGGAGTTGAAATGCTAACTCATTATCCTTCATATCCTCCAAATTGATACATAATTTCTATGCTCGCGTTTTACAAATGTATCGGTTGGTACTACTTGAACATTAGCCCAAGATTTGCTGCTCACAGTTTTAACCCTAACGGATTCTGCTAAATCACTTATACTGTGATGCTGCATTTTTAACATGTTAAATTGACCATTAAATTTTGAAGCGTAGGTATTTCCATAGCCTCGTCTTCTTTTTATTTGTTAGGCATTTTGAATTAGCACAATATTTATTATCAGTGTAGCCCGTTTCAACTATTCAGTTTTTAAAATACACTTTACTCTTTAAACCAAACCACTGCCTTGCAATTACATCTGCCCTGCATAGAATTCCGAATGTTACAACTGGTTGCTAATTTTTCGCCTCGGCGCTAAAATTAGCTGGAAAAATAAACAACATACCGTTGGTCGATTGACATTAGCCTGTGCTTAAGGAAAGTATCGTCTTTTGTTTGATATCTTCAATGAAATAAGTATTCATTTCATTACAAAGAATTGTTAGTTTTAATATTTTAATTTGACTGTCCATTCCAAATGTACCTGCACCTTGAAGACGTTCTAGATTACTAGAACGGATGGAATGACTTTCCCATTCCAGTGACCTAAAGAGCTAAACTTCAGGTTGTTACGTGCCAAATCGGCACTTAAACATTGTTTTAGGTTAATTTGGATGTGCGGAGGTTTCGCGCCACAATTTCAAAAAACTCGGGGCGTGTATTTCCGCTACGTCACAGTGCGTATGCGCCAGATCGCGCGACGCGAGAGGGTTGGACGGATAACTTCGCGCCGACGTGTAAAAGACAAAAAAGTGGGGAGAAGTTTCCGTTAGACGCTTGAACGTGGCTGTTTTGCCAGTACCTTCGAGTGAAGTGGACGTTTTCCGGTAACGTATCGTTATCTTATCTATGTAGATTTCCTTGTTGCTTGTCTTTTGTTTGTCGCTCCCTTAGCATTTTCCCGTCATTCCCTGCATAGGTAAGTAATCTGTAGCCTAGACGAACCGTACTGCACGACCCGGGATGAACGATCTCAGGACTGCCGTAGCTGGCCGGAGCGCTTGAAGGAGCATTGGCAGGAGTCACCATCTTTAATTACCGCAAAAGGGCTTTGAGTAGCCTGATGGACTTTAATGGAGGCCTACCTTAGCGCAACTCCGTCGAACGCCGGATATCTTATGTGAGTATTCTATCTGCTAATTGTTCGCTTTTATCATTTATTGTTTTAAATATGTAAATTTCAAGTATTGCGCAATATAAATTGTGTATTGGTGACGTCATTGGAAGATGAGCGCCCAAATCTGTATAAGGTTAGCGTCACCATCCGCCCGTGACGTTGCTTATTTTGCGCTTGCGTGATGTAGTTATGAACTTTTTAACTGTATTTATCGACGTTCTTTAACGGTAATTATCGACTTTTTAATTGTAAGAATTATCGCATTTTAAACCGTAAGAAGGTTCAACCAAAGTAGTAGGGTCTTTAGTGAGGAACCAGACTAAAAAAAGCCCCTGAAAGAGGGCAGCGGTTCTTTCGGTACTTAGATTGGCACAGACAATAGGGGGTGGTCAGTATGGCATCTAAGACACACTACTGCGATGTTGCAAGACAATAAACCATGTTCGAAAGGATTTTTTGTAGAACTATTAATTCGGCAAATGTTTGAGTGTTAGGAGATCTTGGTAGCCGCAGGCTGCTTAACCACCTTCACATACCGCTGAATATCGGAGAAATAAGGTATATATTTGTAAAACAATCGAAGGGGAACCGAAGTGTATCTAACAAGATAGAGCAGCGGTTATGTTGTAAGACAACAGAAACAAGAAAAAAATTGTTGAAAGCATATGTGGAAAACAAAGAAAAAATAGGTGAAATAGAAGAGCAGGATATGTTCTAAAGCATTATTGGGGGATAGTGCGGGATACATTACAAGAAGAGATAGAAAAAAAAGAGGTAAAGGTAGGCCTAGATCAGACTAACACATGCAGATAGTGAAAGATGCAGACTGGAAATTTCAAGGAAGGAAATAAGAAGGAAATGAGTAGGTTAGCTCAGAAAAGGAAACAATGAGGGTATGCGTCTAACCAGTACCAGTGCTGAATACCTAACGATGATGAATTTGACTGTAAAAGATATTCGAAACTTGCCCTTATACCAGCCCCCCTAGCGTGCCAATTTGCTATGCAACTCCTGACTTTCCAAATTAATATAATATTGATAGGGTCGCGTCGCGACTGGGGTACAATTCTTTATAATTAAATTGCTAAAAATTATAATAAAACTATACTACTATCATGGTTTACAAAGACTTGGAAATATTATAATTTTTACTTTTAATTTAAACAGTAATTCTTGAACCGCTTACACTTTTATTTCTGATCTACCACTGTAAAGTCAAAATACTGAGTGTTGCTCAGACTTCACACAACTCCACTTTCACTTATTTCCAGTGGCATAACTGACCACACTAGAACATATTTTGGGAAACAAGCTCAAGCTTACAAGTCACCAAACCTTTCTAGTGTCTTTCTAACATGTTTTCTACTTATGGTGGGAATTGGTGTTTCACACTAAGTGCACATGTCGCAGATCCATGGCTTACACATCTTTAACTACGATGCTTCAACATTTATGTAGCACTTCAGTTGAATGTTTACAACTCGGTGAGCACTTGAATGTATTATACGAGATTATTAATTCGGTGCCAGTTTTCAGGCTGTAAATTATGTTGGTGATTTTATACATTATTAAAGTTAGTGCAAAATGGATGATAATTACCTGGTTTTTCGCATCCTAAATGACAAAAATTAATCACTTGAGAGCCAACTAATCTAACTGATCATGAATTGAAATATTTTTTAACACATTCAGATTGTGAATATGAATCTGAAGAAAGTAAAGACAAGTATATACCAAACAATGATGGTTCGTCACGAAGTGGCTCTATTTCGGTATGCATGTTTTTATAGTGTTGTATATGGTACATTATTTAGTGGTTTACAGAAAACGATGACGATGTGATGCATGATCGAAAGCAACATTCAATGCAAGTAATGTAAATGATGCTCGTGCTGTTAATTTGTTAAAATCCAGATAGTAAATTGTGGTAAGACAGCCCTGATCTGAAACAATTTCGATATACAAAACGGATTAAATTATTGGTTGAAAACCCCAAAACAATCGTGTTGATTACTTTTTTCTTATAGCTGATAAAAGTCTCTTTGATTTAATTATTACATAGACAAATAGATATGCAAAGAAGCTATTATGGCAGGCGTTGACACGAATACTAGATAACTCGGTAGAAGCTTTTTACAGTTCAAGAGTTTCATACATTCATAGGATTGTTGTTGCATATGGGAACCTAGAGAACAACAGAATACAAAACTCTTGGAAAACTCTTTTTTAACTCAAAATATTTCCACAATAAATGAGCAGGGATTGATTTTTGTTCATTCTCAGGTGTCTATATTTCACTAAAAATCTTACAGGACAAGCTGCTGTTGAGGATGGAATTTATAAAATACATCCGTTACCAGATATTCTTAACAATAAAATGCATTTAATCTATCAACGAGGAAAAACCTCCTCGTGTGGAATCAATGAAACGGGACGATTAAACTATAAAAAAAAGAAACGTCATAAATGTGTTATCAAGTTGTATGTTTTAACGAAGTTTGTAACGCGTTTGCATTACATGAACTATAAATCAGACAAAAAGATGTAAATATTAAAATTTGGATGGTTAAACTAGGTATGATCTGTATGTAGAATCATGAATAGCTAAGATTAATTAAGCATGATATTTCAATTCTTTTGTTTTTAGTAGAAAATAGGACAGTTAGAATAATTAAAACAATAAAAAATGAATTTTCTCAAAATAAATTGGTAAAGTTTAATACAATATTAAGATAATGCATTAGTCATTAAATGGGATAAATGTTGTGACAATAAAAACCGCTGAAATGAAGGATTTCATAAATCATACAATGTTAACTAGGTATAGAATGCAGGCGTTATGCAATGAACTCAAACCACAAAATCAGAAAAGTTACATTTATAGTAAATACATATTAGGGCGGAACCAAGGTATATAAATTGTTTTAAAACCACAAACAGGGAAAACGGATTTCGATGTTATACGTTTCTCACATAAAATCAACAAAGCGTTTTACATTGGTCATTAGAAATAATTCCATTTAATAAATACACCAAAACAATAGAGCTATAGTTTACAATGCAGTAATTACTTAAAACCCAGACGCTTTGTTGGTGGGCTTCACAAATATTACAATGCAGATAATTTAATCATTATACAATACAATGTAAATGTTACAATGTATTCTTATACAGTGTGTCTACTTAAGTTGGCGGCATATGGAAAACTTTTTTATTTTTAGTTTTAGGAAAAAAGTTACTCTTTATAAAAAGTTCTGCTTGGTATGAAACCTAAAAAAAACATTCAAATAGCTAAATTTATCAGTCATATACGAGGTTTATCAATAAATACGAATTCGGTACAAGAGTAAAGTACCTTTATTTTTGAGAATTTTGAAAATTGTTGTTACAAAAAGTTATTTAGCATTAAAAACTACTGTAAAATACGCAATTATATCTATCTATCGTAAAAAAACTTTTTTCTTACTTTTTTCAAACTTTTCTCTAATACATTTAATCTAGGATACACTGACTAAAATTGTTTGACAGTAAATGTATCAGTAAAAAATGCCAGCAACAATGAGTTTGTAAGAAAAAATTGAAATTGTGTTTAATTGTGGGTGAAAATTATAAAACATTTTGTGAGGCTGTCGGCATTTTCAATAACCGACATCCAGAAAAAAGAGTTCACAATGAAACAGTAAGAAAACTATTAATGAAATTTAAGAGTTTTGGAGATGGAGTTTGAAGTAATGCTCTCAACAATTGAACATCCGAAACATTCTTTGCGAAAAAGGGCATCTTTGATGCCGATTACTGTAAGTAAAAACACGATTTTAAAAGTTTTGAAAAAGAACAAACTGCACCTGTACAAGCGTCAATTTATTCATACGTTAAGGTCAGGTGAACATGATAGACGCTTTGAATTCTGTTGTGATATCCAAGGAAAGTTGGAAGATAATCCATTTATGGCAAGACATATTCTTTTTTCCGATGAAACAACATTTTCATCAAATAGCACAGTTTCTTCACAAAACTGTCGTTGGTGGAGTGAGACTAATCCACATTTTACAATCAAAACTCGCGACCAGTATGCTTACAAAACTAATGTGTGGTGTGGAATTTTTAAAAATGAAATCATTGGACCTTTCTTTTTTCGAGAATCTTTGAATGCAGACCGTTATTTACTCTTTCTACAAAAAGAACAAGATAATTTTCTTGATGATCTACCCCTACTTGAACATCAACAGATATGGTTCCAGCAGAATGGTGCCTCATGCCATAGCAGGTTAGATGTAAGGCAATACCTTGAAAATTGTTTTAATGGAAGAGTTGTGCATCGGTTTTCGGAAATTCGTTGGCCACCTTGCTCTCCAGATTTGACCCCACTCGACTTTTTCTTGTGGGGCTACTTGAAAGAGAATGTGTACCTCCAAGGGCCATTCACAGATGTTGTCCATTTAGATCAAACCATTAAAGAAACCATTCAGAGTATAACACCGACTATGGTTAGAAGAGTGTTGATAGAGTTTCAAGATATAACGATTACCTGTATTTACAGAGAAGGCGAATATGTTAAAGTGGTAGTTAATTGAGGGACGGAATAATAAGATCCGTATGTATAACAAAAACTATTACATTATTATTAAACTATTGTTATTATTAAAAAAAGTGTTTTGAAATGTTGAGAAATTATACTTCATGGACAGTTCTTGTCAGTGCATCTTAGATTAAATGAAACAACGTGTGAGCTTAAATAAATTTTTATTTTAGAAAAGTTTGAAAAAATTTTTCATGATCGATGGATATTATGCATCTGTGAACGTGGTTTTTGATTCTGAACAACATTTCATAATAACAATTTTTTAAATTGTCAAAAATAAAGGTACTTCACTCTTGCACCAAATTCATATCTATTGATAAACCTCGTATATGAACAATAAATTTTGAAATTTGAAGGTTTTATTTTAGGTTTCATACCAAACAGAACTTTTTATAAAGAGTAACGTTTTTTCCTAAAATAAAAAAGTTTTCCATATACCGCCAACTTAAGTAGACACCCTGTATATTGCTCAAGATAGAAGGAAAACGGAACGTTCACCAAAGCAAATTACATGATACCACAAGTACTTTCCTGGGATTCATTCCATAAATCCAAAAGGAAGACTGTATAATGACAAAAATCCCAACTAAACGTAAGAAAGAGAAGGAATTAAATGACAATAATTACATCCGACGGAAAAAACGAATTTAATTATTCACGAGTCGGTAACAAGAGAATACGAAATATGGTAAAGCGTGGATTTGTATTCTATAGCATTACCTAATAACATTTGTTCCCAGGTGCACACAGCGTAGATGTTTTTTGACAGCAAGTTTGATCTTGACATGATACTAACTGATGAAATCCTTAACTGTTTTCTATATATTTAAAGCCACGTTTTACAAAAAAAATGCCCGTCAGCACTAGATGAATATAACCCTACACTGATGAGCAGTGAATGTGTTAATGCTCAATCAGTTGCACAGAAAAAAACAAACAATATGATCAGTGATGTATTCTTAAAGACGACAGCCTTTTGAAAGAAGAAAAACACGAGTTCTAAGTCTAAAAATTTCAAGTACGAAGTTAACAAGTTTTTACTACAACATTTTTTATGATGAAGATAAAATAACCAACGTACGTTCCTCACTACTTTAAAAGGTTTGTGTTGTAATTTCAGATTACTATAATTATGGGTTTGCTGGAAACAATGTGTTGTGATGACTTGACAAAATTATGCTTACCAACATTGATGCGAAAGGTAACATTTTAATTATTAATTTTGGATGTTAAAACGTTCAGACCATGGAATTTTTAATAATTAAATGCTGTTCAGTCTCTTTGTCGCACGTTTGCGTGTTTAATTTTAAGTAGTAAATTTGTAGTTGTAAATCTAATAGTAAAACTGTCATCCCTTGTTCCCTTATATCCTGCCGTAAAAATTCCTTGTGCATGTGTGAATAAGTTGGACTAAGAGTAGTAAACAAACACTCTCTTATGGATATCAAAGCAGAACAGTCGGTTTTTTGTTCGGTAACGTAAGTTAGTCATAGTGCCGCGGAATGTGAATTTATTTGTTAAACCCCTAAAAAACACAGTGCAAGTGCAACGTAACACGGACTAAATCTCGCATACAGTCCACTTAGTTGAAGGAATAGGAACTGCAGCTTAGAACAACAAAAAACCGCGGAGGTAAGTCGATATATAAATTTATAAGACCCCCCGCGCATTAACAAACACCACGATGGTTTTAACATTTTTCTATAAATAAGTGATGTTACAGCCTATCCTACAACTTATGGTCATCTATTTATATACTACAGAGATGGGACAGCCCAACCAGCAAGTCAACAAATTTTCCAAACATTGCATCTTATCTGTCTGCATCATTGAACTGTATATACAACTGGAAGGCATGCTACAATACATACTGCGCCAAAATAGTGTGTCAGAAGCAACAGACAGATGTGGAGGAATCCCTATCCTTGTTTGTTTCATTATTCGCCATACGCCTAACCGACAAAGTTTGTTTGTTTTCCGTTTTATGCAGTGATTTATTAAATATTTCAGTTTTGCTTAATAAAAAACCAGAAATTTAAATTTGAATTTACATTTACTTCCATAAGTAAAACAAAGATAGAGATTCCTCCACTTTGCGGGTTGCATAACTTGAAAATATGCCTCGCCCCAAATACCTATTGGCTCCCTTGCAGTTGTATATACAGTTCAATAGCTGCATCAATCTAAACTGTATATAAAAAACTTTACAGTGCAGTTCAGAAGATTAAATTATAGCAAACCTAAGAAGATGTAACAAATACAAAGCATTATTATACTCTGAAATTTTTTTGATCAGCAGACCCCTCCCCCTTGCACATGTACAAAACACTGTGATATGCATACAGACTTCATATCCGAGAGACAACAAATGCTACCGTGGTCACTATAGATATACAGAGATGACTCTGTGACTTAGTTGGTTCGTGTGCGACTATTAAGTCCAAGGTCCCGTGTGCGATTCCTGACACGGACCGCATTTTTTATAAAAGCGCCCTTATTCGGATGAGAGGTAAAATGTAGGTCCCATGTGATAGGTTGTCACACACATTAAAGATCCATACCTTGCTTGGCACAGCAAAAGTTTGGCAAAATTCAAGAATTTCTAGGTAAAAAACTCATTTCCTGGCCAATGTAATATCTGCAGGTGGAACATTGGAAAATCAAATGTAGGATCACTATACAAAGTAGGCAGCTTCACAAGGTGCACATATGACTATTAATCCCAAGATCTCAAGTTCGATTTCCAATACGGACCAATTAAAAAATGTTAGGTGTCCATTTTTCACAAAAAAAACCCTCGTTCGCATGAGGTAAAGTGCAGGTCCCTAGTGTGAGTGTAGTCATGCACATAGCAAGGGATAAGCGAAATTCAAAAATTTCGAGGTAAAAATCTCTTCCTGACCTATGTAGTTCCTTCGGGTGGAGCATTGGAAAATACAATCCAGGGTCATTATACATAGCAGACGACTCCATAGGTTAGATAAGTTCACATATGACTACTAATTACAAGGTCCAAGATTCGATTCCCAACATAGATTGCTAGAAAAATATTAGTCAAGTGTTTTTCATAAAAATAAGTCCTTGTTCGGATGACAGGTAAAATGTAGGTCCTGTGTGTGAGTGTTATCATGCAAGTTAAAGATCCCTATCTTGCTTGGAATAGCAAGGGTTCGGCAAAATTCAAAATTTCCAGGCAAAATCTTGGAACATTGGAAAGTCAAATGTATGGGGCCATTATACATATTCTACGACAGAATAATTTGCCACATGTTTAGGCAACAAATATAGCTATAATTAATTTATCACTTACTATGAACACAAGAAATTATTACATTTCCCAAAATTTCTAAATAATTTTTATCTCTTTCTGATTCAATGTAAGAACTTGTCTTACCTCGCTTATGGAGCATATACTACGATTTGCAATCTCGCGATGGCAAAGACTTACAGATCATTTCATATTGAATTTTCACGTCAATCCTTAAACCATTGCATCAATTGGTATTTAGTATTTATAGATTTACATTATACTATGTACCGTGCTTGAAATCAAAACTAAGTTTGATCCAACACTAGTTTTTTTAAACATGTGTAAGTAAGTGAATTACTTTTATTGAAAGTTATACTAACCTGTACTGCCTCTTCAATTTTTTCAGCGGCCCGTTTACAAATCCTTTCTTTAAACAGCCTCAACTCATCATCAAACGAAGATTTATAGTCTGCATCTGCAAGTTGAATTTTTGCATAAAATACGTCCACACAAGCTCGAGGATCATAATCTAATTGTTTTGCCAGTTCTAAAATATACTGCAAGCAAATTGTTTGATGTGCCACATGTGCCATTAATTCATGTTTCTAAAACAAACAACTTAAAAATAAGAATTTCTTTTAAATATACATGAGCTATGTACCCAAATCAGCAAACATTTTTCCATAAAGCCAATTTTTCAATGCAGTTCAAGTGGGCCTTTATCAATCGAGTAGAATTTAAATACATGTCTTACTTTAATACAAATACACATTGAAAACCTAAATAAACATCTTATAATTTGACGAAATGCAATGTGATATTATCAAAAACTACCGAGCTCCAAAAGAAAAAGTCCAGAAGGAATTACAAGAGAATGCCAAAACATGTCATCAGAAAATGATTCTGGCTTAAAATTCACACAAGGAATAATCAAGTACGCTAATTTTTTAATCAACCTAAAATAAACCTTAACAAAAAGACACTAATATACCTATTTAAAACTGTTAGTTGAAAAAAAAATCCAAAATCAAATGCTAATTACCTGTATATTAATTTGCGACACTTGGTCTGTTCAATCTGTCAACCTCGGTACTCTAAGTGATTCAGAGCTAAAACCTTTTTCGAACAATACTTTGAATTTATTAACTCCACAACCTTTTGAAATATTTAATTATTACTCAAAGTTAACCGTTTGCAATGGGTTGTATCTTGGATTCCGTTTTGTAAAAAATTCCACACCTGCAATTCAAGTCTGGCACATTAACTATAACTGAGTTACAAAATAGTCTTAAAACTATTTCATGCACACAATGCATTACAGAGCGTATTGTTATGGACTTATAAATAGATCAGTAATGTAGGAATTCAATTCAGCGATATGTTGTAACGGCACAGAATGTCCTCGTGGCAGACTTCCTAAGGTAATTAACACAAGGGAAAATTACAACTAAGCAAGCTAAAAATATTGAGGAGTGTTATTGGGAAATACTTACCCCTGTATTAGGGGACCAAGATAAATAAATGTGCATAGGCACTTAAGCGATAAATGTGGTTTATTAACCAAGAGTGCTCACAGGCACCATTCAAACAGATAAATGAATGCTAATTCGCCTCATGTGAACTGGTATGGAGGATGCATGTCCACTCTTATCAAACCATCACATGTTTCTTCACATAACAAATGTTAATGTTTGTTCAGAATTTAATTTGTACTGGACGATATAAATAATTATGGGCAGAAATAATAAATTATTAGGGAATATAGTAGAAGGAACATTTTTGAACGCTACAACATTATCAAAAGATAACTCACAATGGAATTTGTAAAAAGCAGGCTTTTAGATTTTAATGTAAACAAAAGTGCTGAATAGGTTGTAAGGGCTATAGTATCATCATTTGCTACACAGAGGTCTATTAAACGCTTCAAATGCGGAAAGTTAGGGCACTTGAACAAAGATGTGTGGCATTAAGTGTTACACATGTAATAAATTTGGTCGCCGTTCGACGCAATGTGCTTTAAAAAAGGTATAAGCGGAAATAAAAGTAACACAGCAAACCTGACAAAGCAAGAAGTCATCAAGCGATGAATTAAATTACGGAAGTGCTGTAGCTCTTTGTACTGTCTCGGCAGAAATGAGTGAAATGAAATGGTTTGCGGATTAGGGAGCAACTCATCATTACACCAACGGTAAAGTTACATTGATAAACAAACCAAGCCTCCAAAAAACAAAGTTGATAGTGAGAAGTCCTTGATAGAAATAAACACCAACTTGAGTTTTGTAATGTATAATAAAATAAATGTTCTCACTTATTATAAACTGTAATCGCAAAGTATTGGCATGGTTAAACCCAAAGGTGTAGACCGACTCACTTAATGTATATATGATAACAATTTATTTGCATATTAACAATATATCAAGTTCTGTTATCAACCGTAAGACAATTTACATATTGATACATTACATAGCCTTCCCTTTCAAAACGGAAATTAACAAAATCAAATCGAAAGGGAGACCAAAACAAGAAAAACAAAAATAATGTTTTTCTTATTAAATTTAATATTGTAAACGCTGAATAGGTTTAACGACATGTTTAGGTCTACTAAACTCATCCTTCTCGTCAGTTAAATCAATTATATCTGTGTTTGCCTCTGTATTATCTTACAATTAAAAACGTCATTCTTACGGTTAAAAAAACGTCGATAAATACATCGCACAAGCGCGGAATAAGCGACATCACGGGCGGTTGGTAACGCTAATCTTGTACAGATTTCGGTGCGCCCATCTATCAATGACGTCACCAATGCACAAATTAAATTACGCAATATATAAGTAAATTTACAACAATTATGTCAACAAGGTACTCACATAATAGGTCCAGATTTCCACGAAGTACGCCAATCGTCCTTCAAGATAGATAAAGATGGCGTCAGCATGTCCATAAGGGCGTCTGCTGGCCCCTTGAAGGCAATTAACAGAGGGTACGTCTGACGTACATCCAAATGGCTTGGACTCGATCTCAGGGCTCCACTCCGGAGTAATTAAAGATGGTGCTCCGGCGTGGAAGGCGGTTCTGCCAACGGCTACAAATTCATCACCTACCTATGCAGGGAACAGAAAGGAAACATGGTATAAGGGCGACAAACAAAGATAATCAGGCAAGGATATCTACATAGATAAAGATAACGATACGTTACCGAAAAACGTCCACTGCACTCGAAGGTTCTGGCAAAAAGCCACGTTACAGAGAGTCACGGAAACTTCTCCCCACTTTGTCCCTACTCCACTCGCGTCGCGCGATCTGGCGCAAACGCACTGTGACGTAACGGAAATACGCGCACCGAGTCTTTTGAATTTATGGCGCGAAACTTCTGCACGTCAAAATTAAACTAAAAAAATGTTTAAGGGCCAATTTGGCACGTAACAATTACTAACATCAACTTTTAAATACTCCCTGTATGTTTATTGTGGTTTTTTTTAGCATTTTTCTTAATCTTCTTTGGGAATTAAACCACTCATAGTTTTTAAAATCATGTTTATTTAGGTTTCGATCCATGATCTAGGATCGTCGTCAAAATAATAAAAATTTCAAATTTGACATTTATGACATAAATTGAAGGTGACTTTGATTTAGTGATGTTGGAAATATTTGGTTTGAGTACACTAGGCAAAAATTTTTAAAGTTTAAAAGAATGATTGCCTTCAATTTGTGTTGCGGCCTGGCACCGACTTTTTTAGGTATCCAATACACTTAACGTGAAATCAGCCGATTAATTTTTCTTGGTGAATTTTATATAAATTTAATAACTTGAGGATTGGAAAACATTTTTTAACATGTTTCTATTTATACAATTGAGAGGATGGTAATTAAAGAAGTGTGCGATTACGTTACCGTAAGGATTAAGCAGTCGTTTTTTATATTTATTTTGAGAGAGAAAAATTATTATGATTTAGGCTACTTCTTTGGTAGATTTTATATGGTTCTGAGGCGACCCTAAGACGGGTTTACACTTGTCAGATACCAATGCTGTTTTACAGGGGGTTGCTAATATGCTTATTGTTATGTAATTAGTTATTGTATGTGTAAATAGAAATCATGTATGTAGGCTGTATTTCATGTTAATATCGCAAGGAAAACCCAGGAAAAACCTGCAATGCTACCTAGATATTTCTGGGCATTTGATTTTCATTTGTTATTTCTTTTAGTAACTGAATCCATTATTTACTGAAAGTGACAGATTCGTTTGCTACGCAGTTATTTTTATGTAGGGTTATATAAGCAGCTTCTTTGATTTTGCGTTTTTGGCGGTTTTCTTCTTTGTCGATAATTTTGCATCCTTCCATTTTATTTTATGACTGGAGTCCCATGCATGTTGGCAAATCATAGATTTTTCAAATTTTCTATTTTTTATATATGATTTATGTTCTTTTAATCGAACTTCAAATGATCTGGAACTTTTCCCTATATAAAACTTGTTACATTCGCACGGTATTTTGTAGATGCAGTTTTTTGAACTTTGTATTGCGTTTTTGGATTTAGTTTTTGTTAATTGTGCTCTTAATGTATTGTTGGTTCTAAATACTGTATTAATTCTGAATTTGTTTCCTATTCTTTGGATTTTTTCGGAGAATCCTTTTATGTATGGTATTGAGAGCATTTTTTGGCATATAACGTTGTTTTTGTTTTCTTTTTCTTTATTTTTAGGGTTTTTATTCATTTCTTTCTCTATTATTCTTTTAGAATATTTGTTTTCTATTAGTGTACATCTGATTAGGTCTTTCTCTTTCTTTAAAATTTCTTTGTTTGATGATATTAGTTTTGCTCTATCATACATGGTTTTGATAATTCCTCGTTTGACACAGTGTGGGTGGTTTGAATCGAAGTTTAAGTATCTGTTTGTGTGCGTTGGTTTTCTGTATACCGATGTATTAATTGTTGTATCGTTTTTGCTAACTAGAATATCTAAAACGGAAGTTTTCCATGTTGTTCTAATTCATATGTGAATTTAATGGTTGGTTCTATTTTGTTAATTGACTGTACAAAGTTTTCAATTAGTTCTGTATTATGAGGCCAAATAGCATATACATCATTTACATATCTCCACCAGATTAGTGGTTTCAATTTTTGTGTGAATATTACATCTTTTTCGAATTCCTCCATGAATATATTACTAAAGATTGTAAAGTGTAAACCCACCATAGGGTCACCTCAGAACCATGTTAAAATCTACCAAAGAAGTAGCCTAAATCATAATAATTTTTCTCTCTCAAAATAAATATAAAAAACGACTGCTTAAACCTTACGGTAACATAATCGCACACTTCTTTAATAACCATCCTCTCAATTGTATAAATAGAAACATGTTAAAAAATATTTTCCAATCCTCAAGTTATAGAATTTATATAAAATTCACCAAGAAAAATTAATCGGCTGATTTCACATTAAGTGTATTGGATACCTAAAAAAGTCGATCCCAGGCTGCAACACAAATTGAAGGCAATCATTCTTTTAAACTTTAAAAATTTTTGCCTAGTGTACTCAAACCAAATATTTCGAACATCAATAAATCAAAGTCACCTTCAATTTATGTCATAAATGTCAAACTTGAAGTTTTTATTATTTTGACAGCGATACTAGGTCATGGATCGAAACGTAAATAAACATGGTTTTAAAAACTATGAGTGGTTTAATTCCCAAAGAAGATTAAGAAAAAAAACATCAACTTTATTAGGCAAAGCTGTCGCAATGAAATGAAACTTTTTAATTTGATTTAAGTGACGCTTCCATGTAATATTGTCTAACTGAAGTATCCTGACAATATAAATAGATTTACCTATTCTTTTTTGTACAATACCCTTAATCCAGGTAGGTTTGTTTACAATACGATAATTTCTTACTACAACATGTTCACCTACTTCAAAAACTACAAACCTCCTGCCTATGAAATTTTTTCTTTGCTTTGTTTGTTTAACATCGACACAACGTTCAACGGTCTCAATATGTTTGCTTTGGGCGGTAATAAAGAATCAAATTTTGTTCTCAAACCTCGTCCAAACATTAACTGTGCAGGAGTTAACTTAATCGTAAAATGGAGCGTGTTTCTATAATCAAACAAGAAATTATTTAAAGATTTGTTTAAATCAATAGATGAGCCCTTGCCCAACGCACACTTAAGTGTGTTTTAGATGGTTTTAACTGCATTTTCCACAGCACCATTAGAACTTGGATGAAAAGGCGGCGACGTAATATGAATGATGTCATTAAAATGCAAAAAATTGTTAAATTCTCATGATGAGAATGTAGGTCCGTTACCAGTGACAACTTGGCGGGGTAAGTCAAATCGTGCGAACAATGAGCGAAGTATTTCAATTGTTAATTTTACAGTAATTGATGTCATTGGAAAAATTTCGATCCATTTTGAGTGTGTATCTAGAACTGCTAGAAATTGCTTATTTAAAAAAGGACCCATGAAGTCAAAGTGTAGCTGTCACCAAACTTCAGTTGACCAAGGCCAAACACATAATTTACTTTTATCTGGGTTTTTATTGTTTAAAATACAATTTTGGCATTTTTTTGATATTAACTCAATATCTTTAGTTAGACCAGGCCACCAAAAGTAAGATCGAGCTAAAGATTTCATTTTTACAACACCCAAGCAGAGGAATGTAACTTGTTTAGCACGCCCTCGTGTAAACTTTCAGGAACAACTAACCGGTTATTCCATATTAAGCAATTTGATTCCACACAATTCGTTCCTGATCCTGTAAAAAAGTTTCAGAATGGTAGGTGACTTGCTAGGCCAACCAAACTGTACATAATCTAAACCTTTACATAATATCATGTCTGTTGACGTTGCCTTTTTAATTTCAAAATTCAATGGAAAATCCTCGTTGTTCGAAAAAAAAATGTACAAAATCTAATTCAAATTTGTCCTGAGATGGCAAATTAACCTTAATCGGTAATCGAGATAAGAAATCTGCCGTATTTTTCTCAGACTCAACAAACTCGATTTTTTAATTGTAATTTGAGAGTATAACAGTCCCACGGTGCAAACGATTTGCCAAAAATTGGGGTATTCCTTTTTGCAGGTGAAAAATTGAAGTCAAAGGTTTATGGTCTGTTACCAATACAAACTCTTTACCATACAGATACTGGTTAAATTTACCCACACCAAAAATAATTGATAATCCCTCCTTCTCGATTTGTGAATATTTTTTTTCTGTATCCGACAGAGTACGTGAAGCGAAAGCGATGGGTTTTTCAGATCCATCACTCATTATATGGCTAATTACCGCTCCAATGCCTACGTTTGAAACATCAGTATGTAATTTTAATAGTAATTTGGGATTAAAATGCACTAATACACTGGCAGAAACTAATAATTGTTTCATTTGTTTAAAAGCACTATCGCAGCGTGATGACCAATTCCACGTTGCATTTGTTCGTAGTAGATTATATAATGGATACAAAATTAATAAATAAATTGGGTACAAATTTTCCGTAATAATTAATTAATCCAATGAAAGACTTTAATCGTGTTACGTTCTGTGGTGTTGATGCGTCGACGATTGCCTTAATTTTTTCTTCGGAAGTGTGCAAACCCGTTTTGTCAATATTAAAACCTAAATATGAAATAATGGTTTGAAAAAATTTGCATTTTTTAAAGGAAATTTTTAAACCTGTTTCTTGTAAAATGTTTAACACATTAGTAAAGCGTTGTAAATGTTCTTTATAGTCTTTCCCGTAACTAATATATCGTCCTGGAAAACGACTACTCAGTCAAGTCCTTCTAAAAGCAAATCCATAATTTTTTGAAATTTAGCAGGAATACTTACTACTCCAAAAGGTGCCCTATTGTATCTGTAAAGTCCCTTGTGTGTAGAAATAGTGACTAAATGTTTAGATTCTTCATCCAAACACACTTGCTGATATGCATTTGACATATCTAATTTAGTAAAAACTTCACCGCCTTGCAATTTTGAAAAAAGCTCTTCAAAATGGGGCAAAGGATATTGATCTATCTCAATATAGGGGTTAAGAGTAACTTTAAAATCACCACACAACCTTACCATACCATCCTTCTTTAGAACAGGTACAACTGGAGTTCCCCAGTTACTAAAATCTACTGGTTTCAAAACACCAGAATTGGTTAAACGCTCTATAATTCGTTTACCACTTTCTTTTAATTGCAAGCGGCAAAGGGCGCCTTAAAATATTTTGGGGCGACATCCGGTGACTTTAATTTAATTGTGATAAATCCTTTATTGAAACAACCTAACCCCGGTTCAAAAACACTCGCGTAATCTTTGATTAATTCTTTTTACAATTTTATCATCCTGCATATTCAAATGATTTATTTGTGAAATGCGTAAATTAAATTTTTGTAAAAAATCACGGCCTAAAAGTGGAGGTCCGGTAGCATTTTCAATTACGTAAAAATTCATTGGTTTGCTATTATTCAAATAAAGAACTTTACAAGTCATATATCCTAACGGAATTATTTTATCTCCGTTGTATAAGTTAAAAGCTTTACTTGTTGTTTTTAAATTCTTACCAGCAAAATTCCTTTGATAAAACTGGTCAGAGATAATGGAAAGACTAGAACCTGCGTCAATTGTAAAATCTAAAGCCTTATCATATATAAACACCTGCAACAATTAGTGTTACTTTCTAAATTAAATAAAGAATAATCCTCAATTTCCATAAAATGCTATGAATGATGCGGTCCTTGCACGTTTCGATTCTTAGATGTTTTGGATGCTTTATTTGGACACATTGGAGCCAAATGAGCCTTGATGTTGCAAATATAGCAAAAACATTCTCGAAACGAACATTTGTTGGTTTGGTGATTACGGCGACCGCATACGAGGCACTTTGATGACTTGTAGAAGTTTCCAGATTTAGAAGTATGTCTATGCTCAAACGTCTTCTCAGGTCCGCCATTTTTGACTTCATACTTTTTTTTATATAATTAAGTTCGAAATCCCTTTGATAGTTAGTTCTGGTTCGTAATTTGATGTCAACCTAGCTAATTTTGCGGTTGCAATTTCTACAGCTTTCTCTAAACTAAGGGATTTTGTTTCTTCAAAAAGCCTATCTTGAACAGATCCCTGGTTATATGCAACGACAAAAGGATCGCGCAAAACTAAATCTAACTCTGTGGCTTCAAAATCACACAATGTCGCAAAATTGCGCATTCGTGCACACCACTCTCTTAGCGATTCATTTTCTAATTTTCGAGAAGTATAAAATTTATACCTCGCTGCAAAAACGGATAATGTGGGCTTAAAATGATCGAATAATAACTTGATTAAATCCAAATACTTTTTGTTTCCGGTTCTGCTGGCATGCATAAATTATGAATTAATTTATAAGCATCTTCATTAAGAATATTTAATAAAATAGCCACTTTGCGATTATCGTGTGATAGCATTAGCTACAAAATAATTTGCTACTCGCCTTTTGAAAATTGACCAGACCGAATTTGCAGGGTCGAATTCGTGGAGATGTTCAACGTTCCCAGTTGTAACAATGCGGAAAAAATTTTAATATCCTCGTCGCCAGTTGTGAAGTCCTTGATAGAAATAAGCACCAACTTGAGTTTTGTAATGTATAATAAAATAAATGTTCTCACTTATTATAAACTATAATCGCAAAGTATTGACATGGTTAAACCCAAAGGTGTAGACCGAGACTCAATGTATATATGATAACAATTTATTTGCATATTAACAATATATCAAGTTCTATTATCAACCGTAATACAATTTACATATTGATACATTACAGATACACTTGGTGTGTCGGGAAAATTATAAAAGCAACATGCGTTGGTGACACAGAGAAATTTCTGAAATAGAAAACAAACAGGTAACAATTGGGCTTAAAAATATAATGTATATTCCTGCACTCAGGGTAAATTTATTATAGATATCTACAATTGAAAAAGGCAGGTTTAAAGATAATTTGTTATTAGGGAATTGTGTCTATAGAAAAAGATAATGTTGTTTATGCTAGAGGTAAACGAGTAGGAAATCTTTATACGGTACTATTAAATTTTGTAAAGCAGATGGAAATTTAGCATAAGAATGAAATGTGGATCTTTGGCACAAAAGATATGAGCACTTAATTCTATCTCATTAATAAAAATTAATAATCTTAGTCTTGGTTAATGGGTTAGACTGTGCAAAAACGAAAATAAATTGTGTGAAATTTGTGTAAAGTCAAAACTAAAATGTTTGCCATATTGTTCAAAAACGACTAGATCACAAAATGCGCTTCAATTAATACATAGTGTGGTCCAATTATACCCACCACATGAAAGCAAATGCTATTGTGTTACTTTTGTGGATGATTTTCGCGTTTTGTCATGGTTTATAATATTAATCAAAAGAATTAAGTCATTAAATGTTGTAATGGTGAGAATATTCCTCTAAGAAATAAATCAGTTTTTGTAAAGAAATGAGAATAGAGATCAGTGATCTACCTCCATATACCCCTCAGTTAAACGGTGTTGCCGAACACATGAAGCAGACTGATGGACAGAGCAAGAACGATGATAATGCAGGCAAATTTGGACTAAAAATTTTGGACCGAAGCAGTACTCACTGCTGCTTATATAAATAATAGGTGCCAATCGTGATTAATAAATAATAAAACACCGTTTGTGAACGTTTATGGACATGCACGAAAACAATGTATCGAACATGCATGTTTTTGGTAGCATAGCTTATGCAAGAATACCAGATCTCATAACGAAATAGGATGATAAACCTGTTAAATGTAAATTTAAGGGTTATATGGAAGATGGTTATCATTTGTGGAAAGAAAGTTGCAATAAAGTTATTCATAGCAGAAATGTATCGTTTGATTAAGCAAATTTTGAAAGGCATTACTCAGATGAAGCACAAAGTTACAGACAAAATGTAAGTGATACAGAAGTGTCTGAAAATGAGAGCAATGAAAATGAATCGGTTACAGGAACAAGTAGACTAAAAAGAAATATTAAATTGCCATCGAGGAATGATTACGAATTGGATATAAGTTGTTTGGCAATGTTGAGTGACTATCCAGACACATCACACTCCTACAATGAAGCAACAAGATCTACAAATTGGAATAAATGCAAAAATTTATAGATGAAGAATTAAATGCATTCAAAGAAAATGATATATGGAAACTGTTTGATGAGCCTGAAACTGAAAAAACATTAAGTAACCGATGGGTATTTCGTACAAAAGAAGAGAGCAAGGGACAGAGTATATACAAATTAGTTGCCTGAGATTATGAACAACGAGACCTAAATTCCTTTCTAACACATGCACTCGTATCAAGACACATTTAGAATTTTACTATCTGTCTGTAATAAAAATAATTTGTTTATGGTGCAATTAGATGTGAAAAATGCATTTTTAAATGGTTCACTTAACGGAAAGTTTTTATGACAATTCCTGAGGGATTAAAAGTTGAAGATCGTAACAAGAATAAAGTTTGTTTTAAATCAAGTTATGCTATATGTAATAAATTACCACTTAAATGGTCTGGTATGTACATGTATTAATAAAATATTAAGTTGATGTTTCCTTTTCTTTTTGCCATAAGCCTTTAAATTATCTTGATATTAACATCTGGCCGCAGAGTTCTTTTGACATTACTTGCTGATGACTGCTGATATTGTTTGGAGGAGGTTGTTTCACTAATCTGTGGGCAAAAGAGGTACTTTAGATAGTGCAGATCAATCTAGAGCCATGCCTGCACATCTGACCGGTAGCGTTGAGTTAATGTACTTGTCGAAAAAGGATATTTAAAGATTTGTTGATGTCTAAACTTTAACTGTAGCTTAACAAAGAAATCATTTTAATGCGAGATGGTATTTATTATTAATATTGTATTATTTAAGGTTCATTTATTGTTGCAATTTGATGTATTTAAGCTTTATGCTTTATTAGTGATTTAGATTTGCTGTTGTTGGAGTAAATTTTTCTTATTTATTGAGACATCATCAAAAGAACGTAAAAATTAAAACTTGCCACTATAAGTGATGATTTTTTTTGTTTTTATGTGGTTATGAAATGCAATTTATAATAATTATACATAGTAAGCAGTTAAGAGAAACTGTGTTAGTTAAAACACTAACGAGCAATGTTTCACTTTCAAGATCAACCGTTGAGCTCAACTGCATACTCCAGTACAGAACCTCTCTTAATCTAACAAACTAGTCTCATTTATTAATTTTGCGTTTTGTGACCGCAATTACTATCGAATCTTGTGTGCATGTTAAATTTTTGTATTTTATTTCATTTTGTCTTAGCATTAGTATAGTATATAATAGTTTTTTGTTCTAAAGTGCAATATTGTATGATAGGTGGTCATACTTTACTGCAGAAGCCTGTCGTTTCTGGGTTCGTGCCATGGTGTTCCTTTTTTGTATTTTTCTTTTTCGGGCGATAAGTGAGGTCATCATTGTCATCATCGAATCGTAGAACCGGCTACTTTTATATAATAATCCTTGGCATCATCCGAGTAATTGGTTCTAATTGTTTCTTGCTACATATACGTTTCAAAAAGAAAGGCTATAAAACTACACAGAACAAAAATATGAATGAAATAGAAATTTACACGTTACAAATTTAAAAACGACTCCAGCAATAATAAGAAATAGTAATGCAAGAACTGTTAGGACCACTAGAAATAAGTAGAGATTGCAAGAAGTCTTCAAAGATCTACCAGTTGTTGATGGTAGGAGGCAACCCATTAGTAAAAATTGTGATTATTAAAATATTCACCGAAGTAGAAATAAGCCGTGCTCGTTCATATACTATCAATAGACCGTGGGTCATCTTTAAAACGGTGCATGTGCTCACAACGCAGAAACAATAGCCTCTGGGACCCAAAGTATCATACAAAATTCTCCTGTCCGAATCGAAAGATCAAGGGCAATGCTGTAATGATGGGAGATCTTTAAAGTTTCTTGTAATTACTACTCGTGGTGAAAACGTAGACAGAATGTTTTAAAAGTATGCGACTTCAACCATTTTCTAATAGGTTATAACAGCAAAACTTCATCTTGTACTTTATGAGCATGCATATAATATTGACATGAATTCGAAATCCCAATACCTATTATTCAATATGAAAAACATAGTAATAAATTATAATAATTTTCCTTTAATGTCGGTGGTTTGATCACAATCACTTTAAACTAAAGTCTGGGTACATAGTCATAATTTAAAATCACTTACCTCATCCATTTCTAAATTGATACACCAAATTACTAGATAATTTGCAGTATCTTCGCATACTAGGTGGTTATTTGTTTTTAAAAATGCTCTTGAATCATCGTAACGCCTCAACATCCCAAAATGCTTCAAGTCCTTTTCATTCTTTTTAATAAATTTTTTCATACGAGTTTCTCGTTCGTCTTCGGTTAAATTTTCTTCTTTTGGTTGTGGTGGTTTAGTATTTATAACAGTTTTTGTGAACCCTTCTTTGCTTATAGTATCGACATTCCAAGGTGTTTTCTATAATTATATTATTACACAAAATAATTTTTGCCTTAAAACCTAACCTGATCTTTTACAATTAAATCATCACCTTCTTTTTTAAGTTTCACATACTCTACCTCTAAATTTTTTAAAGCAATTTTCAAGTCTTCTACATCATCTTTCTTATTTTTTTCTGATTCTTGCAATCGTGCTTCAAGACTATTTACTCTGTTCGAGTGCTCTGCCTTTCGCTTTTCATGTTCTGCAGATAGCTTTTTCTGTTCTTCCATTCTATCTAACCTAGCCTGATGTCGCCATCGAAATAAAGAAGGTGTATCGATATTTGGGTGTGTTTCATCTTCGTCATCAGAAATCTGTAAAACAAATAATATGAATTCAAGCTAAACCTTAAATGGAACATAGTCTATTATATATCCCTAAAATTGTAAAAAAGCTATCCTTGAAATAATCAATGGCACTATAAAATGAAGGAAAAAACATCAAGCAATGGCGCAGAGTATAACAAGCATGTCAGAAACAGATCAACAAAACCAGATGGTATAACTGTTCTGAACGGATCTTTTATAATGGTTGTTACGTTCATTTACGGCTGATGAATTAGAAACCACATCGATTCCGTTTCTACTCCTCCATACGTCAATAACATCTTGTATATTCTACCTGTTTATAATAAATACGCTTTTAAATAATTTTCAATTTCAATTTAGCTATTCTAAAACGACGAGTTTATATGCTGTAAATTATATAGTTGGCACCTTGTTTCGAGTATCCTTTAACTTACTACACATTACTATAGCGTAAAATTAATTCTTATACTGCTACGACCGAAAGACTCTTTGAAATAGTGTCTTGTATTATTTGATAAAACTTGGGTCGAGTTTTCTAATCTCCTTTTTGGTATGCTGATAAAGCGAGAATTGAAGCTGGAATTCTTGTTATTTAAACAATTTCAATTTGATTCTGCAGTTCGTCCTCATATGTATTTTTCTAAACTACTCGTTCTATTACTCCAAGAGTGATGCACATTTCTTCTATATAAGAAGTGTAGATTTTGGGTGTATCGGTAAGTGCTCCTGAGTAATTAATACTATTAAGTCTCTCCTTTCTAGCTCTTGGCTGGAGGCCAAACTGTTTTTATTCTTCTTATGTAGAACCAACTGCGCTGGTATGTGTTCCACTGTTGCAGTGATTGTCGCAGCGCTCAACATCTGTCGACTGTGGTGACGCTACATCTGGACACCAGGACCCTGACGCTTCGTTGATTCACCTCCGTGGATGCAATGGGCACATGATAATATCCTGGCACTTGGAGGTATGTTGTATTAATCTTCCCATATATCAGGAGCACCTCTTTTCTTCCTACTTTTGTTGTTTGTGCGTCGCTGGTGCTCCATAGTACTTTACTACATGATTATTAGAATTTGTTCTACCGTCAATAATATTAATTTTACTCTAACACCCTGGTCTTATGAGCCAAGTATAAACAGTAATTTTTCTTTTCTTTCAGTTATTAATGAATACTAAATGTTAAACGCAATGCGCACTTCGTACATAAATTTTTAAAATTTGTTCTTTATAATACAACTATTTATTTTTTTTTGTTGATTTAAACCGAATTCTTTTTTTAATTAATTTTTATTGTAAATAGAAAATCGAGGATGTATTTTTGAGATGCTGCTGGTAATCCCCCCTCACCGCATTGGTAGTTAGCCTAGTATTTCTACATTTCTTCTGTTCTGTTTCGTCACCGTGATTCGTGCGGGTTCTCACTGTAAGTATCCTCTGTATTTCTGTCTGTCCCGTACGCTTCATAACGTAGCAAGGTACAAAAAAGTGTATTCTATATTTCAATCAGTAGGATAAACATCAGGACAATTAATATAGCATAAACTGCATAAACACATAAACCGTTGAAATAAAAGATTCCATAAATCATACAATGTGTTATTCAGTAATAAATACATTGTAAACAAGAATGCTAATTGCGTGAGAATGAAAATTATGATTAAAATAAAACACATTACACATGGCTAGACGTTCGAGTGAAATTGCAAAAATATGCGACTTTTCTGTCATTAATGTGAAAACATTTTAGTTAGGATAGATAAAATATGTTACATTGTGAGAATGAAATTTTATTAAAGGAAAATGATATACGAATTAAGCATCACAAATTGAAAGTTAGGTTCAGGAAGTTATTTGAAACGTCATACGGCAGGAGGAAATAACATAGCTTCAAGATGTGTATATGGACTTCTCCACGGGGGAAAAAATCGGTGTGCAACTTATTGAAACTACGTGTGCAAGGGCAGGCTATGTTTGAATCACGTGTCCAAGGAAGTGATGTCGTGACGACCGGACAAAGGGGGTAAGGAAATGGAGAGTGTTCATTCTTCAAGTAATTTGGATGTTGTGTTATGTTGTATTAAGAGAACTGTGCTAGCTGGAAAATATTGAAAAACTGGTGTTTTGTGGACAACCTTAAACGTTTAAAAAAATAAATTATACCATGAGTAAAATATGCACTTCTATGTCTATACTTTTAATTATGTACATGTGGGTGTAAATTTAATGGTTGTATTTATGAAACAGAAAACTAATCAAACGTGAAACTTTGTTGCAGGACGAATTAGCGACGACTTATTTGGGAGAAGCATTTTATTTTGAAAAGTTCTTTGGTATGACAAAATTTAATGAGTGTTTTTACGATATTTTTAGAAAAAGATAACATGTAATATGATAAATTTAGGAAACCAAAAGCAAAGGAGACCTATTCGGAATAACCGCCTTTCATGTAGAGAGGATATCGAAGAGATTACTGAAACATGACAAGTTAGTGATCCTTAATTATGACAATAAAAAAAGTTCCTTCGGGGTAAGTGAATATTGTAATGTAGTTTGTTTGTACTTCAGAAATTTCAATTGTTTATTTTTAGTATTTTTATTATTTCTTCCATAGGAACCCGCTGCTGCACCACTGAAATTAGCCGCTGCATCCTTAAAATTGTTATGGGGTCTCTGCACCTACAGAGCAAATCTAAATTTATAACATAATGCACATTTTACTCATAATAATATTTGGTATCCCAGAAGATAATGAAAACCTGCATAGGGTGGTTTGTTCGGTGAAAACTAGGCACTAAGATTGCGGGTTCTAATATAGATGTCTGTCACAGAGTTGGTTATAGCAATAAAAAACACCTTAATGGTCTAATATCTGAATCGCCTAAGATATCTCCAAACAAAGATATGTGTTATACCAAGACTACATGTATGATGTGGGTAAGGTCTGTTTGTTTAATAGGAATATTTATTTTATATAAAAGATAGTAAAAGATTGAAAATTTAATTGTGTTCCTTGTGACTATAAAATCTATTGTTGTACAGTGTTAAGGCATTTATTAACTTAAATTAGTTTAATTTGTATCACTCTTTACGCATTCTATGGTGCGCCTAAGAATGTAAATATTTTCTACGTTCATGATCGATAGTCTTGTCTTCGGACGGCTCCGTCAGAGTTCAGTAACAGTTCATGTTCAGCTTTCAGTGTGGTAGGACGTTCCTGATACATAACAAAATGTCTTGTTTCTTTGTGTAAATAGTTTTTTCATGTCAATAAATAAATGAAGTGTGTCAATTGCAATTCCTTTCATTAAAAGGCTGAGTTTATTGGTCTTACAGTTCCCAGTATTCTCACGGCATGCTGCACAACCAAGTAGATAATTCCACATCAAGCAACCGACCAGCGCATATCGAAGGACAAGGTGAAATAATCGCTATTTATTTCCGATAGCCTTATTAACCGCCCTACATGGTACCTTCTCACCGCATATTACATCGATGATGGTATTTTGTCAACGACATTTTAATCATAATGTTCACAGCTGTAATTATCGAGCATTAATTACAATAAGTTCATAAAATTCGAGAAATTTATCTACAAATACAACATTATACGTATACTATACAAGGTACGTTTTCTCTTTCTACATTTCAGACGAACGTGTATTATAGAGAAGAAAGTATTAGCAATGGATGTACCAAACCGAAGCTTTGCATTCCATAACAATATCCAAGTTGCCGTGCGCAAGAGAGAGATAGTAACTAATCAATACCAAGTACAAAGAAACAAGTTTCTTCAGGCATATGCAGGTAGGTCAGAGGTAAGTCCTTTGTTTACTCATGTCCTTTTCCAACCGCCTGTGAATATATTGTGCTCATCTTTTATTTGCAGCAAATAAAGAAATGTGTTTTATTTAGCTTTAAGGTATTTTAAGGGTTAGAATTGCCAGTTTATATATACACACATACACATTTAAAATTCAGTATTGATTATTTCAATAAATGCAGGTTTAGCCTCACATTCGTAACTTACGTTCACCACGGACGTAGAATAGTTCAAGGGTACCGCCAGTGGCGTGGTGTCGATATTTTGTATTTAATTTCGCAGTATTCGAATAACCATCACTTTCAGATGGAGTCATTTACTAGAACCAGAGGCTATATCAAGGGTAGGCTCACAAGGTTTTCAAAGCATATTAACTTGCTTGAAACAAAACAAAGAGCAAATGAAGCTCTCACTTCAACGCAAATTGTGAAATTGCGTCAAAGGTTAAATGATTTAATGTCAATTCTTTCTGAATTTTATGATATTTACTTCAAGATCTTAGAAGCTGATCCCAATGCGGGTTGCGATGAGACCTTTGAATCAACATACTATGCAGCAATTTCACTCGCTGAGAATATATTACAAAATTATGAAGGTGGTATAAGACATCGTTTTGTTTCCCCACCAAGTAGTAGTAAATCAAGTTCTAACAATTCCGGGCCTTCAATTCGCTTGCCTATTATTTCGCTTCCAAGTTTTGGCGGCGAAAGTTCCAAATGGTTGGAATATTATGAAATTTTCAAAAGTCTTGTTCACGAGAACTCTTCTTTGACCGACATCCAGTGGTTATATTATATCTCAAAGCCAGTTTGACTGGATCTGCAAGCCAGATTGTCAAATCCCTTGAATTTCGCTCTGAAAGCTATTCGTTAAGCTGGAAGGCAATTTGCGATCGATTCAACGATCCTCGCATGTTAGTGCACAATCATTTCAAAGCCATCTTTGATCTTGAGCCCCTCTCTAAAGAGTCTGCATCAAAGTTGCGGCAATTCAACGATACTCTTTTCAAACATTACACAGCTCTTAAGTCATTGTCTTCAGAACAAAGTCTATTAGAGTTCATGATAATTTTTATTGTATCCAAAAAGTTGGATTCCCGTACTTTTCGTGAATGGGAAGTTTCCAGGAATGCTTCCAAGTCGGAGCTACCTACAATTACAGAATTCAAAGAGTTTATAAAAAATAATGCTAATCTTCTAGAAACATTAGCAGCAAAGCAAAACAAAGTAGTACTTGAAAGGCCATAAAAGGCACATTCTAAATCATTTGTTTCAACTACAGCATCATGTGTTGTCTGCAAGGGCGACCATGCATTGAATAGAAGCAATGAATTTATAAAGTTATCTCCAAAAGTTTTTTCATGTCAATAAATAAATGTAGTGTGTCAATTGGAATTCCTTTCATTAAAAGGCTTAGTTTATTGGTCTTACAGTCCCCAGTATTCTCACGGCATGCTGCACAACCAAGTAGATAATTCCACATCAAGCAATCGACCAGCGCATATCGAAGGACAAGGTGAAATAATCGCTATTTATTTCCGATAGCCGTATTAACCGCCTTGCATATAGTGTTTATTGTGCTAATCTATAATTGTCTGATTATTTAGAAGTTATTGACATGACCTTACTTTTACCTACAATAGTTCCTTTGTTTTGCAGAATTATCTAAAATTAATTTAAAATTTCAACAACTAATATATTGGTAAGGAGTGTAAGGCTTAGAAATAATAAGATCATAGTTACTTTCTCTCTCTCTCTCTCTCTCTGCTAATTATAAGTAGTCATGGTTATTGTCGAGGCAAGTAAGTTAATAAATGTCTAGTTACATGTTTACACATTTTAATTTATTAACCGTCTTCTAGGTATATTAATCAAAACACGACGCTGCGACAATAAGTAGTAATTGTGCTGTAGCTTCAGCTAGTTAACGTATATAATGAAATTGTAAAAAGAGAAAGAATATACAAGATGTATAAAGTTACACAACCGACATGTTTAAATTTTAAAGTTACAGAGGATTAGGAGCTCTGAAAGAGGAAATTGATTTGTATCTAATTGCATTTAGTCTTGGAACAATTTTGAAAGAAGTGCAAGTACAGTATAACTTCGCAAACACGGACAGTCCAGAAATCCGTGCAAGCGATTCGTTCGGATACTAGATTCCAAAACCCAGACACATGGTCAATTACATCGTTTCCTTGACATGATTTATATAAATATGAATCTTGAAGTTGAATCCAGGTTGGTGTTGGTTAATCCCTGCTAAACTTCTGTCTGTTTAACAGATGTTTTGTACTCAATTCGGCTGCTCGCCGTACTTCTCATAGCATTTGGCAGCTGATGTGTGTTTACTTTTGGTTGCAAAATTGTTTTTTATAATCACAATTACTTGCATTATTAATATGCGTACAAAGCATAAGCAAACGACATTGAGTCTTCATTATAAGTGTCAAGTTCTGGACAGCCTAGGTTAGGGAAATAGCATACAGCAAGTTTCTCAACAATTTAATATTGGCAAATCTACCATATTTAATATTAAATAGAAGAGAAATTCAGAATATTGTTGCCAGATCATTAGAGTGTAGTCTCCATGTTAGTTATGTAATCCTGATCCAGCTACATTTATTAATTGCAAGTAAACAAAAAATTTTACTTAAAGCAAAAAATCCAGAAATGGAGAAAATGCTTTTTAAGTCCTTCCTGATGCAATAAGATAAACATGCTCCAATTAATTCAGAAAATTTGGTGAGCAAAAACAATTTTCTACCAAAAAATAAGTGACCTCTCTTGGTATTGTTATTAGAAATGACATTTTATGTAAATAAAAGCGTACATTCCAGTACGTATATTAGTTACTAGTTAATAATAATTGATTTGTAAAAGTTCTCCTTTTTAAGAATTTTATAATATTGAAAGACTGCATAAATAAATAGTGTACGCATCTGGTAAGAGTTGTATTGTGGCCCAATATTGTAAACTCTGAAATGTCCTGCTGCTAACAATGTGCTGCAAATAAAGATCAAAAGAGAAACTCTCACTGATTGTTTATCGTAAAAGCAATTCTACATTTTCGTTGATTAAAAGATTGCTTCTAACAATTTTCCACAAAACAAAAAAATTTGAAATTACTATTTAACTCGTTTATTATTTTGGTTATTTGTGTACTTATACTATGTATACTTTTCATATACTTCGGTGTTGGAAAACTCCCATACTATTTTTCTATATTTTGTTTTATAAGAATATAACAGAAATAATAAATGGTGTAAAATGTATTATCCTTTATAACAGGTCAACGATGCTATATTACATAATTTTAGTAGATCACATAAAACTATCAAAATTTTAATTAATTATTCCGTAAGTATTGTAAAATAGTTATTTGTTGCTGAATGTGAAGTAAAAACCAGAACTTATTTGGCTTTATTCAACATAAACAACTTATACTTTACAGATAAATAACGTCGAAAACTGACATTTCAAAACATACTAGATTACTGGAATCATAAACGGTGATCCGTCTCTTCACCAGTTTTCCATCCTTTAAAAACAATGGTAATCATCAAGGTACTGAGGGCACTTACGCATCCGTTCAGAGCATCTGACCGACACTCGCCCAGAGGAGGAGAAGGGGCTTAGACATTCGCCAGACAGGTCAGTAGTTGGCGGTATCTCAGCGAGCATTCTCTCATCATAACTCGCGATGAGAGCTAAATGTCTGTTAAAGACTGTTGTTTCTCTACCATCACGCAGACACACAAACGAATAATTTGGATTTGCTTCTTAAAGTTCTACCTTTTGTACAATGGGTTCGTACTTGCTGGACCGAAGACACTGTTTTAATAAAATCGGACCCAGACTCGCCAACCAAGTAGGCAGCGAGTTTCCGTTAGAAGTCCGTCGGCAATGAGAGAACATCCTTTCATGAGGTGTTGCATTAGTTGCGGTGCAGAGTAACGATCTAATGGAATGTAGAGCCTCCTGCAAAAACGATTCCAATTGAGTAATTTTTAAATTTCTAGATTTAAGAGCAAGTTCTAAGGTCTTCCAAATAATCCCATTTTCTCTTTCCATCTGACCATTTCCCTGGGGGTTGTAAGCAGTTGTTCGGCTAGTAGCAACACCATTAGAGCGAAGAAACTCATTAGGTCTGAGAAACAAAAGCAGTTCCTCTATCAGAATGGACGAAGCTTGGAAATCCAAATAAAGAAAAAATGTGTAACAAACTTTTGATGACAGATTCAGCAGATACGTTGGGCGTTGGAAAAGCAAAAGGGAATCTCGAGTATTCATCCACTACAGTCAAGAGATACTTATTGTTGGTGGCAGACGGTAAAGGTCCTTTGAAGTCGAGAGATAGTATCACGAGGCTTAACTTCACAGCAGATAGGACATGAGAGTGTCATCTTCCTTATTTCTTCTGTGTAATAAGGCAGATTCTTTGAGCGAATCCAATGGATCATCCTGGTTATGCTCGGATGGCATAGTGACTGATGCAGTTCAAACAGTTTTTGATCATTGGTTATGGAAGCACAAATCTTGGACACATTTCTAAAAAACATATCGGAGACAGTGTTGTCCGATCCAGGACGATACACAATGTCATACTTAAAATTGGATAGTTCTAAACGCCACCTTAAAATTTTGTCATTTTTGATTTTTCCATGACGCTTGACGTCGAACATAAACGACATGGATTTCTGATCAGTGACGAGCCGAAAGGTTCGGTCGATTAAAAATGTCTCCATTGTCTTAGAGATTCTACTATGGTATACGCTTCTTTTTCTACAGCAGAGTGTCGTCTTTCGCTGTCAGAAAGTGTCCGTGAGAAGAACGCCTCCCATCTTGAGACAAAGTAGCTGCTATTGCGAAGCCGGAAGCGTCTGTCTCCACAACGAAAAGAACATTAGGTTCGATGGCGGAGATGACTGACTTAGCTATAAAAGCATTTATCTCTTCAAAACTCCGAAGAGCTTCAGAAGATATGGGAAACTTCTTACATTGTATGAGTGGTCGCACTACCTCAGAGATTGTGAAGTAAAAACCAGAACTTATTTGGCTTTATTCAACGTAAACAACTTATACTTTACAGATAAATAACAACGTCAAAAACTGACATTTCAAAACATACTAGATTACTGGAATCATAAACGGCGGTCCGTCTCTTCACCACAGTGAAATACAAAAAAAAATTATACGGTTTGTGAAAGTGTATTGAAAAAATAGTTATAAGTGAGCATCTTAATGATGTTCGTCAATGTACTGCACAGAACCTTTCAAAATCCTTAGATTTATGGAGTAATTGAGCATTCTTATAAAACCTACTAAACAATCAAAACCAATATGGGCTAACATGTATATAAGATGTAATCATATCGTGCCCTTTTGCCAACAGGCCATTCCAAATATCTTATATACTACCAGTGGCTTGCCAATAATTCGAAGAATGACTTTCTAAATTTAATATTCTTTTCAGAAGAAAACGTGGACTTACTCTACGGCAATGTGAATGTACAAACTATGCTTCTGTAAAGCATTAATAAGCTGCAATTTTTTTGATCTCCATTGCACCTTCAGAAAATTAGTGTTTGGATGATAGTATTTTGTAGACGAATAATTAGGCTTTTTTAAATTTAATAGTGAATGCAAAGTGAAAAACAAACATTATTAATCAATTTGTTCACTAACACAGGACATTATCAAAATCTTTGTTAATAAAAATTTTATTAATCATTACGAGGGCATCTATTCCATTGAGCTAATTATGGCTATCCCGCCGATATTTAACATTGCAACCTTAAGAAGATGTTATAAGCTAATACAAACGTTTTCTACTTGTTGATCATCTCTGACCAAGATAATTTTTGATATCTTGGTATAACCTGTTACAAAAATTGAACTTCATGTATATACAACAGTCTACAAACAGCACAACTAATAAAGCTGGTCCACTTAAATTTTTTGTACTAAATTCCCCCATTACTTTGCATTTGTATTTTGCAAGTTTTGTGCATTGTTTTATAGATAACGAATTTGTGTAGTAACACTTGTTAAGTTATTTTTAGATATGATAAATTCGTTTAAAACACCAAAGGATAAATATTATGTGACAAGAAGTTATTCTTGCTGCAAATTATAGAAATTTTCTAGTAAACTACTTTATATTAGCATATGCCCCATATTTAGATAGTGATTTAGAACAATCACCATCATGCCCATGCTTCATCTTACTATTGGATCTATTCTATCCATGCGTGGAATTCGTTGTTCTATTTTTGTAGAACTACAATTTACACCAAACATATATTTTAAACAATGCCAATAACCATCCAAGAAATACAAAATACATAACCTTAAAAAGCAAAATTATGAATAGAAAAGTTACATACTTCTATATTTTTCCACTTGCTGTAATCGACCATTTTTACAGGTAAATATGCACTCGTTCCTAAGAAAATTTCTCCTGGTAATATCCTGAAACAGAATTTTCTAGTACAACAAACAGGAACTGTCAGTGGGAAACAAAAAAAAATTTAAAAACACTATTTAGCAACACAGCAGTATAAACTAAGATTGTTTGCTGTAGCCTTCGTTCATACATATACAGCAAAAAATATGAAAAAAAAAAGATTACTTTTCGTAGATTTCCTATGTATGGTTCGTACACGCACATAACACGCATTATATACAGTGCACGAATACCACCACCAATAACACAACAGGAGTGTGACCATCACACACAAAATAAAACGGTGTAAATGGCGCGCTAAACAACTGCAATAGGTACTAAAACAAATTTCCCGCCAACGACGCTATATTCAAATTTAAATATTATAAGTATTCACATATTTTGTCAGTTTTGATCAAATTTCAAACCTATTGAAAATTAATAACTAAACTTTGTTGTCTGAAATAATGTTTAACGTTTTTAGAAACATCATAATGCAATTGCTATACAACATAATGTTGCATTAACCCACAAACAGCAACAAAATTTGTGAGTCCATTACAAGGCTTAAATTTATTCATTATACAAAATTTAAGACAATCAAATTCAGTAATCAATTTATTCAATGGATTTGAAATTTAAGCAAAACTGATTAGGTTGTAGGAACAATCTTAAATAATTGCACATTTTATTGAATGCTTATACAATTAATTTTTTGAGCTCTTTATCATATACAATGCTGATTCTTTACCGGAACATTTTACGAAAATTATTGTATAACTATTGTCATGCAAAATCGGAACATAAGTGGAGCTATTTTTACCAATTCTTTTATGCCAATCGGTTTAATATTTAAAAAATATTATCGTATATTGCATGTACAATCAATAAGAATATGCAGATCAGGCATTAGGAATTTATTGAAGCATAATACTGGTAATAAAATGGTTGATCAATATAACTGTGAGGCAAGTTTTAACTGCTGTGGAAAAAAATCCATATACATTACATGTATGAAATGTTATGGCATATTTCATAAAAGTTGTAGTATTAGGAATAAGAAACATCATATTGAAGCGGGCTACTGCTACCGCGTTTCTTTAATTCAAAACAAGTAATAATAAATGTCTTTATTACTCACTGTTCACAAGTCTAATTAACAGTATATGCCTTGTTTACAGATGTTTTCAGTCCACTTAACAATGAAGCACTATTACACTAATGAATTTACAAGCACTAATATCTTCTTAAACTAACTCCTTTACCATAGGTTCATTAACAACACTAACACTTCTATTTATTTATACACTTCTATTTATTTATGTATACTCCAAGCTGCATGTACATTAGACACAGCTTATATCATTTATGTATATATTCTAAAAGCTCAACTACGCTTACTGTACACGATATAATTTATATTACATGAATCAGGTTTACTATGGAACAAACGATTGAACGACTTTTGATTAATCAAAACATGATCCGCTGTCAGTCAGATCCTTGCGTATATTTTAACGAAAACGAAATTTAGTGATGTCTGTTTACGTGGACGACGTAACTTTGCATGGCGAAAAGAACGAAATCACAAAATGAAAACCAAATTGGACACGGAATTTAAAATTAAAGATTTAGGTATAGCAAAGAGATTACTTTCTTGGAACATAACTAGAAAAAGTAACGAATTAAAAATAGATCAAGCTGATTATACGAAGCAGTTGCTGTTGAGCGTAGATATGAAAGATTGCAAACCCGTAAGTACGCCGATTGACACAAACGTTAAATATTCGAAGAACGAAGGAGATGTAGATGAACGTTTGAAACTTAAGTATCAACGAGTGGTGCGTAAAGATTGCGAAAGATTGCGAAATTCGAAGGACCTTTTAATATGTTTGTGATTCAACACAATGTGTAATGACACATGGTTACCGGCAGTATGGTTTTCGAATTTATATCAAAAAATTATAATATAAATGTAACAAGTACAGATTATTATTGATTAACAAAACGAACATACCTCCAGTAGTTTTCTGAGCAGGTACGGTACACTGAAAACGGCGATGATTAAGCGGTTTGGTTCACTTGAAATCACGCACTTGAGCCATATGGAGCAGCTGCACTTGTTGTTGCTTGTAGTTCTAAATTACGAAAACGAATGATAACAAATGCCAAATCGTCTTCTTCTCTTCTGATTGGAGATAATTCGGCATATTTACGACAATTGGCGATTGTAATGCACCAATTTCAAAATAGTTTATTAACAACTGGAGTTGTTTAAAAACGCGAAATAAATTGTGTTTTATTTTAAAATAAATAAAACGGGAATACGAACCATAACTGCCCACCAAAAATGGCATGTAAGATGCTATTTTTCAAATACAAAATTTTGACTTATAACTTCTGGTAGCTATAAGTTACACGAATACAATACAACAATACGAGTTTGGTTATGTACATATGTATATATAAATTTATTATTATTTTTTTTTTTTTAGACACGAACACAAAATATTATTAGTATATTTACATAGATGCACAAATTGAAACTTATTCATTGTGATGGCAACGGACACAATTTGACCATGGGACGTTTTAGTATTCCCTTGGACGTTTGAACAGAAGCTACACGAGAAACGCCATCAGTTCCAGGATGTAGCTGAATGATGCGGGCTAGTCGCCAACAAAGGGGGAGATACTGAATCCTCCTTTATGATAACGAGAGTACCAATGTCAATGTTGTCTAATTGTTTAGATTTGAACCAACGAGCACGTTGATATAATTGATGTAAGTACTCCTTGTGCCACCGATCCTAAAATCCCTGCTGCAATGCTTGAATTAATTGTCAGCGCGACAAACGAGACTGTTTTATATGAGAAACAATAGGATCAGGGAATGAAGACAAAGGTTCCAGGGTCAAAAAATGACCTGGAGTCAACGAACGAAGATCATTAGGATCGCTACTTAGACTGCAAAGAGGTCTAGAGTTCAACAGAGCCTCAATCTGAACAGTAAGAGTTTGAAACTCTTCTAGGCTAAGTAATTGACTACCCACAACACGAGCTAGATGAGTTTTAACGGATTTAACTGCACTTTCCCAAATGCCTCCGAAATGGGGAGCAGAAGGGGGGTTAAAATGCCAGACAATGGCTTCTGACTCGACAGATTGACGAAAATATTCTTGTAGCTGTCGATCAGCACCAACAAAGTTTGTTCCACAATCGCTGTAGATGTCTTGACAGCGACCGGGCGAGCTATAAAACGTCGAAGACAGGCAATAACTGAGTCAGTAGACAGATCCAAAACAACTTCAAGATGCAAGGCCTTGGTAGCCAAACAAACGAAAACACAAAGATACGACTTAGATGTTCTGGAGCCCCTCTTACGATATGGCGTAATAGTGAAGGGACCAGCAAAATCTATTCCGACAGAGCTAAATGGTTTAGCCTGGGAAACACGATAATGGGGTAAGTTACCCATAATAGGAACAATAGGTACAGGATTGATTCTATAGCAACGATAACATTTCGACAAAATGCGACGAATAGCGCGACGAGACGAAATAATCCAGAAATTTTCCTGAATTAAATATAAAGTTGTATTCACTCCAGAATGCAGATTCTTGCAATGAACTTGTTCTATCAGTAAGTCCGTAAAACGATGTTTACTAGGTAACAAAGCAGGATACTTAGTAGAATCGGAAGGCTAGAATGAGTTAGTCTACCGCCCACTCTCAAAATATCATTGGAATCGAGGAATAAACCTAAACGCTGAAAGTTCATTTTGACGAAGTGCTTCTAATTCATATTTAAACGATGTGTGTTGAACTACTTTTGTGATAACCATTAGTGAATTTTGTAACTCTAACAAAGACAATGATAACGAATTCAGAATATTTTTTCTCGCGTGAAATACTCTTAGGCAATATGCAATTATGCCTTGAATTTTACGTAAAGACGAAAATCTTTCAAAGAAATTATCAATCCATGTCGATTCTATAGTAGCGACACACACAAGGTGTTTCTCTTCAACAGATGCTTCTGGAGACGAAACACATGACAAAGGCGAAGGCCAATTTGCTTCAGGGATTGACAAAAATGAAGGACCTGCCCACCATAACGGATGCGAGGGCAGTTCAGAAGGAAACAAACCTCTTGTGGCACAATCAACAGGATTGTCACAAGAGCGAATATAACACCAACATTCAGGAGGAACTCTCTCCTGAATGAAACTAACACGATTAGCTACAAATGTTTTCAAACGATAAGCAGGTGACTTTATCCAAGTCAAAGCCACCGAGGAGTCAGTATAACAAATGATTTTTTCAAAGGTTATAGGCGAATAAGCACCAATTACGAATTGTACCAATTTTGATAAGAGTACCCCAGCACAAAGTTCCAGCCGAGGTACAGATAAGTATTTCAGAGGAGCTACCTTTGACTTAGCTACAACAAAACGAACAGAAATATCCCCAGAATAAAATACTATACGAAAATAAACAATGGCTGAATAGCCCTTTTCTGAGGCATCGGCAAAACCATGAAGCTGCACGCTACAAGCTTCTTTAATAGCTAGATAACGTGGTATCTGAATTGATTCAATAATTGAAAATTCAGAAACAAATTTTTTCCAAAACATGACACTGACATCTGGAGGATCCTCATCCCAGTCTAACCCAAGAACCCAAAATTGTTGAATGAGTCGCTTGAGGGCGAAAGTGACTGGAGTAAGAAATCCCAGAGGGTCATAAATGCGAGCAATCGTTGAGAGAAGTATACGTTTAGAGATACGATTCTCCAAAAGTTGAAGATCGAAAGAAAAATGTCCAATTGGGATTGCCAACGAGTCCAAGTACCTTAATGATAAAATCACCGCCACTTGCAACAAGATTTGACTTCGATTGTTGGTGTTCAAGAGGGATGTCTTCCAAAAGTACTGGATTATTGCTAGCCCATTTACGTAATTCAAAACATCCTGAACCAAGCAACTGGACAAGCTGACATTTTAGTTCCTGAGCTTCCGACAGAGTGGAAGCACCACACAAAATATCATCAACATATAAATTGTTTTCCAACGCTTGAGCAGCCAAAGGATATGTATTCTTGCCAAGTTTGGCTAACTCCAAAATTGTTCGAATCGCTAAGAATGGAGCTGATAACACCCCATAAGTGATGGTGTTCAACTGATAAGTCTGAATAGGCTCAGACGGATTCCACCTCCATTGTATTAGCTGATAGCGACGATCTGATTCTGTTATCAATATCTGACGATACATTTGTTTAATGTCACAAACGACAACAAATTTGTAAGTACGAAAAGCTAACAATATTTTAACAATATCGTTCTGGAGCTTAGGTCCAGTAAGCAAGGTATCATTTAATGAAATACCATTAGTTGATTGTGCAGAGGCATCGAATACAACCCTCAATTTGGATTTACCATTTTCCATCTTAAAAATTGCATGATGCGGAATGTAGTACGAATCACTACCAATAGGGGCAGACGGTAAAAGCGACATGTGACCTGAAGATTCATAATCACACATGAAATCAACATACAATTTGCGAAGTTCTGGATTGGCTTGGAGACGACGCTCTAAACCCAACAGACGCTTAACTGCAATAGCTTTTGAATCTGGAAAGTCGGGAATATTTTCCTTGAACGGAAGACTTACTCCAAACCTACCATTGAACAAACGAAATAACGATTTATCGAATGACTGTTGAGCGATTAGGTCGTCCGGAGAGGACCGTTTATTACCGGAATATCTTCAAGTTCCCAAAATTGTTTGAGATTAATATCCCTGTAAGGATCAACCGAAACAAAAAATGAATTTAAACGATGTGCTGACATGAAATCTATAGGACCAAAAACCATGTAGCCGAAAATTGTATTAATTGCAACTGGAGAATTGTCATTACCGTGGATTTTCCCATCTAGTCTAATACGAGAAGCAACGTCAGCACCCAACAACATCTGAATAGGAGCTGGCTGTCTCCATTGTTCATCTGCAAGTTTAATATTCTCCAAATGAGACCATCGAGATTGTATAAGTTTCGCTGGAAGGTCACCGCAGATGGACGGTAAAACCATAAAAGTTACCTTTAAATTACTATCTGTAGGGACAGAATCATATTCCTGAATAGGTCGTATTATACCAGAAATCATGCCTAAAGTTTGATGCGAAGTTTGACCCAAACCAGAAATAGGAACATGCGAAGGACGAGATAGCGACCCAATAGATTTACGACAATCTTCAGTAATAAACGAGATTTGACTTCCAGTGTCAACAAGAGCACGAACAATTTGAGGTCGATTTCTCTTGTCAAGAATTTCTAAATGAACTGTGGGTAACAAAGCAAGACAAGTTGTTGCTGCAGAACCAATAATGGTTGTACAAACATTAGTAGAAGTACTATCTTGAGGTGTCTCTTGACGAATTGGAGTATTCGAAGAGGACAAGTGCGAAGTAGTGTTAGGCAAAACAAAATGAAGAAGTGAATGATGATTTTTACCACAATGTCTACAGGATGACTTCGAAAAACAAGACGCATGCTGTGGTTAGGTCGAAGACAATTCAAACATAACTGATGATGCTTGGCTTGTTCATGACGCTGAGTTGGAGACAATTTAAGAAATTGCTCACACGAATACAACGAATGATTGCCTTTACAAATAGTACATAACGTATTACTCCTAGAATGAGTAGTAGTTTGTGCTAGAAATGTTTTAGGCTTCGAATCAAAATTAGAACGTGTAGGACTTAGTCGACTATACGATTTAGCAGCAGTACCTTTAGACAATGGTGTTTTCGAAATCCCACTGGGCACCAGGTTATCTAAAGCAACGCATTGTTTCAACAAAAACTCTTTAACACATTGATAAGTTGGCACTTCAGACGAATTAAAGTGCAACTCAAATCTTTTATGAGTAGCTTCATCAAGTTTGCTTAACAAAAGATCAACCAGAACAAAGTCCCAGCTATCTGTATCAAATTGTAACGATTTCAATATTGACAAATTTTCATTAAACCCATCAACCAAATTCCTAAGTTGCTTTGAATTCTCTGTAGTGAGAGACGGATACCTTTTCAATAAAGACCAATGATGGTTGGCCAAGAGCCTTCTATTCGAAAAACGATCTGTAAGTGTTTTATATGCTAAAGGATAATTATCAGAGGTCATTGGAATGCTCTTGATAAGATTATATGCCTCATGCTTAAGTGATAGTATAAGGTATTGAAATTTCTCGATGTTCGACAAACTTGAATTATGTATAAGTGTGTCAAACAAATCTTTAAATGTACACCAATGCTTCAGATCACCAGAAAATGTACTTAACTGGACTCTGGGAAGTTTGACATTAGACAATTGAGACGAAGTTGCAGCAGGCGCCTGTGTATTAAAACTCTCTGACGTGCTGACTGAAGAAAAAAGTTGATCTTCCAAAAGATTTATCGAATAATAAATTTTGTCAAGTGACAATCGTTCTTTAAATAGTAGTTGTTGAGATTCTTCACTTGTTGCATGAAGAATTAACAAATAGTTTTCATTATATTCCTTGTAAATTGATTCTACATTTCTATATTGTATTTTAAATAAATTTCTAAGTGATGGATCATCCACCGAACGATTTGCACAATCTAAGATCTCTTCCAATCTTGCTTTATGCAAGGAATTGGCTAAAATCAATTGATCTTTCTTTGGAGCCATTAGAATGTCGCTAATGTCCAAATTTATTAAAGTAAACAAACTAAGTAATGCAAACAACAAACCTAACCTCAAGTTTTAGGCTACAATACAACTTTAAACTTTACCAAAGTTGCAAATAACAATAATTATACAATAACTCACCTGTGTTTAAATAAGATTAAACAAGAACAAACAATTTTCAATTAATTAATCTCTGTAAACATGTATTAGAAGGAAGTTGCAAACATATATGTAAACATTTAATTACCATTTAATTATACCTTTTGAATCATGTGTATTTGTAACAAACAAACAACATATATTAATGAAGCTGCAATAGCTTTTGATAAATAATTGCAGTAAATAAGTATTTTCAACAAACACAACCTAAAATGTTTGTTTACAAATGCAAATGATTAAGAATGAAATTATGTTCGACTTAATGCGCCACCTTATGGGTATTGCCCGAAGTCAAACATTCAAAATAATATTCGCTGTAAATAAAGCGATATAACGCCGGTAACAAAATCAAATCTGTAATGCAGGTGTTGAAGCACACTATTCTACAAATACGTTAATTTATTACGTACATAACCAAAGTCGAAATTATTGTTTTTAATGGATGTAAATCCAGGACTGTTACAAATCCGGCTCGAAGGACCAAGAAATGGTGCGTAAAGATTGCGAAAGATTGCGAAATTCGAAGGACCTTTTAATATGTTTGTGATTCAACACAATGTGTAATGACACATGGTTACCGGCAGTATGGTTTTCGAATTTATATCAAAAAATTATAATATAAATGTAACAAGTACAGATTATTATTGATTAACAAAACGAACATACCTCCAGTAGTTTTCTGAGCAGGTACGGTACACTGAAAACGGCGATGATTAAGCGGTTTGGTTCACTTGAAATCACGCACTTGAGCCATATGGAGCAGCTGCACTTGTTGTTGCTTGTAGTTCGAAATTACGAAAACGAATGATAACAAATGCCAAATCGTCTTCTTCTCTTCTGATTGGAGATAATTCGGCATATTTACGACAATTGGCGATTGTAATGCACCAATTTCAAAATAGTTTATTAACAACTGGAGTTGTTTAAAAACGCGAAATAAATTGTGTTTTATTTTAAAATAAATAAAACGGGAATACGAACCAACGAGTAATTGGCAGTTTGATATATTTAATGACAAATACGAGACCAGATATTGCGTTCGCTGCCACGTATTTGAGCCAATTTACATCGAATCCCAACCAGGAACACTGGAGTGCTGTAGAACGTATACTACGATATTTACAAGGAACGATAAACTACGGGATTACGTATAAAAAGCAACCAGGAAATCAGATAGTCACTTATACTGATGCAGACTGGGGGAGCGACAAGAACGACCGTAAACCGTATAGCGGGCACGTAACGACGGTTCTCGGAGGAGCTGTAACATGGTTGAGCCGCAAACAGCGATGCGTTGCTCTAAGTACGGCAGAAGCAGAATTTGTGTTGCACTATGCGAATGCAATAAAGAAGCTACTTGGATGAATAATTTCTTGTGTGAATTAAGCGAGTTAGATTGCAAGATGCCGTGGAAGATTAAAATCGACAACGCTGCTGCAAAGAAGATAGCTGAGAACAACGTGACGAGTGACCGAAGCAAGCATATTGAGCTTAAACTTTTTAGGATACGAGACGACATAAACGATGGACGATTGGAGCTACAGTATGTGCCGACTGAAGTAAACTTAGCTGACATTTTTACGAAAGGGCTTGCATATCCGAGAATGCGAAAATTGTGCACCGACATTGGAATCAGTTTCATGGACGAAAACTAGATTCAGGGGGAGTGTTAGTGTAGTGTTTTGTGCGCAACGCTGCGCTAAGATTAAAAATAGTAGGCAGGACGTTTTGGTTACGGGGGAATGTTTTTGTTTTTTTTTAGTTAGTTACGTCAAATCGGTTTAAGAAAATTTGGATGTTACTTTTATATTACCGAGAATAAAGAAGTTCCTGAAGTTCCTTTTGTTATTTATTATATGACAGCAATCCTCATCCACCCCAAATATCAATACAAATAAAACTATTACAACAGTAGGCATATCAAATTGTGCATGATCAACAAGTATTTATTTTATTAATCACTTACAGATGCACATGAATGAAATAAAAGATTGAATTTTATTACTTGTAGAGCATTCCTCCCACAGAAAAATAGTTGCGACTGTCAATAACCTACAGTAATTGAACCATCCAAAAACAACTTCAGGGAATGCAATATTTTTACCCTATGTGTAAAGAAGGCTCCGCAATGCATAGAATATTGTTTTCTAGCAAATCATTTTAGTTAGCAATGAACCTTTACAATTGCCATTTCACATAATTCGTATACATTTACCACCTATTAACTCATGGTGGACACCAAAATAGGTACACTGCAAAAACGACATAACATATGCTAATAAACTGTCAACCGAGAGGTACTCGCGCTTGGCAGTCAACGTATTAAATAAATTATAAACATCCAAAAAAAATCTTTATTTATAAAAATTAAAATTTAGAATCTCTTCTTACAAGCCATGTATTTTTACTATACAATTCAAAGACCTGAAAGTTGTGGTTGTAGTTTATGAAGTCCCTAGAATATTGACCGTTGTGCTAAAATGCAAATAAATATAATTACATTGGAAAAGAAGGTTTTAAATTAGGTGAACTTTTATCAAACATAACATTATAGAACTGTCTGCGACCATCAATGTGCATCATCGCTTCATGATATGTACAAGGAAACACTTCTTTTACTATTTCTGGTACTTCATATGTAAAATGAAATGAGTTTGTAGTAGAACTTTGTCCAGTTGAAGAATCCCACATTTCTGCATAGACAGTAACTTGAAAAAATTGCTTGTATGTGTAAACAATTGCTGCATTCATTCGTATTAACGAACCAACTTCGACAGGGCGATTAAATGTGATATTGCTAATAGTTCTAATTATTGGTCGATATTTGCTGAATAAATAACCTAATCCCCAGCTTAATTCTAAGGCATGCCTCATCAAATAGCCACCAAAGACTTTGTAATGAATGTTTCTATCTTCAGGATGTGAAAAAATTAAATTTGATAAAGTATTTTCATTCATCCAGGCACAATTTTGTGGTAAATTTCGTTTTTTTAGACTAATTTCATCAAAATCAACTGTACGTAAAAATAATTCATGAATAAGTTTTTGTTCTTCTTCATTTGGAATAACCTTTGTTAGATGTAAGCATTGATTTAATTTTCGTTTTCTTCTTCTTTCAATTCCACTTGCAATAATGTTCTTCTCTTCATCGTTGCTTGCTTCTAGAGCATTAACGATAGCTGACTTTTTACATAACGAATCACGTGCAGCAATTAAAAACAAGCCCTTTGTTATGTTTTGCCATGTACCATGAGAATTTTGTTCCAACCAAACTGTCACTTCCATTGAAGATCGCCCTACCCAACTTACATGACCAGACAATTTTATATCTTCATTTGCCTACTAAACAAAAAATTGATAAATAATGTGGAAATAAATTTCTTTTCTTTAATGAATGAGTGAAAATAAAGAACCCACTTCTGAATTTGAGAGTATTTGTACTTGTGAAGTAAATTCCAGGGGTATTTTTCTAGTAGGTTTGAACTCTTCCGTGTTTGCATAATGCTGTAAGGGATCGTTGATATGAAAATTTTTTTAAAAAAGACATATTTATGTAAGATATTACTGTTCTAAATGGACCTGCATCTCGAAGAAGTTCTAGAAATGACTTGCGTGTTTCGGTGAGCTAAAGAGCCGAACTATATATTAAACCAAATTAGTGAGGTCTTTAGTGAAGATCCAAACTAAGACAGGTCCCCAAAATAGGGCAAAAGCCCTTTTGGTATTTAGAAGGGTACTCACTATATGAGGACGGTATGACATTCTATGACACAATATTGCAATGTGGAAGACCACAGAAAACCACCACATTGCCTCCCAAGTACACAGCGCACCAAAAACGTTTTTAAAAATGATGGCATCCTCTGGGGTAAAAGATTTCATAATTAAAATAGTTCCCCGATCGGCAAGTTCAATAAGAAAAACAGAAGAACCGTGTGATGTGTGGCATTACGCTAACAATAAATTAGATGTGAAAGAAATAAAATTTAAGTTTGAAGGGAGAAAAAATATGGATGCGCTTTGTATAAAACATTTCGTAAATAAAATATTGGGAAAATTTCTGATACAAGGAAGTAGAAACAAAATGGAATAACATTAAATTCAGCTTAAACATGGCGGCCAGAGATATTCTGGGGTATAAACAAAAAGAAAATAGGAAACCAAGGGTTGAGACAGGATATTCTGAATTTAATAGAGAAAATGGTGAAAGTTATAAAACAGACCAGACAAAACAGAAAAACAGATACAAAGCCATAAAATGGGAAATAATTTGCAAATGCAGGGAAACTAAAGAACACTGGATTGAGGAAAATTGCAGAGGTACAAACTAAGATGGAAATATGAAAGACAGACGAAGCATACAAACTAATTAGAATGAATTTTAGACATATTAAGCCGTATTACACAAATATAAGGGGCACGAGAAGAGGCACCATTGATTTTAAGCTGGTATATCAAAGAAGCAATGAATACTGTCAAATGCAGAAAGACATTTGGAGTCATCATGCAAGGATAAAACGATTAATATACTCAGATTTGCAGACAATATAGCGGTATTAGCATCTAACAGGGAAGAATTGGAAGCAGCTCTTAATGAAATGGAAGCAGTAATAACAGAGTTTCGGTATGAAGATCAACAAAAATAAAACAGAATGTAATGGAAGAGAATTTGTATGTATTTGGTGAAATAGAAGCCCTAATGCATTGATAAATAATCAACATATAATCAAGTTCCTTATAAAAAGTTTAGTCATCTGTCGCAATCTATCTTTTAAAAAAAGACTCATTTTTTCACTTTCCATTTTTGTTTTTATTCATTGAAAGCTATGTGTGTAGCACAGCATTGTGTGGCTATAAAATAGGAACCAACAGTAGAAAAAGCAGACAGGAAAAAGGTAAAAGCCTTTTGGAATGTGGTCTTCATATGTATGATGAAGATAGCATGTGACAGACAAAGTTAATAACAAAGAGGTTTTAGAAATAGTAGAGGAAGAAAGGTATCTGTGGAAAACAAAAAATAGCAGAAATAGAGGGACAGGACACTTTCTAAGGCAATTGGGGAATAGTGTGGGATATATTACAAGCAGATATAGGATAAAAAAGAGGTAAATGATGCCTAGATCAGACTATTGCATGCAGATAGTGAAATATGTGGGCTGTGGGAATTTCAAGGAAACATATGTTAACTCAGAATATGAAATAACATAGGTACGTGTCTAACCAGTTTCAGCACTGAAGACCTAATGATGACTAATAAAGAAAGTAACCTAAGCGAGTATCAGAGTATTGCATTAAATGTGAAATACACATCCACATATGAGTATGATACCTACAGCTCATTGTCTTTCATTAATTTCAAATTGAAAATGTATTGAACCCTTGTTGTGTAAACCATGGGGCTTACTCCATTGAAATATCTACACTTAATTGAATGTAGTGGATTCTGTGGGTGTGATTTTGAAGTCACTTGTAGCTACTCACGGTTATTTGCTATTCTTAATTTGGTTTTGTGACTAGGCCAAATGTAGATTGCTAATGAAATATGACACTTTTGGCCCTGAAGAGTGCTCCAAAGACTACATCAATGAATATACTTGAAACACCTCATTGCAAGTACTGTCCATTGTTTGTACTTAAACCTGTTGATTATTATAAGCAACTACAGGTGTTGGGTTTATTGTGCAAAAGGATTTATTAGAAAACAGTTAATTCAGCAAATGTCTAAGTGTTCGCGATCTTGGTAGCCACAGGTTGCCAAACTTCCTTCACATACCACTAAATATCAGTGAAACAGAGTATATATTTAGAAAACAATCGAAGAGGAACCAAGCTGTATTTAGGCTCTAGGAATTTCAGGGAAAGGTGTAGGTTAGCCCAGAATAGGAAACAATAAAGAGATGCATATAACCAGTTCCAGGACTGAAGACCTAATGATGCGACATCTAAACAAGTAATAATCAACAGGTTAAGGGCTCAGACAGCTTTGAATTGTGCTAGTAATAAAGGTAGATCTAATCGCGAATGGAGATCGAAAAGTTAAAAATCGATCATTTGAAAAGTCCTGAAAATTAGATTCAATGGAAACAGACTATGATTTTGGTTCTCAAGTGCAAAGAAGTTGAGGATACGATCGACAAATCATACAAGAAAAGTATCCCAACTTTGAGTTTGGTTAAAAACGATCAAGTGGAGTTTGACAAGTTGTTGAGGAATTATAAAAAGAAGCAACAACATGGCTCAGGTTGGGTTCTGTACTCACATAGATACTTCAATATATTCTTTAATTTCTGGCCTCAGATCAGCATTTGAAATTTGGGAAAAATTATTATCTATATTTGAACAGAGAAGTGGTCAATGTTTAGATATGAAATGCATTGATCTGTTCGGCAATAAAATGAATCCAAAGTATACATAGTAGACATCTATTGTGATATCGAAGAAGGTATGACAACTAAACAAATGATTCGAACAATTTCTATCAATGGTATTTTTAACACTTTGTCATCTGCATATTTTGTATTACTGGACTCGTTAGTACTTGCAAAGGATCCAAAGAGGCATCACTTAAAACTAAGAAATGTGATGACCCATCATCGAAGGTGTATTTTCAAATCAGAAACAGAAATCACACCTGGAGGTTCATCTAGCACTGTAAGCTCTAGCAAAAATCAGAAATCGTCAAAAGGACTATTTTGCAACAAGTTGTCCTACTGAAGAAAATCTAAAGGAAGTTCAAGAATTAATTAATCAGAAAAAAAGGTTAATCAAATTAAGCATCTACGAATAATTTAAGTTCAAAATTTAAAAATGCTATGATACGTAAATGTGTTCTGAAAGAAACAGCTTATATTTGTGAAGTTGAAAATCAATAGTCTGGATTCAAGTCTGAAGATTGGCTTGTTAGAGTCTAATACTTCGTGTCATGTATGTCATGGTTTCAATCACTTAGGCTGCTCTCAGTAAAATGTTCAGTTAGAGTAGGAAATTCTAATTGTATACAAGCCACTGCAGAAGGAGATATTAACGTTCACACGCATATCAAAGGTCAATGAATTTAAAAACGTTTTACAATGTGTGGTACATTCCAGAATTGTCATAATCTGATATCAGTTAGTGCTCTTCCCAAAGGTAGTTCAACATGTATTCAAGAAGGCAACCAATGTCCTGTTTACCGTTATGGTCGTATTCATGCATATGGCAGTTGTGACGACGGTCTTTACAAGATACATCTACAAGTAGTTTAATCTACGAATCAGTGTAAAGTTAATCTTAGTGATTGTAATCAACTTCAAATCTGGGATGAATGCCTCAGCTATCAAAGCAAGAAACATGTGAAGAAATCCTTAATCTTGAAGGCATCAATATAGATGAAGATGTTTCGTGAAAATTGTATATTTGGTAAGCAGCATCGCAAAACACACATCGAAATCGGTTCATACTACCAAGGCTAGCGAAATAATAGATACTGATGTATGTGGTTTGTTAGAACCATTAGTTTCGAATAAACATTATTATGTTATCAGGCCACGTCATTCAAACAATAATGTCTGATCATAGTACTAAATATAATCTTGCAAACACGTTCCAAAGCAGTTTCGTATAAACTTGACACAAAGAGTTAAAAGAATTTCTCCTAATTTATGAAGGCGAAAAAGATGTTTATCGAGTTATGGTCAATGGTAAACTGAAAATCAGCAAAGCCGTGATGTTTTAAATGGAGACTACAGCAAAGTCATTCTCTCTAGTCAATCTTGAAAACTTGGTAAATGACTCAGATGCTGATAATCAATCAAATCACGATGATGAAATCAAAAGTGGCCAAAAATCCAATCAGGCAGGAGATTTTGAAATTCCAATCAATCCAAATATCACAGTTTTTCAAAACCGTGACAAAATCTAAAAACCAAATCTTTAAATACCCTATTCATGTTAAATATGGAATGATGTCATAATTCAAATAAATGCTGCGTTGTCATGGTTAAGTTATTTTATGTGTATTTCCTGATCAAAGTAACCATTTCTTGTGCGTGCGAATCCAAATGTTTAGGCATTTTAAATGTTAAATACTCGAAACTTGCAATGCATGAAGTGTTTTAGTTCCGAAAAGAACTGTTTTATTTAGCAAACATAAAGCACAAACGATTTACTACAGAACTAAACAATGACAATAAAATGAGAAATGTCAAAGTAATAGAAGTAAAAATGTTGCAACACCGAAGAGAACTGCCAACTGCTACACGCTAAATCCTAATATCATTAAACCTACGTTCATAGTTACGTTCACATTCTACAATCTCTAGCACTTTATTACTGTTTATGACGTCATCCCATAATTATCTTGAACAGGGTATATAGACATCAATCACTGTGAAACACATGGGGTATTGGTTGCAGCAGCTAAACCATATGATTATGTTAAAGCAATTAAAACAGCAGAAGCACCGCAGTGGAGATGTGCAATGTCTGAAGCAATAAAATTGCTATAAAAGTCAAACTAGGAAGTTAGTTGATTTTCTAGCAGATGTCATGCCAATCAATAATCGATGGGTTTTAAGAGTCAGGATAAACACACATAGCTCAGTCAATTGTTTAAAAGTCCATTTGGTTGGTAAGGGCTATTCACAAACTGTTGACTATCATGAAACCTTTAATCCTACCGCTAGTCTTGACACTGTCAAATCTTTAGTCAACAGTATCTGAACGTTTAAGTTTATATCAGTTCGATGTTACGACTGCATTTCTTTATGGTATACTAGAACAAATCATTATAGAACAACCCAAACAGTACTGAGACAATACAGATCGAGTCAGTAAGCTAAATAAAAGTTTGTATGGTCTCAAACAAGCTTCCGCTGTTGGAATATAAAGTTCACAGATGTAATTTAGAAGTATCGTCTCAAACAAAGCAAATCTGATTCATGCTTATTTGCTGGTAAATACAATGGTCATAGAATCTTAGTTGTAGTTTACGTCTTCACACAAGTTTGCCAATATGTTTCTACCAGAACTCAATTATAACTTCAAAACTACGTCAGGAGTGGCTTCTAGCTACATTGGTCTTAGTTTCAAGTATGGCTACGATAAGTCTACCACCATTAATCAGCGTGGTTACATAGATATCCAAATTGCCAAATTTAGATCGCAAAATCTGAAATCATCAAGCACGCCAAAACTTTGGATTTTGATCTAAAATCTGAAGAGAAAATTGGCATTACTTATCTTGAAGTACGAGGTACTCTTATGTATTTGGCATTATCAACTCATCCAGATATGGCCTATGCAACCACATATTGATCCAACTTTATCGAGCATCCAACTGACACAAATTGGACAAATATCAAAAGAATTGTGCGCTCTCTAATTGGTACCATTGATATGGTAATAATCTATCAGTTTGGAAATCATCAACATGAATCAAGTTTTGTTGGTTATAGTGATGCTGACTTTGCTTCAAGTCTAAATTTTCATTTGACTAGTGATGTTTTATTTAAATATGCAGGTGCTGCTATATCGTGAATGAGTAAGAAACAATTTTCGACAGCACAATCAACTATGGAGGTTGAATTGATTGCATGCAGTGAGGCAACAAGACATACTATTTGGCGTCATCAATTTTTTACGAGTTGACTGATAAGATGATATTCCAATGATCAAAATCGACAATCAAAGTACAATTAAAGTCATCAAAAATCATCGTTGTACAAAGCTCATGAGTTGCATAATTTATTCGTTCGCAAAGTTATTCACAATGATCAGACAGCAGATGTACTCACAATGTCTTTTGAACGTTTGTGTCTTGACTATTTGCATCAGCTGTCAGGTCTTTACATAAGTAAGTGGAGACATTGAATGTTTTGTCCATTAATTTCAAAGTGTATTTTTGTAAGGGTAAATTTGAATTCTCTAAAATAGGTTTCAAGGGAGTGTTGAAATAGAAGCACTAAAGCATTCATAAGTAATCCACATATAATGAAGTTTGTTAAAAATAAAAAAGTTTAATTAGTCTGTCACAATCTGTCTTTTAAAATAAAAAACTTTTACTTTTCACTTATCATTTTTGATTTTATTTATTGCCTTTCATATAAAATTACTCTGCAACATCCAAACAAGCAACAACCAACAAAGATATGTGGAATTATTAGGCAGGGACAAACGGTTGATATGCTCGGATTTCCAGACGATATAGTGGTATTAGTATCTAACAAGGAAGAGTTAGAAGCAGCTCTTAATGAAATGGAAACAGCACTAATAGAGAGATATGATAAGAAAATCAACAAAAATGAAACTAAAGTACTATATAAAGGAGGGGGGAAAATTCAAAAACCTTATTACAAATACCAAACGATAACTTACAAGGGGTTAAGGATTTCTGCTACTTATGAAGTTTAATAATAGCAGATGGAAAAAGTGCAAAAGATATAAAATAAAGATTAGCACAAGGTCATGCAGCATTTAACAAGGTAAAGTAACGACTATGTTCGCAGACAAAAAGCATGGCAACAAGAAAAGATTGCTGAAACAATATGCGTGGAGTACATATACACGGCTGTGAAACGTGGTCAGTAGGAGAAGCGGACAGGAAAAAGATAGAAGCCTTTGAGAGAATAGATCAGAATATATTAGAAGCAGAGAAAGAAAAATGGAGGTACAGGTAGACCTAGATTAGACTATTGCACACAGATAATGAAAAATGTAGGCTGTGGGAATTTCAATGAAACGTGTAGGTTAACTCAGAAGAAGAAACAATGCAGGTACGTGACCAGTCAGTTCCAGGACTGAAAACCTAATGATGATCGTATAAACAATATGTCGCATTGTAGCTTGCAAAATAGAAAAATTATAAATCAAACTGGCTAATGCCCTTCAAGAGTTTACTCTAAGTAAAAAAGACATCTCTATGTTCAACTTGTTCCTAATAAGATATCCACCTACGATCGATTTCCCCAGACGTTAGGTACCTATGCTGAAATGTTATTGGCTTCTGTAAATATACGAAATCTCACGAGTGCACTCATGATGGAGTACATTAACCTTAGGCAAATCATACATAATTGTTAGCGAAGTATTTATTTTTCTGACATTGCAAATAGTTTTCATTTGTAAAATGCTTAATTTGCTCTGCCAACCATGGGAGCTGCCGCGAGTAACGATTGAATCACATGTAATAGTAACACTTCTATAACCAATCCTAAAGGGAATCGTCTAGTTTCTTTCATTCAAAAGTAAAATAAGTTTAAAAACAACACATGTCTACCTTTGGTATAAAATCCATAAAATCCATTTTATCTACAAGGGCAGTTACAAGCGTATATGGAGATTGTTCATCTTTTGGTTGTGTAGTGATCAGTAAGTGCTTTTGTGCAACATACACTGAAAAAAAAAATATGTACAGTGAATTTGGTGTTTGCTTTGTGCTACTCCGCTGTAATCAATAATGCTGCAATAACAGAATGCTAAATGAAACCACTATTAGTACTCTTCATTTTAAAACTGTGACCCTAAATATTTAGAATATTCAAAAAATTTTGAACTTTCTTAAAACACAGTTTTAGTTTTGACAGGGGATTCTTTTGACATATAAACGATGATGACCGATTTGCCCAATTAGCACTACCATCCTTCAAAATTAATATCTTAAATGGAACAACCCAACCCCACTTTCAATACATCATTTTAAAGCTGGTTCCATAGAGATTACTACAATTTTTAAAATTGGTTTAGATTTATCACTAAATTGGAATACTAACTTTATCACTTTTTAGTAATCTAGCAACCTATGAAAACAACCAAAATGACAGAATTAATTAATTATAAGATAAATAATATTTTTTGTACAGCCGATGTGTAGAAAATGCGTGTTTCCGATCATTTTTCAACTAGAAAAGTACGTTGTTGTCGAGCTAGATCAGTAAAGTGACATAATAGATCGAAAAAGGGACACAAGAGCTCAGAAAAACGATTACCATGAGAATGTAGATACAATTTCACTTCTTATGACATAAACGCAGCTACTTGTTGGTCGGAAAGCACATACAAAGGCACGCCAAAAATTGAAAATAGTTTTGAAAAACACTTAATTACATTAGACAAAGAAAGTATTAGAGAAAGGATATGCAAATGGTGAATGCAAATACTCGTCAACAAAAGTTAGCAATAGTAGTTGGAAGAAATCCCTTAAAATCAACGTTTAGTCTCTCGAAAGCTAAAGTAGCCTTAATTATGTGTCCATCATCAGCAAACGCTGTGAAACTAGTTTTTGTCGGTTACGAGAACAAACGCAAAATGTAACATTATTTTGTTCTTTAATCATCCGTATCAATTATATTTAGGTTTAACAATTTAAAGTTAAAACATATATATATATATATATATATATATATATATATATATATATATTCAGTTTCCTGCTAAACACCACCGCTCTGTGTCTTTAAATAACCTCAACTTTAAATTTTAAATATGCCTCTTTTATATGCCTCGACTAGCGCAGTTTAATCCACACAGAGTACACGACAATACAATAACAAAAAGTTTAACCCCTTTTTACTCTAGCTTCTTTCTACTTGAATGATATAAACGAAACAAACCAAAATTTGTATAATGACCAAGAATATATACACTTTACAGTTTGATAACTTTGATAACTTGATTTGCTATTCATAAATTAACCCCTGAATCAAAATAATAATATCAATCTGATTATGTCCAAATTATAACTCGCTTAAAACCAGCAAAAATAACACTGTATACTACTGGAAGTACCTTTTAAATGTTCAAACAACCTTTCTCTCTACGTAAATTTTTAAAAGATTTTTGGTGACCCTTTACAAATTAAATACTTCAATATATGCAAAAATGTAAATATTAAAAATTGAAATAAGGCCTTATGCTAATAAAGAATATTCTTATTTCTGACCTACGTTTTCCTAGCTTGTTTCCAATTCTTAGAACTGCCTCTGCATGTGATTGACCAGCACCCCTGGATTATTTCCACTTAAGCTCTCTTGTTTATTGCATAGTACAGCTCGCCCAGTCTAACCCTTAGTTGATTAATTTCTTCCTTCAATGCGCATATGTTTATGTAGACCAATATTTAGATGGTTGTTTGTACTGCTTAATTGTATATCTTTGCTAGAGCAATTATTTAAATCCGTTTCTTAGAGTAGTTATTTAAATTAGTTCAATATAGTAGTTAATTAGAGTCGTTCACCAGAGTGATTACTTAGATTTACTTAGAGCCACTTTTCAAAGTTAATGGAAACTTCTATCGTATATCGACACTGTAATTGTTCTTAAATTTTTCTATCACTAAATAATTATTTAATTTTACTATTTTCACTCCACGTGATATTCGGCTTTGAACTGTTATACATTGTGCCTTGGTCGAAGAAAGACTGCCTGTTTACCAAGTCCGCGTTCTATATAAAGGCTCCTCCCTTCACCTGTACCATTGGTTTTCCTAGCATAGTTTGTTAATTGAGGCGTTGTACTTTGCCTTTATCTTGCAGCCTTCGGATTTTCTATAAAGTTACCATCAAAACCTGTGTCAAAGTGATGCATTTCCTCAAGTAGGAATCTAATTTGTAAAGTGTATTCCTTTGAATATCAAACTTTGAACTTTCTTCAAGTCAAGCCCGCTTGTTTATATTTGCATTTATTCAAATTTTCCCGTTTAATTTATCACAAAACAAAACGTCTGTTTTGTTGTTAAGTACTCCAAAATCTGTTGGATTTTATATAAATTTACGATGTACAGATCACATAGTCAAATTTCTATGATGACGTACTTGAATGTGTTAATTTATTTCATGCGTTAATGTTTTGCATGGAATTCTTTTATAGCTAGTATGCCAGGTTATTTCCTTTCAATAATTGCGTATTTATTTCAATAAAACTCGTTGCGTTTAAAATGTTATTCCAGCGTATTTATTTTCAATTTTATGCTCGTATATTTAAGTTAAATGCATTATATGACGTACAAGTTATTTATCTTACTAAATATGATTTGATTTTTGAAGAATGAGTTTTCTTTCATTAATTAAAGTTAGTTGTGATTTATACACAGTGTGCTCAATATTAGCTTTTTGCATAAGATATATATATATATATATATATATATATATATATTTAGTAAGTGATTGTTTAATATTTTTGGGTATATAGTCCAAAATGATTAAAATAGATGATTAATTTGAAATAGGTTTATTTCAAATTAATCATCTATTTTAATAATTTTGGACTATATACCCAAAAATATAAACAACCATTACTAAAATATCACCAAGCAGTCCATTAATTTTTGAACATATATATATATATATATATATATATATATATATATATATATATATATAAAGTAAAAAGAATTAATAGCAAGTGACTCAAATTCAGCGACGAGGGCATCCTGTAGACGCGTTTCGCCCTAATTGAGGCTCATCAGGGCAGGAGTAGCAATGTTGTAATATTTAATACAGCCACCTTATGAGAAGTACAGCATCACCTAGCTCACAATTTGTATCTTCGTGTCGTTTTACCTGATATCGCAGGTTATACCAACAGTCGGCGTGAAGGAGATGTGGCTCAACTGCCTTTTTCCATATCCAAAAGTTATAATTTAATAGAAAAGTAGGTGTAATGAGTCTTAAATTAATACAAAGTAAAAAGGAATTATTGGCAAGTGACTCAAATTCAGCCATGAGGGCATCCTGTCGATGCATTTCGCCCTAATTGGGGCTCATCAGGACAGGAGTAGCAATGTTGTAATATTTAATACAGACACCTTATGGGAAGTACTTCGTGTCGTTTTACCTGACATCGCAGATTTTAGCAACAGCCGACACGGAGGAGATCCAGCTCAACTGCCTTTTTCCATAGCCAGAAGTTGTAATTTAAAAGAAAAGTAAGTTTAGTGAGTCTTAAATTAATATAAAGTAAAAAAGAATTAATGGTAAGCGACTCAAATTCGGCCATGAGGGCATCCTGTCGACGCGTTTCACCCTAGTTGGGGTTCATCAGGCCAGGACTAGCAAAGTTGTAATATTTAACAAAGACGACGCAAAGACACAAATTGTGAACTAGGCGATACTGTACTTCCCATAATGTGTCTCGGATTCAGTTACAAATGAACTAGCCTTTATTAAATACATATTGATGTAGAAAATATGCTTCAAAGCAGCAAAATTTGGGAAGATTTAAAGCATCGTTTCATTTATTTACTCCACATGGAAACTACTTGAAAATATGCAGCTGCAAAACCATCATTAAAGTGTGCTTGTTTTGGAGAAATGGAGTAACATGTTGTATATCATTTCATTCATAAGGCTCAAAAGTTATTAATGAAATAAATGCATTAATAACTGAAAAATTGCATTTATTTTTAAAGTCATGCAAATATTACTAATAGTGCAGATGTTATATTGGAAACTTCAAGTTCTTGATACATTTAATCGGTCACATTTCTAGAAGATAAAACAAAGCTGTTATTTGCAGTTGGAGATAACTGAATTAAATCAATATAACTTTGTTTGAATTTTACCTATGAAAATGATGTCAAACTAGTAATATTAAAACCTTTCAACAATTTGAATTTAAAAAATTTTAAATGAAAATTGCTCATTGGTCATCATGTAAATGAGATTTCTTAAGTTCTACACTAGCCGTGATTTCGAATTTTTTTTCATAGAAGTGCGCGGTTACCAGAGTTAATGTTTATTATTAAGAGTATATGTTGTAGGAGAGGATGATTATTGATTTTTCAGTAAACAAATAACATGTAAATACGAAAAGTGCTGTTTAAATAATAATTCAAAATTAAATGAAAGTGAAAAAGGTAAATTGTGTGCAAATTCTTCGACTTAACCGATTCAATCGTAAGTAATATTTCCTTGTTAGGAGTCTTGTTTCAAAAGTGGATTATTATATGGCTTTAAATTACCACCCAAACTATAAATTGTCACCCAGAACGACAAAGCACCACCCAGCCGAAGTTTGAGTACAACTAAAAATTATACGTTTTGCTTGTAATGGTTTTATCACTCCAAGATCGTTAAATAATAATCCAATGTCATTTCTTCGAGATTTAATATGTTCACTGGAAGTTGGTGTTTTGATTTAACTAGATTGGAACTGGTAAAATATGACTTCTGTTTTAGATTTTAAACTGGATGTCAATCTGGGTAACTATGTACGCACTTCAAATCTAGAGAAACATGTTTATATTAGGAAACAGTTTATTAGGATATAATTCGACTTTACAGTTATCAACGTCGGATTAATTTATAAGTTGTGTTTTTTATGTGAAGAACAATTGGAAATGTGCATTGTGAACGAAATAAGTTTAAGATAAGTTTTAGTAGTTCTAAGATTTAATTAATTCAATATCAATGAAGGGAATAATTTATAATTAAAAGCAATTTACATGAGTTTTTGTGGTTCTAAGGTATATTTTTAGTAAGAGTTCAGAGGTAAGAGTGCTCTAACTCTGAGAGGTAATTAAACAGTATATGGGGTAGTGTGAATTGTTACTCTAGGAAATTTATGTTTTATGCGAATGGCTTTGTTTTGTTTACTTATTTTGTTTTATTTATCATTGGTATTTTTGTAAATTTTGTAGTTTTATAATTTTTGTGTGACAATATACCGATTGAGTTGAAGAGAGTCTTGTGTTCTACTGAGTGAATAGCCAAGGTACTTAGTTTTTTATTTAGGTAGAAGATTCTATAAAAAAGATGATTATGATTTCCAAAGCAGAATAAAATTAGTGCTCAACGTAGGGAATATCTTTGTAAGACTTCTAACATCTTCATCAGACGTCGATATAATGGCATATTTATTGGCACTGACAATGTAGTAGGGGTTCGAAGAACTTCTAATATCTGACATATTTATTAGCGACCCAATCGTGGGGCTTATTCAATAGGTCTAATATCACAGCAATATACATAGTACTAATAGTGATCTCATTTAGTATTTCGTTACTGTAGTATATTGAAAACGTTCTACCCTTTTATCTATTCTAAACAATACCTGCAAATAAATCCATATCCTCCAATAGTCTTCCAATTCGAACATGACCTAAAAATGTTACATATTTATTTTGTAACTCAATATCCTTGGATAAAGGTATTAAGGCTGAAGAAAAGCTGTCACTAATTGTTCTTGTAGGTAATTCATTTTGAGTCTTAGGTAAATATTTATCCAAATTAATTCTGTTTGTTGTAAATGGATTATAACTTTTGTCAGCTGCAACTGCCTTTGCTAATGCTTCTTTTACTGCAATTAATTAATATAGGTATTAAAACATCAAATAAATCAATCGTATTAACATAATGTAGAACTTTTCAAACGTAAAGTTAAGAGTGAATTGTAAATTGTATGAAGTTGCTACAAAAATTGCTCATGCTCTACTTATCTACACTAATGAATCACTACAATAATATTTCATACACCACTTTGATAAAAAATATATAACAAAGTAATTTATATTTATACTTTCTCATTAGAAATTATTTCATACAGATTCAATTCAGAAAACAGATACCTAGATATTTCACTGAGAAGTTCAGTAAAGTGCCTCGTACAAAATTATGTAATCTGGAGAATTACCATTAATCTCGACTATAAACAAGAAACTGATGGTTGCCAACTAACTCATAGGAAGAGGGAATATGGATGAAGTAATTCTGTAGTGGAATACCTGTTTAAGTTAGTAATTTTGTTGAGTAGCCTATTTGCAATTAGTTTCGAGACTTATTGAACAGTAGCTTCGTTCCACAAGAGATGTTTCTCAATGGTTAAAGAGAATATTTGGTAAAACAATTTGTAGAGCGAAATACTGACACATGGTGGTTTCGTTGTTCCCCAAGCCTTACACCACTAGATTCTATCTTTGAAGTTATTTAAAACAAAAGATTATAAAGATCAGTATTTTAAAATATGGGTAGTTAAAAAATTCCATAACTTCCATTACTGCCAGAGTATTGGAAATTGCAATTGGTGAGTTTCATAAGCAAACAATTACGTGCATCGAAATGTTTAGATAATTTTAACTGTTTTTTATAATTTATAATATATAGGAAATTTGGGTGTGGGGATAGTTATGAAAAAAAAATAGGACACTGTGTAGAAAACTGCCTACAAAGAAAGAAAAGGTACTCATGGTTAGATTAGAATCTAAACCAGTAAATACAGTAATAATACAAATATACATGACCACCGCTAGCTACAGTGAGGAAGAGGTAGGAGCGATCTACAAAGATATCAAAGCCATACTAAGATACGTAAAAGGACATGAAAATTTAATACTTACGAGGGATTTTAACACAGTGGTAGGCGAGGATAGGGAAGGAGCCATAGTAGGTTTATTTGGTTTAGGCATGCGAAACGACAGGGGAAATAGGCTGTGTTCGCGCCATTTCGCTCTCCCAACGTGGTATTCTTTATCAAGCCAGGCGAGATAAGGAATACCATAATTTAAAAGAGTCGATTAGCAACCATCCGCGAACGCGAACGTGTTCCTTCAATTCTAAATATTACTCTCTGATCTCTTTCCTAAAATAACCATTTCCTGACTCCGTTCCTATTTACCTCTGGCCAGAAACAGTACTGAAAGGTGCCGCGTTAGTGCTCCAGATGTCTGTGCTTCGGTAAGTGCTTTAAGTATTTATGTGACTTGTAGTCCAATTCTATGATTATTTCCTTCTACTCTATACAGTCCACGTTCTACCTTACAAACCCTGGTTTACTGCCTACTGCACTCCAGGCAATTTCTATTTGTGCCCCTCGTCGTTCCAAGAGGCGTGTGCAGAACAGAATTCGGCGACAATTTAACCAACACAAACACATTATTTCTACATCATGCTAAGAGACTAAACATGTGGAAGATGCAAAGAGATATAGGAAGATATCAAATAGATTACATTCTGTTAGACAACGGTTTAGAAATCAAGTAAAACGCTTAGAAGTTACCCAGAAGCAGATTTAGACACTGATCACAACATCGTAATTATGAAGGCTGCTCTTAAATTTAAAAATTTGAGAAAAAGAAAAAGGCACTTTGACTTGGAGAAACTAAAAGATTCACAAAAAATTCGAAAAAAGTCAAATAAATTACTGAAACATATTGGGAAAATTTCTGATACTAAGGAAGTAGAAACAAAATGGAATAACATTAAATCACGCTTAAACATGGCGGTCAGAGATATTCTGGGGTATACACAAAAAGAAAATAAGAAACCATGGATAATAAAGGATTTTAAGGAATTTAATAGAAGAAAGACAAAAATACAAAAGCAATAGAGATACAAAGTTATAAAATTATTCGCAAATGCAAGAAAGCTAAAGAGCAATGGATTGATGAAAAGTGCAAAGAGGTACAAACTACGATGGAAATAAAAAAGACAGACGAAGCATACAAACTAATTAGAATGAATTTTAGTAATATAAAACCGTATAGCAAGACTATAAGGGGCACAGAAGGAGTCGTCATTATAGAAAATGTAGAGAAAGCTGTTAGATGGCAAGAATATATAGAAAAATTTATATGCAGGAGAGGAACTAACAGTATTAGAACAAGAAACAGACATTGAAAACGATGACTTGGGAATCCTATACTTAGAGACGAGTTTGAATTAGTATTAAAAGGCCTGAAAAATGGTAAGGCGCTGAGTATAGATAAGGTGCAAGCAGAAACTCTAAAAGCCACAGAACAAACAGCAACAGAAGGCCTCTTCCAAATTGTAAGCTATATGTATGAGTCAGGCGAGGTATCCAAAGATTTCAAAAGTAACATCATAGTCACTATACCAAAAATGCTGGTGGACGTCGAACAATAACTTTGACAGCACACATGTCAAAAATATTAACTACAATTCGACAATGTAAAATGGAAAAAAAATGTTCGAAATACTCAAAAAGATTTGTGTTTTAGGGATAGACAGATAGTACATAGCTTATACAAAGAGCAAACATGTAACATAAATATATTCTATAGCATTATGATCATAAGAACCGCTTCAACATAAATATATTCTGTGGTATTTAATCCTTGTGTTCGATGTTGTAAAATCATAAAGGAACAATTCTATATGAAAGCGGGAAGTCGTGTTCACTTAAGGAATTTAAATGTTTTGTACGGAGATATTTGGTATTTTTATAACTATCAAGAAACGAATTTATTTGGAGCTTAGTAGGTTGTGTTGTCTACCTTTCAGGCGGATATTTCCTACGCATCCGTACAATCGGTACAGCGCGTGTGCATACCGGTCACGAGATAGGATACGCCGATGATGTGTCGCTAGAAGGGGCCGCCATTTGTCTTGATAGATGTAGTCGCGTGAGCATTCTTTAGTTTGTTAAGAAGATGAAACTCCAGGCCTTACCTAAGTGGGGCCTCCACATCGGTTGGTATGGGAGATGGTAGAAGGTGGTGAGTTTTGCTTTGGGACGCGGATGAAGTGCCAAGCTCCTGCGAATCCGGCAAAGCGCTAAAACACGCCATTCCTTAAAGATTGTTTTGAGATTTGTTAACGGTAAGCTCTCTTCAAACCTGAATAAATTATAAAATATTTTTATCCCCTTTAGTGTATGACATTACGGACGGAATGAAATGATGGTTTATGTTGTATTTGAATCCAATATTGGAGAGCAGTTCATTTGTCGAGGCGATTAAAGTTTAGTAATAACCAGTCGAGAAGCAGATTTTTGGAACATGTGTGCTGGTAATTAATAATTAGATTTGGAAACAAAAAACCTACAGGTATCAATCTTTCTTTATTCTGTTTGTGAAGATTCATAAATGTTCGAATACATAAATTTCGAAGTCCGTTTGATCGAGTTAAAAATTTTGTATGTTTAGAGCAGCATGAAAGAAAATAGCTAAAAATTAATACAGTAATAGTATTATAAATTTGCATAAGGTCACTTGTTAACAAAATGATAGTTCAGTCTATTTTTTTTGCCTTTTAAAATATTTATTTACTCATATTGAAACCTTTATAAGCCTCTAATACCAGATGTAAATGAAAAGTTGTTTGCTTAAATTAAAACACATGTGATTCGTTTTTAATAGAAATAATCTTTGTAAAACTTGTAAACCAGAACTCAGATCTGAAACTTGGTACTAAAACTTGTTTGATACATGATAATCAATTTAAAGATCTGTTAAGTCAGAACAGATGTATTGAAACTTAATTTTATTTTGTACAATTTATTACCACATTCAAAGAAACATTTAACAAAGAAAAACATATTAAATTCCATTTTAGACTCAAGTTTTTATTCCATGCATATTTAGATATACTAAATTCTTAAAAGAACATGAGCTTGTTAATCGATGAAATTGTACAAGGCTGAAGTAATTTAAAAGGCCCCTATTTGCTGCAACTGGTTTGTTATAAGTATTTATTCCTGATTTAAAAGCTTTGGTGTGTTAATCTCCATATTATCCACCTGCAATTATTAACAGGTATTTTTATTGGAAAGCACAAACTGTGTTTTTCTAATAAAGAATTTGTTGTGTATTTTGTTCCAGGTTCATCGTGACCAGAGAGGTAGTAAGTATGTTCCAGAGATTTCCAGATACTTCAGTTTAGTAAGTTGTAAGTTTAATTGCATTTATATCCCATGAGTTTCTGTATCTTCTCATAGGAATATTGAATTTTTAGTGTAACCGTTCATTCAGATACAGTGGCGCTCAACCCATTTTCCTTTTGTTAGTTTATCGTAGAGTTTAGACCATCACCACCCCCTTTTTCTCATTGCTCACCCTTGGGGTAATTCCCAGACTTAGCCGCGAATAGTTAAAGCTTCACTTTATCCATCAACAAGGAAGTTCAAAAAAAAAAGGTGAAGAAATTAGGATTTCACTGGCGCCCAACGTGGGGCTCGATGGTCGTTCGTTTAAAAAGGGTTTGCTCGATTAGTAACAAGTTGTTACAACATCGTTTAACTATTGGCTTGTGGTAAACTCAAAATAGTTTGGTAAAATTTTTATAGTACTCATGTTGTGTCTGGAACCTCAAAGTTTATTTGATAATTGTCTAAATGTTGTAGCAGGTATATATTTATACTAAAGTAAAATTTTCATTGTTTCGGGGTTGAACTTGTTAAAATACTTTTAAGTTGACATAACAATTTTTTGAAAATGGCAGAAACATTTCAAATTGTGCATTTACTCAAGGAAGAGCTTGAATATGAATTAAGAATTCGTGGAATAGAGAGTGTCAGGCCTGTAGTAGAAAAGAGGAAAATCTTAAGTAGATTGTTAGCTAAGGAAGTAGGGAAACCTGATTGTTTGGTTGATCTGTCAGTATACAAAGTAGAATTCGATGACGAGTATAAAGAAATAAACGCTACCATAGAGTCGATAAAACATTTGGTGTTAGAATTCGAAGGAGATTCTGGAGATTCTATTTTTAAAAGAGTACTCTCAAGGCTTGTTCATGTATCAGGTCGAGTTAAACGTTTAAGGCTTCCGTCTGACAAGTCAAAGGAAACAGATGTATTAAAAAAAGAATTATTAGCCACTATTCTTACTGTTGAGGCCGAATTGTATGAAAAAGTGAAGGCAAGTACAACACCAAACAGCGCAGGTGATGCAAGTCACACAACCCCACTAGTAGTAGCTGCGCCAGTACAAACTCTTTCATATCTTCCTCCACCAATTCCTATTAGTACCTGGTCAGTTAAATTTTCAGGAGATCCCAAACAGTTGTATTCATTTTAGACAGGGTGAAGGAGTTGGCTCAATCACGTAAAGTATCGAGTAGAGATTTGTTTGAGTCATCAGTCGAATTATTCGTTGGGAATGCTTTAGTGTGGTTTAGGAGTGTAAGAGATTCCTTAAAAGATTGGGAATCCATAGTAAGTCGGTTGAAAGAAGATTTCTTGCCAGCCCATTCAGAAGATGAGATCTGGGAAACTATAAAGAATCGTCGTCAGAGGAGAGATGAATCAATTGTTTTATTCGTAGCTCATGTCGAAAGTTTATTTAGTCGATTACCCAATGCTCCAGCGGAGATTACAAAAGTTAGGATACTTAGAAAAAATTTACTGCCAGAATTTATTTCACAACTTGCTCTTTCTGATATTGAAGATATGCCTACGTTAATAAAATTATGTAAAAAATTAGAGGAGGCCATGTTGTTAAAACAGAAATCAGTTTCTATTCAGTCGAGTAATTTATCTAACTTTCGCAACAACGCTAAGTTACCAATAAGAGATAGACGACAAGTTTATGTAAAAGATTTTTCTACGTCGGGAAGTCGTGTGGATGCTCAGAAGATATCTGCTCCACAAGTTCAAATTATAGGTAATGATAAGTCTTTACCAGTACCTGTTTCGGTTAGTTCTACGGGTTCACCAAAAATTATCCCCGGATGTTGGAATTGTTCGAGACGTGGTCATTCATTTCGGTATTGTAGATTTCCTAAAAGAATTTTTTGTTTCGGTTGCGGTCATAGAGGAGTTACGCGTGATACGTGCCCATCGTGTTCAAAAAACGAATGAGGAGATGGATGTTGCGCGGCCGGCATTCCATTCCTTCTCAAAAGGCAGCAGTTATGATTTGTGAGCAGGGGAATTGTGTTAGTAAAAAAGAATGGTCAGATTGGTTAAGTGTAGTAAAAAATTTTTGTCATAATGAATCACAACCCAAGACTGACTCTTTATTTATTGAAAAATCTGGTGATAATCGACCATATGTGATGGTTAAATTGTTCGGTATTGATGTCACTGGTCTTTTAGATTCAGGATGTACTACATCGGTGGTAGGGTCCCTCGCTATTCCTTTAATTGATAAATTAAATTTAAAAATTTTTAAGTCAGAAAAGAAGGGTATATTTACGGCAGATGGGGCAGTGAAACCAGTAGAAGGAATCGTGGATTTGCCCATTTCAATAGGAAAGCAATGTCGCATCCTCAGTGCTTTAGTTGTGTCTTCTTTACCTCATGCTTTCATATTCGGTAGCGATTTTGCCAAGTTATTCGGATTGATAGTTGACTTTAGAAACAATTCGTGGCATGTACAAAGCGATAGTGAGAATATTATTCCGTATGTAGGTCCATCATCAGTCCCATTGAAATACAGCGATTGCCTACTCCATTTGGATGATTTGTCAGTAGATCAGCGGTCTCGGCACAAGCTGCTATCGATTCATTTCAAGAAATCTCTAGTGTTGATAGACTAGGACGAACCAATATGATAGAGATGAATATTGATACGGGAGATGCAAAACCTTTCAGAAAAAGACCTTATGTTATGTCCCCCTATATTAGTAAAGAGTTAGATAAAGAACTGGATGAAATGATTCGATTAAAAGTCGTGGAACCGTGTCAAAGTCCGTGGAATTCACCCGTGTTATTGGTCAAGAAGAAGGATAGTAAGGAATATAGATTTTGTTTTGATGGTAGGGCACTAAACGATGTTACAGTTCATGACAGTTACCCTCTTCCAAATATCGATAGAATACTAGGGATGTTGCGTAATGCAAATTATATTTCCAGTCTTGATTTGCGTAAATCATTCTGGCAGGTACCTCTTAGTGAATCGTCGAAAGATAAAACAGCGTTTAGCGTTATTTCACGAGGGCAATATAGGTTTGTGACGATGCCGTTCGGTTTAAAAATGCTGCACAGACTCAACAACGTTTAGTTGATGCAATTTTGGTCTAAAATTCGAACCATACGTTTTTGTTACCTGGATGATATAATCTTATGTTCGTCGACGTTTGAAGAGCACTTGAAGTTGTTATATGAGGTCAAGGAACGTGTTAGAGAGGCAAATCTAACCTTGAATCTAGAAAAGTGCGAATTTTTTAGGAGGTCACTCAAGTTTCTTGGTTACATCGTAGGGTCAAATTCTCTAAGAACAGATCCAGATAAGGTATCGGCTATGGTCAATTTCCCATGTCCAAAGAACACCACAGAGGTTAAGAGATTTCTCGGAATGTGTAGTTGGTATCGTCGTTTTATAAAGGATTTCTCATCTTTAGTTTCGCCAATTAATGACCTCATTAAGAAGAGAAAGAAAGGTCAAACCGTTACTTGGACTCCTGAGGCAGAGCGTTCATTTGTGTCGATTAAAGAAGCTTTAGTGTCTGCTCCACTCTTGACGCAGCCAGATTATTCCGCGCCGTTTGTTGTTGAATGTGATGCTAGTAATACCGGTCTCGGAGCTGTGTTAATCCAGAACATTAATGGAGAAGAACGTGTGATATCGTACGCCAGCAAAACCCTCAATCGTGCTGAGCGAAATTACTCAACAACAGAGAAAGAATGTCTTGCAGTAATCTTTGCCATTGAAAAATTCCGTCCATGGGTAGAAGGAGTTCGTTTTACAGTTGTCACAGACCACTTTTCGTTGCTTTGGCTAAGTAATTTGCAGAACCCTACAGGAAAACTTGCTAGGTGGGCAGTAAGGTTGAGACAGCATTCGTTTGACTTAGTACACAGGAAAGGAAAGTTTAACGTAGTTCCTGACTGTCTTAGTCGTGCAACTCCGGAAGAAAAATATATCATAAATTTAATAGAGGTCAAGCTTGATAATTTAGAAAATTGGTATGTGTCGTTACGTGATAAGATTTTGATGTCACCTGAGAAATACCCTCAATGGAAAGTTGAGAATGAGTTTGTTTTTAAGTTTATTCCATCGAATTTGCCTTTAACATCTAACATCGTAGAGTGGAAATATTTAGTTCCAAAGCCCAACGGAAGAAGTTATCAGATCGTGTCATGATCCCTCAGTTGCGGGACATTTTGGATTTTCGAAGACTATTGCCAGAGTTCAGGAAAATTATTATTGGCCAAAGATGAGTTTAGATGTGCTGAAATTTTGTCGTGCATGTTTAGTGTGTGGTGCACAAAAATCTTCTAACGCAGGTCCTTTAGGTCTAATGGGAAAAGAGAAAGAAGCTAAATTTCCATTTCAGATAATTGCATTGGATCTTATGGGTCCATTCCCTCGCTCGAAATTAGGATTTAAATGGCTTTTGGTAGTCGGAGATTGGTTTTCGAAATACACAATTTTACATCCTTTACGCAGTGCAAAGTCACATGTTATAGAACAGTTTATGGAACAAAAAGTTTTCTTAGTGTTTGAGTGCCACAATTTATTATTTGCGATAATGGTTCAAATTTAGCTGGTCGAATTTTTAGGTCATTATGTAATAGGTTTGAAATTCAGAAAATATGGTATAATGCTGTTTATGCGCCGCAGTGTAATTTTGTCGAGAGAATTAATAGAACAGTAGGGACAGCTATTCGATCTTATCTTGAAGAACATGATACATGGGATGCTGAGTTAGCGCAGATTCAATTTGCTATTAATTCTGCTAAACATGAGTCGACGGGTTATACCCGAATTTTTAGTTTTTGGTCGTCATATCCCTATCACAGGAAAGTTTTATGGTAGTGGATTTACTCCCGAAAGTGATATCGAAATCATTCCTGGTAGTCGCCCATTATATACTTCGTCAAGGTATTTTTAAGGTATTTGAAGACGTCCGAACGAAACTGCATTTAGCTTATGAACGTTCGAGTAATCAATATAATTTAAGGAGGAGAAATATTTCTTTTGAGGTTGGTAATAAAGTATGGAGGTCCAATAAAGTATTGTCGAGTGCGAGTAATAAATTTTCTGCTAAACTTGCTCCAAAGTTTGTTTTAAGTATAGTTAAAAAGAAGTGCTCGAGTGTGGTATATGATTTGGTTAATTTGGATGGATCGAGAGCAGGTAGATGGCATATTAAAGATCTGAAACCTTATTCCGCCATCAGTCCAGACTATCCTCAAAGGATTAATTCGTCGTTTATGATTTCTTTTGTCGAATAAGAGGTGTTCGATTGAAAGCTTTTCTGGTATCTTGTTGTTTATGGAAATCGCCAGTTATTTCAAGTACTTTTAGTCATCAAGAAACGTGTTTTTGGATTATTCAATTTAAGTGGTTAGTTCAGATAAAATATAATTTCGTCTGCGTTTTGTTTTGGTTCATAGTAGAGTTGCAGAAGTGTTGGTGATGTCATACATGTTAACAAATTATCAATTTAAATAGGTAGAGACAAGTAGATTGTCTGGTGTATGTAGTTATCATAGTTGTGGTGAGACCATGTAAATAGTTGTTGTTTCATTTTGTGAGTGTATTTAGTTTAAGTTAGGTGAATGATCGCTTAAGTGAGATTCGCTTTTGAGACGGTCACTTGAGTGCTGTTATGCTTGGAGTAAGCGAGATGCTTACATGGTAATTTTTTTTGAGACGAGTTGTGTCGGAATGTTTGGTGCGGCCATTGTAGTGTAGAAAATTTTTTTGGAGCGTCCGGATAAAAGAAAATTGGTTAGAAGTGCTAACTATTTTCTTTGTAGAAACAGTAGCTAGTCAGTGATGCTACTTGGTTGTTGAATATTTTTTGTCAAGAAGAAAATATTTTTGGATGATCGTTGATATCCATATAGTTGATGTGGGTTTTTCAATTTCGTCTAGTATTAGTGAGACTAAATCAAAGAAAAGTAATTTTTTGTAAATACAACATTCTTTTGTGATTCCTGTGCTGGATTCCTTTTTTTGCTCAGCAGTAAGGGAAACATTTTCATAAAGATGTTAATATGTAAATACTTTGGAATTGGTTTTTCAATTTTGTGTTAATAATGCTAAAGTTGTTGGTAGAAAAAAATTTGTTTGTTGTTTTACGATAGTTTACGTCGAGGTTTTATTTGAGTTTTAGTTTAAGTTTCGCGAACTTAGTAGGTTTGTTCTTTGATAGGTTGTAACTCGTGAGTATTTGACCTCAATATTTTGTCCTTTACCGATCATGTCTTCCTACCGATTATGTCTTACCTATTTTGTTTCCTAACGGATGTGTGGTACGCAGAGTTACCTACTCACTCGCTTGTTTGCACCCTATTTTAGTATTAGTAAAGTCACTAGTAAGAATTTTTTTTGAAATCAAGTTTCAAGTTTATTTTAGTTTGGTTGAATTTTTTTTATAATGGTATTTTCGGTACCCATTTTTTGTTTAAGTAGTAGTTTCGTCTTTGTTATAAAAAAACTTCTCGTTTAAGTATATGTTGGCATATGGTTAATCTCAAAGTTTTTTCTTTTTGTTCGGGGCTGTGTAACATAAATATATTCTATAGCATTATGATCATAAGAACCGCTTCAACATAAATATATTCTGTGGTATTTAATCCTTGTGTTCGATGTTGTAAAATCATAAAGGAACAATTCTATATGAAAGCGGGAAGTCGTGTTCACTTAAGGAATTTAAATGTTTTGTACGGAGATATTTGGTATTTTATAACTATCAAGAAACGAATTTATTTGGAGCTTAGTAGGTTGTGTTGTCTACCTTTCAGGCGGATATTTCCTACGCATCCGTACAATCGGTACAGCGCGTGTGCATACCGGTCACGAGATAGGATACGCCGATGATGTGTCGCTAGAAGGGGCCGCCATTTGTCTTGATAGATGTAGTCGCGTGAGCATTCTTTAGTTTGTTAAGAAGATGAAACTCCAGGCCTTACCTAAGTGGGGCCTCCACATCGGTTGGTATGGGAGATGGTAGAAGGTGGTGAGTTTTGCTTTGGGACGCGGATGAAGTGCCAAGCTCCTGCGAATCCGGCAAAGCGCTAAAACACGCCATTCCTTAAAGATTGTTTTGAGATTTGTTAACGGTAAGCTCTCTTCAAACCTGAATAAATTATAAAATATTTTTATCCCCTTTAGTGTATGACATTACGGACGGAATGAAATGATGGTTTATGTTGTATTTGAATCCAATATTGGAGAGCAGTTCATTTGTCGAGGCGATTAAAGTTTAGTAATAACCAGTCGAGAAGCAGATTTTTGGAACATGTGTGCTGGTAATTAATAATTAGATTTGGAAACAAAAAAACCTACAGGTATCAATCTTTCTTTATTCTGTTTGTGAAGATTCATAAATGTTCGAATACATAAATTTCGAAGTCCGTTTGATCGAGTTAAAAATTTTGTATGTTTAGAGCAGCATGAAAGAAAATAGCTAAAAATTAATACAGTAATAGTATTATAAATTTGCATAAGGTCACTTGTTAACAAAATGATAGTTCAGTCTATTTTTTTTGCCTTTTAAAATATTTATTTACTCATATTGAAATCTTTATAAGCCTCTAATACCAGATGTAAATGAAAAGTTGTTTGCTTAAATTAAAACACATGTGATTCGTTTTTAATAGAAATAATCTTTGTAAAACTTGTAAACCAGAACTCAGATCTGAAACTTGGTACTAAAACTTGTTTGATACATGATAATCAATTTAAAGATCTGTTAAGTCAGAACAGATGTATTGAAACTTAATTTTATTTTGTACAATTTATTACCACATTCAAAGAAACATTTAACAAAGAAAAAACATATTAAATTCCATTTTTAGACTCAAGTTTTTTTATTCCATGCATATTTAGATATACTAAATTCTTAAAAGAACATGAGCTTGTTAATCGATGAAATTGTACAAGGCTGAAGTAATTTAAAAGGCCCCTATTTGCTGCAACTGGTTTGTTATAAGTATTTATTCCTGATTTAAAAGCTTTGGTGTGTTAATCTCCATATTATCCACCTGCAATTATTAACAGGTATTTTTATTGGAAAGCACAAACTGTGTTTTTCTAATAAAGAATTTGTTGTGTATTTTGTTCCAGGTTCATCGTGACCAGAGAGGTAGTAAGTATGTTCCAGAGATTTCCAGATACTTCAGTTTAGTAAGTTGTAAGTTTAATTGCATTTATATCCCATGAGTTTCTGTATCTTCTCATAGGAATATTGAATTTTTAGTGTAACCGTTCATTCAGATACAGTGGCGCTCAACCCATTTTCCTTTTGTTAGTTTATCGTAGAGTTTAGACCATCACCACCCCTTTTTCTCATTGCTCACCCTTGGGGTAATTCCCAGACTTAGCCGCGAATAGTTAAAGCTTCACTTTATCCATCAACAAGGAAGTTCAAAAAAAAAAGGTGAAGAAATTAGGATTTCAAACAGCGATAATAGGAATAGAGCACGAACGTAGAGAAGTTGATATTAGGAAAGAGGTGAAACAGGAATGTGCACTGTCCTAACAGAAACATACCATATGAAAATTAACAAAAATAAACTAAGGTACTAGTATGCAAAGGAGCAGCAAATAAATTAAAAACTAGAATACAAATAGGAAACAAGAACTTACAAAAGGTTAAGGATTTCTGCTACCTAGGAAGCCAAATAACGCAAGATGGAAAAGGTGCAAAAGATATAAAACAAAGATTAGCACAAGGTCATGCTACATTTAATAAGAAAATGCAATTACTGTGTTCAAAGACAACAAACATAGAAACAAGTAAAAAATTGCTGAAAGGTTATGTGCGAAGCACAGCACTGTACGGTTGTGACACTTGGACAGTAGGAGAAGTGGACGAAAAAGATAGAAGCCTTTGAAATGTGATGCTATAGATGTATGATAAAGATATCAAGGACAAACACAGTTAAGAGCAAAGGAGTTCTAGAAATGGTAATGAAAGAAATATATATGTGGAAAACAGTAAACAGTAGGAGAGATAGGATGGCAGGTCACCTAATAAGGTATTAGGGAATAGTGCAGAACATATTAGAAGCAGGGATAAGAAAAACGAGAGGTAGAGGTAGACTTAGGATAGACTATTGCATACAGATAGTCAAAGTTGTAGGCTGTGGGAATTTCGAGGAAATGTGTAGGCTAGCTTAGAATACAAATTAATTGAGGTATACACCCAACCAGTTCTAAGACGGAATACCTTATGACAGAAAAAAATAATTGCACTTAAACCTGATGATTATTAAAAGCAACTACAGGTGTTGATTGTGCGAAAGGATCCTCAACAGTTAAACATTTGGGGAATTGAGTTTTCCATTAAATTCTTTCGCACAATCAAGATTAGTTGAAAATATTGCAAAACCAACACCTGTAGTTGTTTATAATAACCATCAGGTTTAAGTACAAATACTTTTGTCATTAGGTTTTCCGTCTTAGCACTGGTTGGACCCGTACCTCCAGTGATTTCTATTCTAAGCTAGCCCACATAATTCCCTGAAATTCCCACAGCTTAAATACAACTCGGCGCCTTTCTACTGTTTTCTAGATATATACCATATTTCACCGATATTCTGTGGTATGTGAATGGGGTTCAACCCTGCAGATGCCAAGATCCCTCAACACTTAGACATCTGCCGAATTAATAGATTTCCATATCCTTTGGCACAATCAACATTAATTGAAAATATTGCAAAACCAACACCTGTAGTTGTTTATAATAATCATCAAGTTTACTCCAATTATTTTTTTTCGTCATAAGTTTTCCACCTTGAAACTGATTGGACGCGTACCTCCATTGATTTCTAGTCTGGGCTAGCCTACACATTTCCCTGAAATTCCCACAGCCTACGTCTTTGACTATCAGTGTGCAATCGTCTAACCTAAGTCTACATCTACCTCTCTTTTTGCCCATCTCTGCTTCTAATATATTCCACACTATTCCCTCATGCCTTAGTATGTGACCTATCATATTATCTCTCCTATTTGTTACTATTTTCCACATATTTCTTTTTTCCCATACCATTTCTAGAAACTTTTTTTTCTCGTAACTTTCTCTGTCTATGATATCTTCATCATAAGTCTGTAGCAACACATTTCAAAGACTTCTACCTTTTTCCTGTCCACTTCTCCTACTATCCAAGTTTCACAGTCTTGCACATATGCTTTGAGCAACCTTTTACTTGTTTCTATGTTTGTTGTCTTTGAACATAGTAGTTGCTTTTTCTTGTTAAATGTAGCATGACCTTGCGCTAATCTTTGTTTTATATCTTTTGCACTTTTCCCATCTTGCGTTATTTGGCTTCCTAGGTATCAGAAATCCTTAACCTCTTGTAAGTTCTCGTTTCCTCTTTGTACTCTTTCTTCTTCTTCTTCTTTCGATTTCGGCCAACTATGGACCGCGTGAAATAACTTATGATGATTATCTTTCTCCCCTCTTTATTCTCTTCCAGTACTCTTTCATATTTACTTCGCGTTGTTTCTTTCTTTCTTCTGTCCATTTTGCTCCAGTCTTCTTTTTTCCTTTTCTTGGAAACCTTTGAACCCTCTTACTTTTACTCTGAATTTTTCTCTTTGTTCTACCTCTTTTCTATCTATTTTCATTTCTTCCATGTCTTTTGATTTCTTTGAACCATGTTATCTGTGTCTTAGGGTTTCTGTCGAAGTAATTGAATAAATAGTCTCTTTGTTAATCTTTCATCATTCATTCTTTTAATGTGACCGTAAAACATCACTCTTCTCTTTCTCATTGTGTCTGTTATTTTCTCTGTTTCTGAATAAATCGCCTTATTGCTTCTCAGTTTCCATTCTGCGTCTTCACATTTTGGTCCCAGAATTTTCTGTAAAATTTCTCTTTCTCTTTTTTCTACCGCGTCTAGCTGTCTGACTGTGTTCAGTATAAGGCATTCTGAGGCATAGAGGCCATCTGGTTTGATAACTGTATTATAGTGCCTTATCTTTGCATTGATGGATATGGACTTCTTATTGTATATATTTTTAGTCAAGTGGAATGCTAGTTCTATTTTTCTTGCTCATGCTAGAATGGCTTCTTTGTCAAGGGCGTTTGGTTGAATTACTTCTCCCAGGTATTTCAACTCGTTTACTCCCTTAATTTTCCCATATTTTGTTGTGATCTGTTTTAGTATATCTTTTCTATTAGTCATGTGTTCTGTCTTTTTATATAATATTTGCAGTCCAGGCTTTTCTGCCGTCTCTTTTAGTATATCAATTTGTTTTTTTGCATCTTCTAAATTTTCCACTAGTATTGCCAGATCGTCTGCAAACGTCAGACAGTCAATTTCAGATTATCTTTCTTTTTATTTTTATTTTAGGAATTCCTTCTTCTTCTATTCTTCTCCTCCACTCTCTCATTACCTTCTCCAGTACACAGTTGAACAGTAGTGGGGATAACCCATATCCCTGTCTTACTCCTGTTTTGACCTCAAAGGGTTCTGAAATTTCTCCCATAAATTTTACTTTTCGTGTTTGTTAGAGTATTTTTTGTGATTGCAATTGATTTGTCATCGGCTCCGAATTCTTCTAATGTATTGAATAGTGTTTCCCTATCTATAGAATCATATGCCTTTTAAAATCAACAAATGTTACATGTATGTCCTTTGCTCTTAATCTTCTGTACCTTATTATAAGTTTCAGGTTTTTAATATTTATTCGGCACATGATCTTCCTTTCCTAAATCCTGACTGGCAATCACCTATTTGAAAACCCATTTGGAGTTCCAATCTATTTTGTAGTGCTTTGGATAGGATTTTGTATACTAATAGGAGCGAAATTCCACAATAATTATTCTGTGTTATCTCCTTTTTTGTGTATCGGGTGGATCATAGCTGTTTTCCAATCTTCTGGTATCCGTTTCTCAGATATTTTCTATTGTATTCTTTATTTTAAACACTAAATAATAATTATTAAAAAGTCATTAATTGTTGATTATTTAATTAGTGTACTTCTGATTATAATTAATGAATGAAAACTGCTGAACCTTTATCGCAAATAAGCGTGTACGACATTCACTTATATTTCCGCCTTTTGAAAATAAACATTCACATGGCACGAAAGACACTAGCAAACAACATTTTTTCCTTACAATCTCGCTTTAGAAAGGAATAATTAAAGTTAGTTTTCCACCATTGCAAGAGATTTTCACTTTCTTCCGCAATACCATCTTCAACATAACGTTATAGTTCCATAATGGCTCGCTTGTAGCCGCTCCAAAAGGATGATGACCTTTAGCGGATGTATGTATTGTTTCCCATGAAAATTTCACTGTTCTACATTAGGGGTTTCAGTTTCGTTCTTTTGTGGATTCCTCTTCATGTACTTTAGCAACCTTTTCATTAATTAAATTAGTAATTTTTTTCTCATTTTGGACAGCATGCTCATTTATAAACAAAAATGCTTATATCTAGGATCTAAAAGTGTTGATAAAGCTAACGTATTGCTATATTCAACATTTCCAATTCTTTTTTTAATGCTTGTATTTAAACAATTCAGTATTTCAATCGATACTTTACTTGAATATGGCAAGTTTATAAGTTTTGTACAAGTTTTAGTTAGTCTTTCATGTAACACAATTACTAACGATGCAATAAAATATTTTTCCCCACTAATAACCCACGTTGCACTTTCAAAAGGAGTTAACATTTTACACAATTCTCGAAAAGTATTCAATTCATCTGGATTTAGTTGACCCAACTCTACATTCAAAATTGCTGTTGTTGATTTAATAGCAATTTCTAATTCTAAAAATCGTTTCAACATGTAATATGTAGAATTTCATCTACTGGAAACATTTAGCAAAAGTTTTTTTTGGATTATTGCCCGTATGCTTTTAATAGTCCATAAGTTTGGCAGTCGCTTGCGGCTGCGTTTCTAATGGACGGCAAGCTTTTATTTTATCTAACGTTGACCCTGCACGTTTAAATGCGTTTTGCACATTTAGAGTAATTGTGTGTCAGATGCAGCCGAAATACTTTAAAGAAAGTTCTAGAGATACGGCTTTTTAAATATTTGGGGTGTTGTCCAATACACAAATATGACTTTATCACAAATGTCCCAATCGTCTAAAATTTCACGAATTGTGTTATTCAAATTGAAACTCGTATGGCTTTGCTGCGGAAACGATTCACAACTCAACAATACTGAGTGCTGTACGAAGTCGGCATCAATAAAATGTCTCGTTACTGCTATAAAAGATTCATTTTTAGTGACGTTTAACAATCGATGGTTCTTTTTTATACTTATCCGAACCCGGTGGAGTGAAAAGCTTTTATAGCCAAAGTGTGGGACTTTCCAAACAGCATACCCACTAAAACCACTCCTCCGGGCGGGTGCGTCTGCCAAACGGCTCGCCGCACTGCAGCCTAACAGGCTTATTGTGCTGACCCTGGTTAAATATTATACCCAATCTGCAAAGCCTGCACCCCGAATTATACAGTACAGATTCCTTAATGAAACAGTATTGACTTCCTTCGGACTAACTTTGGTCCCCTGAATAGGCGCTGCCTCGTTCTACCCAACCTCGCATCTGCATAGTACATGCATTGCAGTCTCTGGTTCCTCTAAGCAGAGTCTGCATTCAAGGTCTCCGTTATATTTTTTCATCCTCTGAGGTGAACCTTAACAGAAGTGTGTCCTGTCAGGAACCCCACAGTGATTCTAAGCTGTTCGCTGCTTAAGCTCAGCAGTTCCTGGGTTCTGTTTTTGCTAGGCCCCTTTACCAGCGCCTTGCTATGTGTTAGTCCTGGTCTGTTCTGCCAGTCTCTTTGGTGTTGGTTGCACATACATTCGCTAATATACCGGATGGCAGCTTTTGTGACTCCCAAGGCCGGTTCGGGACCGATAAATGGCCCTTGCGCCCCCTGTCTTGCGAGTTCATCTGCAATGTCATTTTCCTTGAGACCTTGATGGCCTGGCATCCACTGTAATGTAACAGTTTTGTTGTGCCAGTCCATTAAGTGCCTCAATACATTCCCATACCAGTCTAGGTGACACCTTCTGACTTGTTAGAGCCTTGAATGCCGCCTGGCTGTCAGACACAATATAGATGTGTCTTTTAGTAAAGGCACCCCTTATACTTACACGCACACTTTGCAGTATGGCGTATATTTCCGTTTGAAAAACAGTAGAGTCCAGATCGAGACTCGGTCTCGCCCTTAGAACCATCTGTGTACCAGACCATGCTGCTAGGAGGTAATCTACCCTTGAAGAGTGTATCCAGCAAATGCTGGAGAGTCATTTGGTCAGAACGCATCTCGAACAGAAGCCCCCAATTTCTCCCAAGCAACCTCGTATGCTCCGTACCTTCAATTATCCTAGACTGAAGGTTCTTAAGTCTGTATAGTCCAAGCCTTGCGTCCCCCACCCCAACAAGTGTAGTGGTGGAAGGCCAAGGAGAGTCTACATAGCAGCAGTGGGCATAGAACACATCGCCCCTGTAATAATTAGACAGGCCAGTCTTTGGATCCTGTCCAACTTCATTCTGGTGTTTAATTGTTCAGCCTTGGGCCACTATACAAAGGCTGTATATGTTATTGCTGGTCTGACCACCCTAGTGTACAACCAATGTACCATGATTGTTCTTAGCCCCCAGGATTAGCCGCAAGTGCGTCTAACTACTGCTAAGGAAGTTTCCGCCTTGCGTACGATCTTATCGATTTGCAGGTTCCATGTGAGTTTGGAGTCCAGAGTGACACCACTTCGCCTGTCAGGCCAACTTCGTTACCTTAAGGAAAAGGGGTGTTATTCCCGCAATCTTCCTTCTCCGGGTGAAAAGTACTAAGGTGGACTTTTGGGGGTTGACTTGAAGGCGTTACCCCGTTGCCCGCCTCTCTATTATTTTCAGGGATTACTGCGTTCGGTCCCTGATAATATTGTTGTATTTACCTTCCACTAGGACTGCCAAATCATCAGCATATCCCAGTGGGATAAACCCTTCTCTGCTGAGCTCCCACAACAGTCCGTCTATGACTAGGTTCCACAACAGGGGGGACAAAACTCCCCCCTGCAGGCATCCCCTTGCCAGCCAAACTGCCATAGTATCACCAAGCAGTTCTGTGACTGCCACCCTTCCACTTAACATGCAGTCTATCCACCTGCAGCAAGTTTCCTCCATCCCAACTGATCTGGTGACCGTCGAGATGGAGCTGAAGAATGTGTTATCAAAAGCTCCCTCGATGTCCAAAAAGGCACATAGAAGGATTTCTTTATTAGCTACAGTCTTTTCAGTCCTGGAAACCAGATGGTGAATAGCTGACTCTGTTGAAAGTCCTGCTCTAAAAGCAAACTGGTTTGGGTGTAATGGGTTAGTTGCCAAAACACTTCCCCTGATATGCCTGTCAAACAGTTTTTCCATCGTTTTAAGAAGAAAGGACATAAGACTGATGGGCCTGTAGTATATTGCCTGTGAGTGGTCTGTACGACCATCTAGCCCTCAAAACTCTGCAGATCCAACTCAGCAAAAGGTTTGATTAGTTTTGTAGCATGGCAGGGATAATCCCGTCAATGCCAGGAGATTTATATGGTTTGAAAGTATTTATCGCCCATTTAATTTTTTGGAAGGTAATCACCTTCTTAACTACTACCCAGTCTTCCTAAGATGACCTCCTTTCGGGGGGCCTCAGACCCCTGACCTTGCCACTCAAAAGGTGATTGTTGCAATTCCGCCGAACCAGGTTTGAAGCAGAACAGCCATTATCTCCTTCTCATTCCTGGTAAAATTACTGTCTCCCATGGACAGTGCGTCAATAGATCTCTGGGGGTCCTTCAAATGAATTACTTGAAGTCTGGCACATAGGGGATATCTTTCAATATCTTCACAGTACCTCCTCCATGATTCTCTCTTGGCCTTCCTCAGAGCTTTGTTATACTCACTAAGAGTCCGCTTGTACACCTCCCAATTTCCTGATTTTTTTGCTTTATTAAATAAAGTTTTTACCTGTCCCCTCAGTTGTCTGCGTTTAGAGTTCCACCACGGAACCTTCCTGGTAGTTCTCCTCTCCAGCTGAGGGCAGTTTTCGTTATATGCTGAAGTAACCGCGTTGGTAATATTCCCCATGGGCATTTCAATAGCCAGACAGCATTGCACTGTTAAAACTTCGCTTGCAAGGTACCGATCTAGGTCCAACTTATAGTTACCCCAGTCAGTTTTTCTTGGATTGCGATAAATCTCCTTCACCTGAATGAGTCCGGTAAAGGAAAAACTGCTGCATCTGTGGTCTGAGCAGCTCTCCTCATCAGACACATGCCAGTTCTTTACTAAGTTGCTTATGGCAAACTTATAGTTATATCAATAACTTCCATCCTATGTCTGTTTACGAAGGTTGGAGTATTACTTTTATTCAAAATGTCTAAATAATTTGACATTATGAATTGCATTATTGCTACACCTCTAGGATTGGTCCCAGTACTGCCCCATACTATGTGGTGAACATTTGGGTTGCTACCGATGACGAAGTGAGATCTATCAGCTCTGCACCTAGCCACCAGCTCCTCTAGTTCCCTTGAGGGCGGAAGGTTAGGGGAGCCGAACGGAAGATAGTCCGATCCGAGTGGTTAAACAGGCTCTTATAACATTTTCTGCAACAAATATTTTTGTGTTGTTAAGGCACTGTTGAAACATTGCAGGTATTATACTCTTTAAAATTGTATGGCGATAAGGTAACTTGTAGGACGGATTTAATACCTTTACAAAAGTTCTAACGCTTTGTTTTCTATAATTTGAAGAAACTGATAATCTGATAATCTAAAGTAAACATGTATATTAGTTGCCTATCAATTTGTTTTTTGCTGTAGCTAATAGTTTTTGAGGAATATACTGTGTTATATTTTCTTGAACAACATTTCTTGGTCATTTATAAATGTGCTTGGGAAAATCATTATCTTGTTCTAAATTCTAAAAGCAACTTTTTAAAATATCTTGCAAAATACACAATAACTTACTTCTGATGTAATTAAGAGCTGTTTGGAAGTACCTGGTGTAGATTGCACTCTTTCGTCTTGTGTAGTTTAACTTTTTCCTTGTTACTCGTTATCGTTTTGAATATTTACCGAAATTTCTGAAAGGAAAGTGACCATCGGATGCTTTTTTAATTGGACACTGAAAACTTTTAGAATACACTTTGATTACATGTACCGCAATTAGCATTAACTTGATGAATCGCTGTTAAAGAATTCCAAACATCGTTCTTTCTTGTCACACTCATTTTTATATCACAACAGAACGATTTGACAAAATAATGTTTTGAAAGTATAAAAAAATTAGTAAAGAAAATATTATTTTAACTTAATAAAATACAGCTGGTACATACTCATAAATACTATTAATGTTAGACATCAATTTACCAAATTGAAATAAAACTAACAAAATAGTCAAAGATTTACTGTACAATGGCTTGAAGGGATGATTTTAAGGGTATCTACAGGAAAAAAAGAGACAGACCAGACAAATAATACTTAATGATTCCATATAAAAATACATTTTTAAAATAACTCAACATTGTTCAAATCAGGGCGAAAGAATATTAATTATCAAGCTCTCTGAACTTCCTTACATTGGTGTATTTGCATTTTTTAGTTAAAGTTGTGGCACTAGCATTTCTGGGAACTACTTGTATTGTGTATTTATGTTGTGGTGCACAAACCAATTTCAATTCTTAGCTTTTAAATGTTAAATTGATTAGAGACTTGTTTATATCATTTAAGAGGAAACACTCGAAATTTGTCATGACATATGTAATGGAACTAAACCTCTAAAACATTACACTTAATTTGCTTAAATTTCATATCACATCATTTAATTTGTGATGTAGTAAATACAGTATTATCTTTACTATAACAACCAACTAGATTTTTATTAGATTTGCTAATTAGTGATGGTAGTTTTTGTTGTTTAATATAATCCTTACCGTCTTGAATTGTTCCTGCATTGGTACAGTTTTTTGAGAAACTTCCACTGGAACTCATGTAACGATTAAAAACATTGAGACTAAAATAAACTACTTCAATTATTTATCTCATTTTTGTTGCGGCACTTACAGAATTGCAGTGGTACTACAAGGAACACTTTTACCCATGGCGCAATGCAATTAATTAACCTTATTATTTTATTGGTAGCTTAACAGCAAATGTAGTAAAGAAATGTTAAAAATACAATGTGGCACACAATTCAAAGATCTTATATTTTATTGCCAAGAGTAATTAAAAAAGATTAGACAGATAAAGAATGTCTGCATTTAGCTTGACCTTGTTTGAATGTTTGTTTGATAATAATTAAGTGATAAGGCTATATTTGAACATGTGCAAACTTTATTAATATTATTGTTACAGAAAGGCATGCCCGACTTCAGAACAACTAACGCGATTAGAAACAAATTAAATACTTAACATAAATAAGGCCTCATATTAATCAAAGGTAAACATAATATTTGAAAGTACTTCTCACATATTTCGGACAACCAAACTCGTTCTTAATCAAGTCATAAATATTTATACCAAAGGTTTAATGTTTATTCAAGGTGAAGTGTGAAGTTAGCGATGACTTTTTCCAGCGATGAGTTTTGTAAGACACATGCACGATATGACGTGAAGAAAGAATAATGCGAAAGGCACAAATTACGATTACTATATTCTACCTGCTCGAATCGCAATCTCAATACACAATACGTAATTATTAGCATAAATATTAAATTATATTTATAGGTCCAGGCACGTAAATAACAGAGTTCATTTCATTTCAAGAATAACTACTAAAAACCATCGTAATACCTAACCTATGAAGCGGAATGAAATGCTGCAGATCCCATTCCGGAAATGTGGTTTTCATTATTTTTTAGAGTAACCTGCAAAAAAATATAACAAATCCCAACAATAATACGAATTAAATTTAATACTAAAACAATTTAGTACAGACGAATGTAAAATGTCAGACTCCTAAATGCGACGGAAGATAGTTTTGATTGAGCTCCAAACCAAGAAAAAATTAAATATACATATTTAATTTTGTTTACTTTAAAGAAGATCGAAAGTTTCAAAACTATAGGGTGTTTGTAATAACCATCCTTATGCACACCTGAGTACAAAATATCAGGTCAATATCGTTCGCGGAAAGTAGTTTTGTACACATCGAAACTTGAAATTCTTGGATATTCGTTTTTTTCTCAATTTTGGAAAATTCTTTGCCGTGCAAGTCATCGCTATAGGGTGTTTGTATTAACCACTACTAAGCGCACCTGAGTACAAAATATCAGGTCAAAATCGTTCGCGGAAAATAGTTTTGTACATATCGAAACTAGAAATTCTTGGATATTCGTTTTTTCCCAATTTTGGAAAATTCTTTGCCGTGCAAGTCATCGCTATAGGGTGTTTGTATTAACCACTCCTAAGCGCACCTGAGTACAAAATATCAGGTCAATATCGTTCGCGGAAAATAGTTTTGTACACATCGAAGCTTGAAATTCTTGGATATTCGTTTTTTTTCTCAATTTTGAAAAATTCTTTGCCGTGCAAGTCATCGCTATAGGGTGTTTGTATTAACCACTCCTAAGCGCACCTGAGTACAAAATATCAGGTCAATATCGTTCGCGGAAAATAGTTTTGTACATATCGAACCTTTAACTTCTTGGATATTCGTTTTTTTCTCAATTTTGGAAAATTCTTTGCCGTGCAAGTCATCGCTATAGGGTGTTTGTATTAACCACTCCTAAGCGCATCTGAGTACAAAATATCAGGTCAATATCGTTCGCGGAAAATAGTTTTGTACACATCGAAACTTGAAATCCTTGGATATTTGTTTTTTTCTCAATTTTGAAAAATTCTTTGCCGTGCAAGTCATCGCTATAGGGTGTTTGTATTAACCACTCCTAAGCGCATCTGAGTACAAAATATCAGGTCAATATCGTTCGCGGAAAATAGTTTTGTACACATCGAAACTTGAAATCCTTGGATATTTGTTTTTTTCTCAATTTTGAAAATTCTTTGCCGTGCAAGTCATCGCTATAGGGTGTTTGTATTAACCACTACTAAGCGCACCTGAGTACAAAATATCAGGTCAAAATCGTTCGTGGAAAATAGTTTTGTACATATCAAAACTAGAAATTCTTAAATATTCGTTTTTTCTCAATTTTGAAAAATTCTTTGCCGTGCAAGTCATCGTTATAGGGTGTTTGTATTAACCACTCCTAAGCGCACCTGAGTACAAAATATCAGGTCAATATCGTTCGCGGAAAATAGTTTTGTACACATCGAAACTTGAAATTCTTGGATATTCGTTTTTTCCTCAATTTTGGAAAATTCTTTGCCGTGCAAGTCATCGCTATAGAGTGTCTGTATTAACCACTCCTAAGCGCACCTGAGTACAAAATATCAGGTCAATATCGTTCGCGGAAAATAGTTTTGTACACATCGAAACTAGAAATTCTTGGATATTCGTTTTTTTCTCAATTTTGGAAAATTCTTTGCCGTGCAAGTCATCGCTATAGGGTGTTTATATTAACCACTTCTATGCGCACCTGAGTACAAAATATCAGGTCAATATCGTTCGCGGAAAATAGTTTTGCACACATCGAAACTTGAAATTCTTGGATATTCGTTTTTTCCCTCAATTTTGAAAAATTCTTTGCCGTGCAAGTCATCGCTATAGGGTGTTTGTATTAACCACTCCTAAGCGCACCTGAGTGCAAAATATCAGGTCAATATCGTTCGCGGAAAGTAGTTTTGTACACATCGAAACTTGAAATTCTTGGATATTCGTTTTTTCTCAATTCTGGAAAATTCTTTGCCGTGCAAGTCATCGCTATAGGGTGTTTGTATTAACCACTACTAAGCGCACCTGAGTACAAAATATCAGGTCAATATCGTTCGCGGAAAATAGTTTTGTACGCATCGAAACTTGAAATTCTTGGATATTCGTTTTTTTCTCAATTTTGGAAAATTCTTTGCCGTGCAAGTCATCGCTATAAGGTGTTTGTATTAACCACTACTAAGCGCACCTGAGTACAAAATATCAGGTCAAAATTGTTCGCGGAAAATAGTTTTGTACACATCGAAGCTTGAAATTCTTGGATATTCGTTTTTTTTCTCAATTTTGAAAAATTCTTTGCCGTGCAAGTCATCGCTATAAGGTGTTTGTATTAACCACTCCTAAGCGCACCTGAGTACAAAATATCAGGTCAATATCGTTCGCGGAAAATAGTTTTGTACATATCGAACCTTTAACTTCTTGGATATTCGTTTTTTTCTCAATTTTGGAAAATTCTTTGCCGTGCAAGTCATCGCTATAGGGTGTTTGTATTAACCACTACTAAGCGCACCTGAGTACAAAATATCAGGTCAAAATCGTTCGTGGAAAATAGTTTTGTACATATCAAAACTAGAAATTCTTGAATATTCGTTTTTTTCTCAATTTTGGAAAATTCTTTGCCGTGCAAGTCATCGCTATAGGGTGTTTGTATTAACCACTCTAAGCGCATCTGAGTACAAAATATCAGGTCAATATCGTTCGCGGAAAATAGTTTTGTACATATCAAAACTAGAAATTCTTGAATATTCGTTTTTCTCAATTTTGAAAAATTCTTTGCCGTGCAAGTCATCGCTATAGGGTGTTTGTATTAACCACTACTAAGCGCACCTGAGTACAAAATATCAGGTCAAAATCGTTCGTGTAAAATAGTTTTGTACATATCAAAACTAGAAATTCTTAAATATTCGTTTTTCTCAATTTTGAAAAATTCTTTGCCGTGCAAGTCATCGTTATAGGGTGTTTGTATTAACCACTCCTAAGCGCACCTGAGTACAAAATATCAGGTCAATATCGTTCGCGGAAAATAGTTTTGTACACATCGAAACTTGAAATTCTTGGATATTCGTTTTTTCCTCAATTTTGGAAAATTCTTTGCCGTGCAAGTCATCGCTATAGAGTGTCTGTATTAACCACTCCTAAGCGCACCTGAGTACAAAATATCAGGTCAATATCGTTCGCGGAAAATAGTTTTGTACACATCGAAACTAGAAATTCTTGGATATTCGTTTTTTTCTCAATTTTGGAAAATTCTTTGCCGTGCAAGTCATCGCTATAGGGTGTTTATATTAACCACTTCTATGCGCACCTGAGTACAAAATATCAGGTCAATATCGTTCGCGGAAAATAGTTTTGCACATCGAAGCTTGAAATTCTTGGATATTCGTTTTTTCTCAATTTTGAAAAATTCTTTGCCGTGCAAGTCATCGCTATAAGGTGTTTGTATTAACCACTCCTAAGCGCACCTGAGTACAAAATATCAGGTCAATATCGTTCGCGGAAAATAGTTTTGTACATATCGAACCTTTAACTTCTTGGATATTCGTTTTTCTCAATTTTGGAAAATTCTTTGCCGTGCAAGTCATCGCTATAGGGTGTTTGTATTAACCACTACTAAGCGCACCTGAGTACAAAATATCAGGTCAAAATCGTTCGTGGAAAATAGTTTTGTACATATCAAAACTAGAAATTCTTGAATATTCGTTTTTTTCTCAATTTTGGAAAATTCTTTGCCGTGCAAGTCATCGCTATAGGGTGTTTGTATTAACCACTCTAAGCGCATCTGAGTACAAAATATCAGGTCAATATCGTTCGCGGAAAATAGTTTTGTACATATCAAAACTAGAAATTCTTGAATATTCGTTTTTCTCAATTTTGAAAAATTCTTTGCCGTGCAAGTCATCGCTATAGGGTGTTTGTATTAACCACTACTAAGCGCACCTGAGTACAAAATATCAGGTCAAAATCGTTCGTGTAAAATAGTTTTGTACATATCAAAACTAGAAATTCTTGAATATTCGTTTTTAACCACCTGATACAAATTAGGCAAATGTCAAAATATTTGTCAATCGCAAATTTTGAATTCGTCCAATTTTGGAAAATTCTTGCCGTTTTAAGGTGTTTGTTTAACCACTCCAAGGCCTGAGTAAAAATACAGGTAATATCTTGCGGAAAAAGTTTTTACACATAAACTTGAAATTCTTGGAATTTTTTCTCAATTTTGGAAAATTCTTTGGCAAGTTCGCTTAGGGTGTTTGTATTAACCCTCAAGCGCCTGGTAAAATATAAAATCTTGCGGAAAAATTTTTACACATCCAAAATTTTATTTCTTTTTTTTTGGAAAATTTTTGCTCAATAGCTTGGGTTTATTAACCCTCCAAGGCCTGAAAAACAGGCAATATTTGGGAAAATATTTTTACATATCGAAACTTAATTTTGGATATTTTTTTTAATTTTTTTTTCCTGAAGTTTTGGGTGTTATTAACCCTAAGGAATACAAAAAGGAATTGTCAAAATAGTTTTAACTTGAAACTGAATTTTAATATCGTTTTTTAATTTTGGAAAATTTTTCCTAAGTTTTGGGTGTTATTAACCCTTGGAAACCAGTACAAAAAAAAATTCGTGGAAAATTTTTTAACAAAACTAGAATTCTTAAATTTCTTTTTAATTTTGAAATTCTTTTCCATTTTAGGTTTTGATCCACTCCTAAGCGCCCGGTACAAAATATCAGGTCAATTGTTCGGAAAATAGTTTTAAATCGAACTTGAAATTTGGATATTCGTTTTTCCAATTTTGAAAATTTCTTTCCTCAAGTTGCTAAGGTGTGTATTAACCCTAAGGACCATACAAAACAAGGTCAATTCGGAATATTTTTACACATCAAACTGAAACTTGGATATTCGTTTTTTAATTTTGGAAAATTCTTTCCGTGCAATTCTTGGGTGTTTTATTAACCACTTCTATGGCACCATCAAAAACGGTCAAAATCTTCGGGAAAATATTTTACCAAAAATTGAAATTCTTGGATTTTTTTTTAATTTTAAAATTCTTTCCTGCAAGTTCTTATGGGGTTTTTATTAACTCTAAACCGTCAAAATTCAGGAATATCGTTCCGGAAATAGTTTTTAAATCAAATTGAAATTCTTGGATATTCTTTTTCTCAATTTAAAATTTTTCCTAAGTTCCTTGGGTTTAAACCCTTAAACCTAGCCAAAATAGGCAAAATTTGGGAAAATGTTTTGGGAAAATTTTTAAATTTTTTAATTTTTTTCTCAATTTTGGAAAATTCTTTGCCGGAAGTCATCGCTATAAGGGTGTTTTATAACCACTCTAAGCGCACCTGAGTACAAAATATCAGGTCAAAATCGTTCGTGGAAAATAGTTTTGTACATATCAAAACTAGAAATTCTTGAATATTCGTTTTTTTCTCAATTTTGGAAAATTCTTTGCCGTGCAAGTCATCGCTATAGGGTGTTTGTATTAACCACTCCTAAGCGCATCTGAGTACAAAATATCAGGTCAATATCGTTCGCGGAAAATAGTTTTGTACATATCAAAACTAGAAATTCTTGAATATTCGTTTTTTTCTCAATTTTGAAAAATTCTTTGCCGTGCAAGTCATCGCTATAGGGTGTTTGTATTAACCACTACTAAGCGCACCTGAGTACAAAATATCAGGTCAAAATCGTTCGTGTAAAATAGTTTTGTACATATCAAAACTAGAAATTCTTGAATATTCGTTTTTTTCTCAATTTTGAAAAATTCCTTGCCGTGCAAGTCATCGCTATAGGGTGTTTGTATTAACCACTCCTAAGCGCACCTGAGTACAAAATATCAGGTCAATATCGTTCGCGGAAAATAGTTTTGTACACATCGAAACTTGAAATTCTTGGATATTCGTTTTTTTCCTCAATTTTGGAAAATTCTTTGCCGTGCAAGTCATCGCTATAGGGTGCCTGTATTAACCACTCCTAAGCGCACCTGAGTACAAAATATCAGGTCAATATCGTTCGCGGAAAATAGTTTTGTACACATCGAAACTAGAAATTCTTGGATATTCGTCTTTTTCTCAATTTTGGAAAATTCTTTGCCGTGCAAGTCATCGCTATAGGGTGTTTGTATTAACCACTCCTATGCGCACCTGAGTACAAAATATCAGGTCAATATCGTTCGCGGAAAATAGTTTTGTACACATCGAAACTTGAAATTCTTGGATATTCGTTTTTTTTCTCAATTTTGGAAAATTCTTTGCCGTGCAAGTCATCGCTTTAGGGTGTTTGTATTAACCACTCCTAAGCGCACCTGAGTACAAAATATCAGGTCAATATCGTTCGCGGAAAATAGTTTTGTACACATCGAAACTTGAAATTCTTGGATATTCGTTTTTTTTCTCAATTTTGGAAAATTCTTTGCCGTGCAAGTCATCGCTTTAGGGTGTTTGTATTAACCACTCCTAAGCGCACCTGAGTACAAAATATCAGGTCAATATCGTTCGCGGAAAATAGTTTTGTACACATCGAAACTAGAAATTCTTGGATATTCGTTTTTTTTCTCAATTTTGGAAAATTCTTTGCCGTGCAAGTCATCGCTATAGGGTGTTTGTATTAACCACTCCTAAGCGCACCTGAGTACAAAATATCAGGTCAATATCGTTCGCGGAAAATAGTTTTGTACATATCGAAACCTGAAATTCTTGGATATTCGTTTTTTTCTCAATTTTGGAAAATTCTTTGCCGTGCAAGTCATCGCTATAGGGTGTTTGTATTAACCATTACTAAGCACACCTGATTACAAAATATCAGGTCAATATCGGTTGCGGAAAATAGTTTTTGGGAAGTGTCTAGAATGCGATTCCTCGCTATATGGTACCACTATTAACCACCACCTGGCACATATGAGTGTAAATTTTAGGTCTGTAAAGAAAGTTGGAAAAGAGTTTTGATAAGTTTGATAGCAATAACAACTAATTATTCTGTTTTTTTTATCTTTATCTTGAGGAGGAAAACCCATTATGATTCAGGCTACCTCTTTGGTAGTGCCGGACTTTCACCGACTAAAAAACATCATCTGTGGCGACGCAATGGCGGGCTTACACTTGCAAGATACCAATATTATTCAACGAATATTTCATATGGCTCTGAGGCGACCCTATAGCGGGCTTACACTTGTCGGATACCGCTGCTGTTCAACGAAGATTGCATAAGGCTCTGAGGCGACCCTATGGCGTGTTCACACTTGTCAGATACCGATGCTGTTTAACGAAGATTGCATAAGGCTCTAAGGCGACCCTATGGCGGGTTCTCACTTGTCAGGTACCGATGCAGTTCAACGAAGATTGCATAAGGCTCTGAGGCGACTCTATGGCGGGTTTACACTTGTCAGATACCGGTGCTGTTTAACGAAGATTGCATAAGGCTCTGAGGCGACCCTATGGCGGGTCTACACTTGTCAGATACCGATGCTGTTCAACGAAGATTGCATAAGGCTCTGAGGCGACTCTATGGCGGGTTTACACTTGTCAGATACAAATGCTGTTCAACGAAGATTGCATAAGGCTCTGAGGCGACCCTATAGCAGGCTTACACTTGTCGGATACCGCTGCAGTTCGACAGAAATTTAATATGGGTCTGCGATGGTCCTATTACGAGCTACACTTATAAGTATTGTACACATAGTGCACACTTGAAACTTTCCGTTTGTAATCCGTACTCGTTTGAGCAAACGATGTGGAATGCTCTTTTGCAGAAGTAGCACGTAGTAGATTCGTTTGAAGCAAAGATTGTCTTTCCACAAACATAACAAATTTCCGTTATACATTTTGATTTTTTAAGAATTTGGGTTCTTATGTTTTCCCTTATTTGTTCCCAAGTGTTGCTAGGCGGTTGGGATAAAGGTAAACATTTTAACAATTGCTGAAAATAATAGATTACAAATAAGCCGCAATTAAAAGCATCTTTTTGTCTAATGTGGGGAATTGCCTTTATTTTCCTAATAGTAGCGAATTCCCAGTGATTCCTTGATTTTAAAAAGTTTAATACCTTATGGTAATACTTTTTCATTTCGGAGGTGACAATACCATCTCTTATTGAATTTAAGGAATTCAACCAAATAAATGATTCGCGGGGAAAATCTATTCTTCCCAAACACCAATGATTTTGGGATTGGTTTACCGGCAGTAACACAATCTTATCGTAATCTAGCTGTACATCAAAACAGTCTTCAAATTGTCCTTCAAGCATAACAGTTGCCATAGAACAAGAAACAATATGAAATCTATTGGGATCGTTGTTCATTTGCAATACTGTATCTATAACATCGCTGGTCAGCCAATTTTTTAAAGCCAAACTGTCAAAGTCTGTTTTATAAAACTGGTCGAATCGTTTCAGAACAGTATCAAAGATTCCAATTGTGTAATCCAACTGTTTACCTTTCTTATCATACAAATCTTTATAGTATGCGGGGTCCTTCACTAAACCATTATCAAAGCATGCAATCCTTCGAACTTGGTTTTGATGGTGTATAAATGGTTCTGATTGAAACGCCCAGAGTCGCTTTTTTACAATATCTTCGGTGTCATCGCGTGGGTCGGCAAGTTGAGGCAAAATATAGTATAAATAAAATTGTGTAAGTTTTAATTGCATTTTACTCCAAAAAGCTGGTTCTCTTTTTATTCTAATCACGCTTAATCCTTTAAAGGTGTATGTTACCAAATCGCACCAAGCTCTCTCTGCAATTTCTAACTGTCCTTGAACTTGATAAAAATACTTATGTTTCCGCTTTATTGTTCCATACCTATTTAACAAGTCGATCTTTCCCGATTTTATTGCTTTTTCTGGTTTCAGATGTCTGACTTTAAAGGGACATTTGATTTCTATTAAACCGTAACTTCCTATGAGGCCATCCGGAGAACTGGCCAAATAAGGTATTCCTTTATGAATCATTAGCCCACAGATGTTTACGGTGTAGTATGCGGATTTAAAATTTGATAAGCTTTTATAGCTTCAATTTCATATTTTGCACCATGTCGAATTGGCGGTAAATTGGTTATAGTTTGAGAATGTATTATTCGATATCCTAACTTTTCCAAAGATTGGTCGTTTTTCGCTCTGGAAACAGCACCAAAGTTCGAAGACGTTAATCGTTTAGTTCGTTCCAGAAACCACCGAGAATTGTGTGCTTGTCCGGAAGTGTTTTTTTCAATTTTTAATGTATCTTCATGATAAAGGTTTAATAAATATAGGGAACATTTTTTCTGTAAATTGTCGCAAGGCGAATTCGTTTTGTTATTAAAAAAACACTTGCATGTTATACAAATAAATTGGCCAGAGAAAGTTCTTTCTGCATCAGGCGCTATACAACGCTGGTGAGCCCAACTATCGCAGCTGTCACATTGAACCCAATCGGAACCATTTTCTTCTGGTGAATTACAGTACGCACACATGTATACTTTGGTATTATTGCTAATATCCAACAAGTTATCGGGTCGGTCAATTTTATCAGGAATATTTATCAATTGTGCAGCTTGAAGTGACTTCTCGGTGCATTGTGCAACGTCCAAAGCATTTCTAATCTTACACTGCTTGAAATATTTTGGGAGAGCGCTTTTATTTGTTTTGTTCCACGTTTCTTAGCTTAATATTCCCGTTATGCTCACGTCGGGTGAAATGCTCGTCTGAGGAACAGTGTTCTCGCGTCGGCTTGCTAATCGCGCTTTTTTTTATGTTTCCGATATATTCCTTGTGCCTAGCTATTACATGCTTTCTTATTTTTCTCAACACTCGACTGCATTTTTGATTCGTTTGGCCACCTAATATTGAATTTTTGACAATACCGAAAAATCGTTCTACTGGTTGATTGTGTGTTCTTTGGGCACACGTCAATTTGGATGCCCATAGTGGAAGAAAAGGTATATATTTTCTTATAATAATAGCCATAAACTCAGGACAATAGAACTTATTTAGTTTGCCGATACAGAGTATTCGTTATATGCATCTGATACTAATTTATCTTTAAAGTATTTGTAGAAGGGGCTGCCGCTCACTAATCCTTTTCTTTTATGGTATTTATCCCAAGTGACACTTTCAACATATTCATAGTTAGCGTATAAGGTATTATCTTCATCCGAGTTGACACAGTGCCGTAATAAATTTGTAAACTTTTTCTCGACTTCAAGCGAAATATATTTTGATGATAGAACAACGTTAAGATTAAGTACCCATGTAACAAACATCTCGAGCCTATTAAAATTAAAACACGAAGCGAAAACTTCTTTTAAAAGCATTCAGACTTCTAAGTCATCGAAATTGCTGTTGATGTCGTCGCATACAATTTTAAAGAAATGCGTACTGCAAATATAAACTTTGATAACATTATCGAAACAGACCTCTTCGTGTTTATGTAAAAGAGCAAACATCATTTCTAGATATCCTGGAAGTGTCTTGTGGTTCCACGATTCACAAACGGCATTTAATAGTGCGAAGCTAAAATCAACTGTGACATAAAGAAAAACCGGCCATTTTTTAATTGCTTTAATAACGTAAAACTTAAAATTTCCTAACCAAAGACCAATCGTACCAGCATAATGAGATGTGTTTACCATCTCCAATACCGGGACAATTCTTTTGTTGAATTCGATTTGTACCACACCGCAATAGTAGTATACTACTGCTGTCTGACATAACAATAGTGTCGTTTGATGCTTGTTTAATTCTATTTTTTACACTGATTACAATAATATTGCTATATATTCTTTTCTATAGTTACAACTTGTTCACTATTGCCAAACGAGCGATGTCATTTTACGTACCTTTCCACTTTTAATATAGTCATCTGAATTAATCGTTGTAATGCTTATTTTGAGATTATCGTGTCACATATTGGCGATGACACACAGAATTGTGCATTAACTTTTACATTATGTAAGTAATCATAGTTTTACACTAACACTTTGTAATGTTCAACATTTTATTATTTTTTAGAATCTAGTACCAAAACCACACTGTTTTACTGTTTTTCATGCTACTATTAAATATTACTGCTTATACTTAAATTTTCTACGTCTTGAAAATGGCCGCTGTCCATGGACTATTATTAAGCGGCGGCTGAAATGATTGTCACGTACATTAAGTTATTTACAATTTCGTTTAACTATAGTAATGTGATTTTCAATCATATCAAAAAGAAGTTTAACATTATAATATTGTGGGACAGTTAGAAGTTTATTTTTATTTTAACATCACAAAATGTAGCTATTTTCAATCTAATAAAACTTAAAATTTGGTATTCATTGGGTTAAAATTTTAATTTCCATTTTCGTTTTAAACATTTACGTTCATCATCATCATCATTAGGTCTTCAGTCCTGGAACTGGTTAGACGCGTACCATCATTGTTTCCTATTCTGAACTAACCTACAGATTACCCTGAAATTTGCACAGTCTGCATCTATCACTATCTGATCCAGGTCTACATCTACATCTTTTTCCTATCTCTGCTTATAATATATTCCATACTATTCCCCAAAATGCCTTAGAAAGTATTCCGCCCTTCTATTTCTCTTTTTCCCCAGATATCCTTGTTCCCCTACTATTTCTATTACCTATTTGTTATTATCTTTGTCTGTCCATGCTATCGTCCTCTTACATATGAAGCACAGCATTTCAAAAGGCTGCTACCGTTTCTCTGTCTGCGTTTCAGACTGCCCGTATTTCATAGGCATACTGTGCTGTGCTCCACACATATGCTTTCAACAATTTTATTCTTGTTCTATGTTTGTTGTCTTTCCTCATAGGCGCTGTTCTTTCTTGTTAGATGCAGTTCGGTCACCTTCTATTGTTTTACAGTTATATGCCCTATTTATCCGACTTTCAGTGGTTGTGAATGGAAGGCGGCTCCGTGGCGTAGTGGTATGTGTGTGACTACTACGCCCAAGGTCCCGGGTTCGAATCCCGACACGGTCCGCTTGAAAATGTTAGGCGAGCATTTTTCACAAAAATACACCCTCGTTCGGATGAGAGGTAAAATGGAGGTCCCGTGTGTGAGTGTTGTCACGCACGTTAAAGATCCCTACCTTGCTTGGAACAGCAAGGGTTCGGCAAAATTCCAAATTTTCCAGGTAAAAAAACTCGCTTCCTGGCCAATGTAGTACCTTCGGGTGGAGCATTGGAAAATCACATGTAAGGTTGTGAAGGGAGGTAAGCAGCCTGTGGCTGCCAAGTTCCCCCAACACTTAACCATTTACCGATTTAATATGTTTTCCAATATATCTTTTCGCACAGTCAACATTAGTTGCAGATATTTCGCAACCAACAACTAGTTGTTTATACTAATCCTCAGATTTATCTGCGCTTATTTTTTCGTCATTAGGCTTTCCGTCTCAAAACTGGTTGGACACGTACCTGCACATATTTATATTATGAGCTAGCCTACATAATTCCCTGAAATTCTCACAGCATGTGTATACAGCTCGTTCCCCTTCTATTGTTTTGTAATTTTATGCCCTATTTCGCCGAGATTCAGTGAAGGGGGTTAAGCAACCTGTGGCTACCAAGATCCACCAACACTTAGAAATTTGCTGAAATAATGGTTTCCAGTAAATCCTTTCACACACTTAACATTATTCTAGAATATTGCCCAACCACTTCTTGTAGTTACTTATAACAATCATCATGTTTAAGCACAGTTATTTTTCGTCATTAGTTTATCCATCTTGGGATTGGTTGGATGCGTACCTCCATTGATTTCTATTCTGGGCTAGCCTACACATTTCCCTGAAACCCCTACAGCCTACATCTTTTACTATCTGTGTGCAGTAGTCTAACCTAGGTCTGCCTCTTCTTCTCTTTTTTCCTATCTCTGCTTCTAATATATTCCGACACTATTCCCTCATGCCGTAGTATGTGGCCTATCATCCTATCTCTCCTATTTTTACCGTTTTCCACATATTTCTTTCTTCCCTACCATTTTTAGTACCTCTTCGTTCTTAACTTTGTCTGTCCATGATATCTTCATCATACGTCTGTAGCACCACATTTCAAAAACTTCTCCTTTTTCTTGTCCGCTACTCCCACTGTCCAGGCTTCACAGCCATACAGTGCTGTGCTCCACACATATGTTTTAAGCAATCTTTTCCTTGTTTCTATGTTTGTTGTCTTTGAACATTGTAGTTGCTTTTTCTTGTTAAATGTAGTGCGATCTTGTGCTAATCTTTGTTTGAATCGGCGTGTGGTTTTCTAATCATTTTACCTGTTGCATCCAAATGAACAAATAGATCAGGTTTTTCTTTGGCGGCTTTTAAAAGTAATTGCAGTTGTTCTTTACTAAAAACATAGGTAAACATTGGGTTGCCAGTTAATTGAACGTATTCAGGATGTTCTCTACCCATTTCGATCATATCAAAAATGTCATCTTCATGCCGGTCATTCTTGGCTTTTTGCTCTGAGGCAATTTTCCTAATTGTTGTTTCTGATTTTAAGTATCCCAGATTTCCTCGCTTTGCCCTATCCATATTTAATTTATTTAACCGTTCGTCTTGAAATTGTAAAGTTTTTTTATTTTCCAATTGTCGCATCAACATTTTCCTTTCTAGGCCTCGTACATGGCTTGTTATCTGCTCCGTATGGTGATCATTAAGCGAAGAACTAAACACCATAAGTCGATGATGAAAGTTGTCGTTGCCAAATCTTGAGACTTTATCAATAATTATTTTGATTTTTTTTGCAGCCAATTTGGGCGCATTTTCCGTAAAGTATAAATTCGTCAGTTCGTTTCGCAAATCTTTTGCTGTGAAAATTAAGGATGCAAGTATTATTAATAAAAATAAACTTATTTTTTATTATTATTTGATAATTTCCGGGAATCAAAGTATATCCATTAAAAATTTTTTGCATTTCGGCCGATTATAAATTCGTTTCTCCTTCCTTATAGGTGCAAGCGTTATATGGCACTTGCGGTCCCGTAAGAGAAGATATATCATTCTTTGAATTTAAGGGAAGAGTTACTTTAAAATCTAGCTTTTCGACATCTATTGGTTCTACGCTAATTTGTTCTACATCGCTTGAAACATTAATTTGGACAAGGGTTGTTCCGATTAAAGATTCTATGTTCATTTTATTCCCAGCAGAATCGATAGGCCGAAATCCTTTTAGATCTTGTGATTTTGCTGGACTAATTGAGCGATTTTCAACCATGGTTGATGTAGCAATGTTCTTATTTAAATTAATCGCATCACTAACGTTATTCCATTCTTCAAATGAAAAAGATATTCGATTCTGTTGTTTATTAAGGTCGCATATTTCATTTTTCAATTCTTCATCAATCGTATGCGGGTGAAAGAAAGTTATATTATTCGATGTTACAATTTCAAAAGATTTCATCTCCGAACATGTACTTGGCAACAAGTCTTGCTCACTCGTAATTATAACGTTGTCCGTAGGTTCATTGGTAATGCAAACAGCTTGGCTCAAGTTACATAATTTGACAGCGTTACAACGGATTACCCATAAAATAGCACTTGGAAATTTAGTACGATCTTTATCAATACTTTTTATCGACGCGTAGCATTTCATAAACAAAGGGTCGTGTTTGTGTAAAGTAGCCAGATATTGCTGATTAGCGTTGGGGTTCTCTTCAAAAATTAATTTCACGACTCTTTCGGCAAAGCCAAAATTAGAGTACACCATGGTAAAGAAAGATGCGACTGTAAATAAATAGTTTGACGAAATAACGACAATCAACCCGAAAACAAGATATAATTTAGCTGCTGTAGGGAGAAATTCCTATCAAAATTTTTAGTATTTATAAATTAAAAAATTATAATTATAACACAATCCAAAAAATTTATGCCAATAAATATTTTCTATAATAGATTACTTACAAATACTACACCTGTTGCCTGTAGTCCAATTGTTTTGTTTAACAGCGAAAGTTAAAATGCTATCACAAACAAGAGCTAACAACACACGTGCTAATTCAATTCAACTAGTATGTGATGCAGAAACTAAACTGAGCGAGATGTTCTATATAGTGCACGTGCACGTGCACGTGCAGACTTCTTATCTCAAACCCGAAACTCTTTCTTCGTGTTATGTTAGCCGTATTTTTTTTTTAATCTACAACCGGAAATTGTACACAACGGTCAACTCAATAGACAATACGTTTTCATACTATATTATACAATGCAGTTATTCTAAGCAACGTAACATTTCAAAAATAAAGGATCGTCTTTGCGTAAAGTAGCTACATATTGCTCACTAGCACTGGGTTCTGTTCAAAAAATTAATTTCAGGACTTTAGTAGTAAAACTGTAATTAGTCAATACCATGGTGAATAGACGCAAATATAAAAACTGGTTTGCAGGCATACAGAAAATCAACCCAAGAGCTAGATAATTTATGAAGATGCTGTAAGGAGAACAATACCTGTCAAAGTTTTTAAATAATTATTTTAAAAATTTTAGGTAAAGTTCCAATTATAATACACACGTAGTATTTTAAAAAGAAACCTAATATAATTTTCGCTTCTATGGAATTTCTAGCAGAGTAGAAAATAACTTTATCAATTTAAAATATGCTTGCTTAGGTCAGTGATAGCAATATAAGAAGACAACGCACCTACATATAAAATTTTGATTCTACCTACACTTATCAAAACATATACAGAAACAGGCCACAAGCTGCACCTGCACTAGATATTGATTAAAGACTTTGGCAGCGCAGCGGCGTGTTAGTGTTAGTAGGTATTATTATATATTTGTTGTCTGTTGTAAACAGATAATTTTTATCTTACATGCTATGCAATATCCCATTCGAGTGCTGATAAAATTTGTATCTTTTATATGTGCTCCCTTTGTCTATTTATTTTGTTATCTACAACTTCCGCTTCTTCTGCTGGCTATTGGAATTTTTATGATTAATAATACGTAAAATAACGTTGCACAAATCCATAATTAAAACCTTGTAAATGGATAGGGATATGAAATACTATTTTGAAGAGATATATGGGAGCTCTTCATCTGAAAATTATTAATAATTAATTAATATTTATATGTAATGAACAAAATCTGTATTAGTTTTAAGATCAGCGTAACTTTTAATTCTTAGAGAAAAATGTTGGCCTTGAAAAAGGCCTTTTCTAACGACGGACCTGTTTCTTCTCTCACTCAATGTGGAGGTATCCAGAATTCACCATGAGTCCTCCAATAAGTCGCAAGCCGTCCTGGTTGGGATGTATTTGATCCCTGCGAAAAAGTTCAGTTTTAATTCGCCGGTTGGAGAGAAAATGGTCGCCAACATCAATGCAATGCACCCGGTCTTGTGTTGCGTATGACAATATGTGCATCCTTAATTTTTTCCAAATTTCCATCTGCATATTATTATAACGAGGAGTAGGAATGGTAGTTAATAAAACGATTTGTTTTACTTCCTGCCCCCTCTGAAGATATCTAATTAGGCGACGGTAGTCGCTGTTAATAGAGTGGTACCTACGCCTCCTTAGAATATCATTCACGCCTATCATGATAACAACAACAGATGAGAAATTGTCGGTTTTTTGAATCCTTGCAAGAAGCTGTTGCACGGTTTGGCCTCCATAACAAAGGTCCGCGCATAAACATTTCTCCTACAACCAACTATATACCTTGCACGTCTTATGACACAAAAACCAAAAAACAACACGATTACGTCTCTCAAAATGGAGGGACCCATAAATGTAGGCATATTGTGATCGAAACCGGCACAGCTAAATACAAACAAACCACGAAGCAACTGATGTTCTATATATGTGTGTGTGTGTAATGAAAAATGGAGGTGGTAATAGCACAGGTAGGGATTACGTAATAAGTGTATCGAACGCAAGCTACACTGCAATTGAGATTAAACTTACGATGAGTTACATACACTATAAGGTAGAATTTTACCCTCGGATATGCCTGACTGTATTTATATTAATATCCTATAACAATGAATCGCACTCCAATAACTGCCCAAAAATACTGAATTAGTCGGTAATTCCCTTTCTGTTTTTTCAAGCTTATCAAAACTATATATCGCCGCGTTTAGGAATTAATACAATCGCTCTATAGCGAAGCCTTGCGCGACAAAGAATTTTCCAAAATTGAGAAAAAAAACGAATATCCAAGAATTTCTAGTTTCGATGTGTACAAAACTACTTTCCGCGAACGATATTGACCTGATATTTTGTACTCAGGTGTGCTTATTAGTGGTTAATACAAACACCCTATAGCGATGACTTGCACGGCAAAGAATTTTCCAAAATTGAGAAAAAAACTAATATCCAAGAATTTCAAGTTTCGAGTGTACAAAACTACTTTCCGCGAACGATATTGACCTGATATTTTGTACTCAGGTGTGCTTATTAGTGGTTAATACAAACACCCTATAGAGATGACTTGCACGGCAAAGAATTTTTCAAAATTGAGAAAAAAACGAATATCCAAGAATTTCAAGTTTCGATGTGTACAAAACTACTTTCCGCGAACGATATTGACCTGATATTTTGTACTCAGGTGTGCTTAGTAGTGGTTAATTTATAGCAATCGTTTGCACTTTAAGAACTTCGCCAAAATTAAGAAAAAAAGGAAATAAGAATATTTTGCTCATTTTATCCTATCAAAACTACTCTTATTCCTGGCTATGGGGTATGACTACTTAGGTGTTATATTAAAATTATTCTAAGTTTGTAAAGAATCTCTTTTATTAATTACCCACAATTGTTAAATATATTTTAAACATATTGATGCAGTGTGCATTGTGTTCGTTTAGTTAGAGCGTAATTTATAATTTGACAGCTCAGCGATGCCTTTCCGCTGATTCTTTCTTCACGTTATCTTATACATGTCAGTCTTACAAAAGTCATCGCTGGGAAAAGTCATCGCTAACTTCACACAAATGAAAGTGAACTACCGATTTTTTGTAAATACCTTTGAACAATATTTCTTTGTTCTTGGAACTTGTATTATCATAAACAAAACACTATGATTATATTTATTCCAGCTGCCATCTTTTGGCATTACATGAAATGGAAGCTAAAATAAAATAACCTATGAGCCGTGTTTGATGCAATGAAATACAATTGCAGCAAACTGCGCATGCCGTCAGCAAGTTTTCAATCAGCTGTTGCATCTTTAAAGAATTGCAACATGTTCCAATTTTTCTGCAATTTTCAAGCAATTCTAGTAATTTTTTTAGTGACAAACGTAATACCAAGTTACAAAATAATTAGCATAACATCAATTTTGTTATTTGAGTGTTGAGTTGATTTCCTATAAAAATAAAATGAATAAAGCTAAAGGGCCCAGGTAAATTGCCGTGATCAGTAATAATTGCATTCTTTTCATTTTTTTTTGGTAGTAAACAGTTTTGGACAACAGATATTACCACAACATTAATCTTATTGTACGAAAATTATTCTTGCTTATACAATATTGAATCAAGAGATTACCACAATAGAGATTTGAGATCAAAATCAATTAAGGAGATTTGCTATAGTTTGCAGCAAAGGTTTCCACAGATACAAATTTCAGAAGAACTGGTGCAAAAAAAAATTCATGGTATTCGAACTCAGTATAATTCTGAAATTAATAAAATAAGGAAATCTGTACTGAGTGGAGTTTCTACAGATGATATTTACCAACCAAAGTTGGGGTGTTTTGAAATGCTATCATTTTTAAACGATAATTGTAATATTGTATCACATGGGGAATCTACCTTAAATTTGGATACAAATTCTATTAGTTCTAAGGTAATACTTCAAGTGTGTTGGATTTTGTGTGAGAGCATATATATAATCTGTTATTGTAAGAAAGGTTGTTTCTACGATAATTTGTGGTACAAAGTTAAATATACTGCAATATCACCGTGTGAATCTTATAATGTACAACAATTCTGTTGCATTTCAGGATAACACAGAAAGTGCAACTGAAGATGAGGAAAATTCCCATGAAATAATTTTTAAAGGGCGGTTGGAAAAATTGCCGGAAGATATATTATTACAGACACCTTCAACTTCAAAATCAAGCAATACCTCAACTACTACACCCGTGAATGGCCCACTTCATTACACAATTCCACAACGCAGAAAAAGACGATCCGAGCAAGATGGTCACTTTGAAAGTTTGATTCATTCTGCTACAAAAGCTTTAAATGACATGCACGAAATAGAACGAACACAAGAAGCAGAAAAAGAAAACCACATAGATGCATTTACTAGGTATATGTATATCTATCAGAATATTAGGTCTTTAAAACTTCAAAATTTTCAACTACATGAAAAACCATTACAACAAAATTTTCTTTTTAGATATTTGAAGACTGAAATGGTAAAGATTCAAGATGATGAACTGTTAGATGATTTAAAGCAAGCTTTACTGGTTAATCTTTTCGACATTAAGCAAAAGTATAATGAGTCAAATATATAGTTTTCAAAAAATACCTTAATAAGCAGGGCACATTGTATGTTTACTTCCACGTTTACTTAAAAATAAAAATATAGTATTGTGAATTAAATATTTTGTTATTCTGTTTCAACAAGATTCAGATTTTAAAATGCAATCTTAATAGCTCATTAATTTAATAATTAAAAAAACTTCAGAAAATTGGTTGTTTAACAAGTACACAACAGAATGAAGGAGCAATAACAATAAAGTATTTATTGGTGTACAGCCATCGTAAACTTTCAAATAGCAGCAAAATATTTATACCTATATTGCAAAAGGAAATTCATGTAGATATAAAAAAAATTAATACAATTTCAGATAAACCATTCTGTTTGCACGTTAGATACTTATATCACCAGCATACAAAAGTGTAGAAGCTTCAACTGCAAACGTATGTGCTAGAGGTCGTGGAAACTGAATTCAAATCATTTCCTCTTGCCATGATACTCTTCCCTCTTTATTTACGTACTCTTTAAATTCTTCTCTTGCAGCCAGAGCAGCATTTTTTGGTCTAGTTCCACTTTGAAAATCTAAACCATTAACTAATATAAATCTTCTATCTATTTCTGTTTCCGGATTAACACCTGTATATCGTGTTTGTAGTTCATGGCTTAAAAAATTATGCAATGCACAACATGCTTGTGCGATATTTTTTACTTTTTCATGCTTTAACGCATTTACATTTAAAAGGACGTGGAATCGGTTTGCAAGTATTCTAAATGTGCTTGAACCCGATTAAGTCTATAATTAAAGATGCGTTGCTCTTTACTTAACCTTCTAATTGGATATGGTTTCAAAATATGAGTGGATAAAGGAAAAGCTGAATCAGTAGCAATAACAAAAGGTACGGATTTTTCTCTTGAGGGAAGCTGTTGGTCCTCTGGAAAATTTAATAAGTTATTTTCAATTGCAGTATATAAATCGCTTTCCCTGTAAACGCCCCCATCAGAAATTCTTCCATTTATCCCTATGTTTAAATATGTGAACTTATAATGAGCATCCACTAAAGCCAGTAACACAATACTGTGTTGTTTTTTATAGTTATAAAAAGCTGAGCCACTATCTCCTTGTGCTTTGATCATAATGTGTTTCCCATCCATCGATCCTAGAATATTTGGTAAATTCCAAGTCACGTCATATTCTCTTGCAATTTCTAGCCAAGCCTCCTTTGTACATGGTACCTTAAAAAATACGACCTTACTAAAGATTAATTAACCAAGTCAGAAAATTAAATTATTTTCATGTATGCTATTTTGTAAATTATTACTACATACATTCCAACTTTTAGTATTTATACTTACATGTAGGTATTTACCTTTTAATTCATTATAAATAGCGGCACGTACAATTGGAATAAAATTGGAAATTGTACTTTCGAACATTCTAAAGTTGTACATTAAAGATCTGAAGGATTCTCCCGTTGCTATAGGTATCTAAGTGTTACAGTTAAAACGTTTCTAGCAGAAATACATTCTCGCAATTTTGTATTACACTTTTGTATTTTTGTTCTTATTATACCTAGCAATTTTTCAAATGTAGATTCATTCATTCTTAAATAGTTTCTGTAGCTATTACAATTATTTGATTCGAGAAACTGCTTTGTTATAATTAAATTTCCATACTGGCGATTAATCCATGGTTTTACCCACCATCTTCTTGGCTTTCTTTTTTGCCGCTTTTTTCTAGCAATAACTGCTATTGCAGCTGTTAGTATTAAAATACTTTTAATCTTCTTTTTCTTCATTAGCATTCTAGCGTGTCTATTACTCATAATTGAAATTTTATTTCAAATATTATTTTTATATGTTGGTGATACTGCCCATTAAACTAAAATTGCAAAGAATTTGCACAAGTGTAAAACGGAAATAGCACGCAAGTGCCATGCAATGCAATGCCTTGCATTGCATAATGTAAAACGGCCCTAAGTTTTCACAGACCTACTCTGTAAAGAGCGGCTAATGCCAGCCCTCTTGAATAATGCTAGCAGCTTTCGATTTGTAATCATTTTAACCCAGATCTTTTTAACTAGGATAATTGAACCAGATTGGTAAAACGAACTACCCATACTCGTTTGACATAATAAACGCATAACCTCGCTTTTTGGTTTTCTTAATTTTTGAGAACAATGGAAAAAAGTATTAAATTTATATTGGTAAGCGGTAAAATTACACAAAGCTTTTACACTCAATTTAGCTAATATAATATTTTTAGATCCTGTCAGCAGAAACCATTTCTAAATCTGTCTTATGCAATTCTTATTTTCTATCTGATGGCAACAAGCGATTAAGAGAGACTGTTTATAAGGTAGAAAAGTACATCAAAAGAACTGTTCAGTTATACTCTGACAAAACATTTCAGCAACACTTTCATATGAACAGAACTAGCTTATGAACTCATAGGTATGTTGAATATAGAGTATTTCATAACCATAATAATTGCATTTGTATTGCAGGTAGACTATCCAAGTCTGACTTATATACCAAACTATAAATCTGGAAGAACAAGTATTTCGTCTGAAAAAAGTTTTCTTATGACTTTATGGTACCCTTAGTAACAGCAAGACATTTCGACAAATTGCAGATAGATTTGGGATGTCTTATAGTTCTTCTCATTTAAATTTACGCTGTACTTTAAAGTTTATTCTAAATTTAAAGGAGTTTATACGTTGGCCTTCAGAAAATGAACTATTAAGTGTAGCGAAGAAGTTTCATCAAAAACAAAGCATCTCTCATGTTATTGGTGCAATTGATGGGTGTCATGTTAAAATCGGAAAACCCATAATCAATGCTACCTCATATGTAAACCGTAAAGGTTTTCACAGTTTACTAATACAAGGAGTTGTATTGCCCAACCGCCTTTTTTCTGATATTTTTGTGGAGAAGTAGGCTCAATTCATGATGCCAGACTACTCAGAAAGTCACGGTTGTATACTAGGGCAGGTCAGTTTGGTTATTTGGGCGACGATGTATTGCTAAGAGATTCAGCATATCCATCCTTAAACTGGTTAGTAACACCATTTCCAGATAATGGGTGGCTAACAGCCGAACAGCGACATTTCAATTTTAAACATTCGGCTACCAGAGTAATATTGGAGCACAGTTTTGGTCTGCTTAAGGGAAGGTTTCGTTGTTTATTGGTGGGTTTTCTAAACTTTAATTTATACCTTGTGGTGGAATGCATTATGGCAGCATGCATTTTATGTATGTATTTTATACAGGGACGATATGACTATTATGTTGCCAAATATTGATGATGATTTGCTAAGTAGTCCATCATACTTAACTAACACAATGTCCAATGGTGAAGAAAGAAGAAACGTCCTATATACGGAGCTGCTTGCCACAACACACAAATAATTTATTCTTTTAATTATATATATTTAATAGTATAATATTAAAGAATAGTTTGTATAGCTAAACCATTTTATAAAATACAAAATTTACAATTTTTCTAGTAGTCCTTCCAGTAGCAATATTTTTCGTTTTTCTACAGCTAGTTTGTCCTTTTCCAGTTCCATAAAATCTGCATGCATCCTTTCTTTTAATAACAGGTCTGTATTACGTTTACGTTTTAAAGGACTATTAACTGGAGAACACGACACTGAAGAGGTTGAAGCACTGGAATCTTCAGTAAAAGTGAAAGATGCATCATTTGATTCTGGAGTTTCATCATTTGACTCTAATGTATGTGCACTTGAATTCTCTGGTCGAGACCCCAATAAGGTATCCAATAAATCAAAAAAAGCCTGTTGCTTTTTTATTATCTTTAACAGCTTTATATGTGCGCACCAAATTTTTCCATATTTGCATACACTGCACTGCATCGTATGGAAAGTTACAACTAATCAGTTCATGACTAATACATTCAAAAATCTGCTTCCATTTTTTTGGATGGTTTAAATCTGTAAGGTAATTTTCCATTACAGTGATTAATTGTAGAAGGGCATCATATGTCCACACTACACGCGCTGATTGAATCGTTTCAGTTACAGAGTCGTTTTCATATATAAATTCCTCTTCCTAAAATTTATCGGCAGTGGTGTTATCATTATTAGAAGCTATATCTTGATTATTTTTATTTGCATATTCTAATAGATTCTGTGCAAACATTGGATCTGAAATTACAATAAAGTTCTAATTTTTAATTTTAAAAATTGACTCAGTTTCTGGATCATAGAACTCTGTAATAATATCTGCAGGTGCACATTTGGACATTTCCGACATAGTTAATCAAATTAAACAGTTTTAATATATCAATCAAACTAATACATAAAAATGGTCACAATAATTTGACCTCATTTAATTTTGTGGATCACTTTCACACAGTTTTTTAGGTAGGTGCAGCAAGGGAAAGGGAGGGTACGATTGTGAGTAGATCAGAATCAATTTGATCTCGCAATTCGAACTACACCGTTCTGACCAGAGTTACCCAGAGTAGATCTTTTAAGCAAATCGAAAGCGGCTACTGTTACCAAGTTTCCTACTTTATTTTAGCGGGTTTTTTAACTGTTTATCAATAATATATTATAATGCAAGTTATATTACAGGATTTAAATACAGATGTAAATTATAACTAAATAATTATTAACATTAATAGAACTTGTCTATAGATACAAAAGCATGTAACAATCAATGTATTTGTAATATTAAAGTGTAATTATGTTAAGTAGGCATTTGTAATTTTTCATATCTACAAGAGCTTTGTTATCCTTGCGTATTTATAGTAAACAAGCTATGATAAGTAATAATAATATTGTTTGTATTAGGACTTTTTTTCATATTTAGAATAAATCAGAATGTCCTAATTTAATGTAAGCTTTTGTAGATAGTGGTATAGAATGACAGTTATCAAAATAAATAAACTTAAAAACGCAATACAGTTGGAATATTCTAACTATTGTAGTCTTAAAACATCTAATGAAACTCACAAATGGTATTTGATACCTTAATTCGTAAAAGAGCTTTTGCTCTTACAGTTAACCTATGCACACGACCTCGACTACTTACAGCCGAATCGCTATCAATATTATGTTAGTATTAATGGGATGCAAACAATCGAGCATGGAATAGGGTACATAGATAATTTATATGAAATTATATTTAAATTAGAGACACCGGAATCTTTAATAGTAGAAAATAATGATAGTGATTTTACAAAATGGCATAGACGCTATGCACATAAGTTCTTCAGGATTAAGGGAAATCATTAAAAATAAAATGATATTAGGAATTGAAAATGATGTAAAGTTTCAACAAGTTCAGTTTTGTGAGCCATGTATTAGTGGCAAATTAACAAGATTACCATTTGGAACTAGAACAAAAAGCAGGAGAATTTTACAAATAATTCACACAGATGTTTGTGGCCCAATCACTCATCAAACATGCAATGATTATAAGTACTTTATAACGTTTATAGATGATTTTTCTAACTTTACAGTCATTTATTTACTAAAAAATAAAAGTGAAACTTTAGAAAAGTTCCAAGAGTTTGTAAATATGGCAGAATCAAAGTTTCTGACTAAAATATCAAAACTTAGGTGTGATAATGGATGCGAGTATTCCTCTAATAATTTTATAAAATTTTGTAAAAAGAAATGTATAATGATTGACTATACTGTGCCCTATACACCTCAACAAAATGGAAAAGCTGAATGGAGAAACAGAAGTTTAGTCGAACGTGCTAGAATATTAGCAGATGCTGGTTTAGATAAAACCTTTTGGAGGTGAAGCTATTCCCACTGTGAATTATGTGATGAATAGGGGTATTTCAGTATATTTAAGGAATGTTACACCGTGTGAAATTTGGTATGGTAATAAACCAAAAGTTAGTAATTTAAAAATATTTGGTTGTGCTGCTTATTGTTACATACCAAAAGAACTCGGAACTAAATTTGATGTAAAAGTAGAGAATTGTGTGATGTTAGCATATATTACAAACGGGTATAGACTATGGAGTTTAGAAAAACAGAAGGTAATAGTAAGTAGAAATGTTCAGTTTAATGAAAATAGTCTTACATTAAAAAAAATAGTAGAAGTAGGTTGGAATGAGGAAAAAAAAAGAAAACAATCCTGAAATTAGAGAACAGATAAGAAGTGAAAATAAGACACATCAAGTATTATTACAAAATAGGGAAAATAAAAGACGTAAAAATTCCTCAAAAATTTGATGATCATGATATATAAATGGCTCTTGAGGCATGCATTTTTATAAAGGATGTTCCAAAGTCATATAATCATATACAAAATAGGAAAGATCGAGATAAATGGTTAGATGCAGTTAAGAAAGAATTGATATTAATTGAAGGAAATGAAACTTGGATTAAGGTCGAAACTCCTAAAAACGAGAAAATTGTAGACACTAGGTGGATGTTTGCTTATAAAGAATTAGAAAATAAGGAACAAGATAGATATAAAGCTAGGTTAATAACAAGAGGTTTTTTTCAAGAAAAGGACATAAATTATGTAGACATTTACTCACCATAAGCAAAAATGGCCACAATTAGATTTTTGTTGATTATTAGAAATCAATCTAAATATCACTTTCAACAGCTTGACGTAAAAACATCATTTTTAAATGGAATTATAAATGAAAATGTGTACATTTATGTGCCAGATGGGGTATAATGTTAATCAGACAAAGTCCTTAAACTAAATAAGTCTTTATATGGGTTAAAGCAATCAAGTAAATGTTGGAATGATAAAATTAATTCTTATATACTAGAATTAGGATGTGAAAGTTCTAAAAATGGCTATTGTTTATACATAAGTAATGTAAGTACTTCTGAGTTAGTTTATCTACTCATTTATGTCGATGACATAATTTTAATGGGTCCTAATACGGATTCAATTAATAAAGTAAAAAAAAGTTAATGACAAAGTTTAAAATAAGAGACAAAGGAAAATTAACAGAATTTTTAGGATTAGATATAGATTATGAAAGAGAAAAAGGGATTTTGACAATTAAACAGTCCAGATATATTAAGCCAATTTTAAAAATTTTAAGACTGAGGAATGCAAGCGATCGGTGACACCAATTGAACCATAATTAAGGATTAGTGATTGTATTGATAAAAATAAATTTACAACAAAACCATAACGTGAGCTGATAGGGTGTTTGATGTATTTGATGTTAGGCAGTAGGCCAGATATATGTTTTGCTTTGAATTTCTTTAGTAGGTACCAAGATAAAGCAACTGAAGAAATTTGGAATTATTTATTTCGAGTTCTAAGACATCTAAATGGCACAAAAGGTGTAGGTTTAGAATATAAGCGGCAAACAAATCATGTTAATCTAGAATGTTTTATAGATGCTGATTGGGACGGAGATTTACATGATAGAAAATCAACAACAGGTTTTGTGTTTAAATTATTTAGTAACACATTATTATGGGTTACTCATAAGCAAAGGTGAGTAAGTTTCTCAACCACAGAAGCAGAACTAGTAAATCTTTGTAAAGCAGATACTGATGGATATTAAAACTAGTAGGTGATTTTGCCATTCTAAACGAACCTGCACCTTGACGAAGTCTAAAATACTAGAACAGGTAGAATGGCTTGCGTGTTTCAATGAGCTAAAGAGCCGAACTATAGGTTTAACCAAATTAGTGGGGTCTTTAGTGAGGAACCAGACTAAGACAGGTTCCCGAAAGAAGGCAGCAGCTTTTTCAGTACATAGAGTGGCAGAGACCATAGGGGTCGAAATGACATTCTAAGACACACTACTGCAATGCGGAAGGCAACGGGAAACCACCACATTACCTCCCAAGTACACTGTGTACAGAAATTGTCAATAAACATGATGGCATTCTTTGGGGTAAAAAATTCCGGAAGTAAAATAGTCCCCCATTCGGATCCCGGGAAGCGGCTACTTCAGGGGATATGATCCGAAAGTATTGAAAAAGATCCATGAATATTCTGCGAGTCGGAGCGTGGAATGTCAGAAGTACGTAACACGTAGGTAAGCTAGAGAACCTGAAACTCGAAATGGATAGGTTAGCACTAGACATAGTAGGAATCAGCGAAGTCCGCTGGCCGGAGGCGGGGGAATTTTGGAGTGGAGAATTTAGGATAATTCCTATAGGATCAGAGGAAGGAAATTCGGGGGTGGGGATAGTTATGCGAAAAAAGATAGAACGACGTGTAGAAAACTACTTACAAAAGAACGAAAGAGTACTCATGGTTAGATTAGAATCTAAACTGGTAAACACAGTAATAATACAAGTATACATGCCCACCTCTAGCTACAGCAAGGAAGAGGTAGAGGTAATCTACAAAGATATTGAAGACATACTAAGATATGTAAAAGGACATGAACATTTAATAATTACGGGGGATTTTAATGCAGTGGTAGGTGAGGGCAAGGAAGGAGGGTTAGTAGGTTTATTTGATTTAGGCACTAAGACATGAGGGAATAGTGCGGAATATATTAGAAGCAGAGATAGGAAAAAGAGAAGTAGAGGTAGACATAGGTTAGACTACCGCACACAGATAGTGAAAGATGTAGGCTGTGAGAATTTCAGGGAAATGTGTAGGCTAGCTCAGAATAGAAATCAATGGAGGTACGCTTCCAACCAGTCGCAAGATGTAAAAACTATGACAAAAATGGTAATCGTACTTATACATGGTGATTACTATAAACAACGACAGATATTGGTTTATCAATACTCTCACCTAATGTTAATTGTGCGAAAGGATTTGCTGGAAAACATTAATACGCCAAATGTCTAAGTGTTGGGGATTCTTGGCAGCCACAGGACTGCTTAACCCCCTTCGCATACCACTAAATTTCGGAGAATAAGGTCATATAATTAGAAAACAATAGAAGGGAATCAAGCTGTATATAGGCTGTTGTGAGAGTCGCAGGGAACTGTATAGGCTAGCTCAGAACATAAATAAACTGAAATACAAGTCCAACCAGTTTCAGGATGTAAAACCCAATGACGAAAAAATAAGTGCTCTTAAATCTGATGATTATTATAAACAACTACAGGTGTTGGTTGTGAAATATTTTCAACTAATGTCGATTATGCGAAAGGATAAATTGGAAAAACTATTAATACGACAAAGGTTTAAGTGCTGGGGGAACTTGGCAGCCAAAGGCTGCTTACCCCCCTTCACATACCAATGAATATCGGGGAAATAGGGTATATAACTGTAAAACAATAGAAGGTGACCGAGCTGCATCAAACAAGAAAGAACAGCGGCTATGTTCAAAGACAACGAACATAGGTACAAGAAGAAAACTGTTCAAAGCATAGTGTGAAGCACAGCACAGTACATCTATGAAATATGGGCAGTAGGAAAAGCAAACAGAAAGAGATAGAAGCTTACTGGAATGTGGTGCTTCAGATGTATGGGGATGGTAACATGGATAGACAAAGGTAATAACAAATAGGTTGTACAAATAGTGAGGAATAAAGATATCTGTGGAAAACGAAAAAAATAGGAGAAATAGGACAGGATACGTTCTAAGGCATTTTTGGGGAATAGTACGGGATATTTTACAAGCAGTAATAGGAAAAGAGAGGTAGAGGTAGATCAAGATCAGACTTCACACACAGATAGTAATAGATGCAGACTGTGCAAATCTCAGGGAAATGTGTAGGTTGGTTCAGACTAGGAAACAATGAGAGTGCACGTCCAACCAGTTCTAGGACTGAAGACCTAATGATGATGAGGTGATTTTGAATTAAATATTCAAACAGTTGTGATACATGAAGACAATCAAGGCTGTATTGCTTTAATTAATAATCCCGTCAATAATCGGAGGGTTAAACATATGGATCTTAAGTTTAATTTTGTGTGTGAACACTTAAATAATTAAATATTAAAGTTATCGTATGTTTCATCTGAAGATCAGCAGGTTGACATCTTAAAAGGATTATCGTTTGTAATATTTAACAAGTTTAAGCATTGTTTAGGTTTACGTGATTTTAGCAAGGGAGAGTGTTAGTTTTAATGTTTTAAAATTGTTACACTAAAATATATAGTTGGTTCTGTATAGTAGAGGAGTAGATCATTCTTTTATTATATAAACAACATATTAAAGCTATAATTTCTTTTAAAGTTGCTAAAGTTATTTTGTCACTATCAGACTCTTCATTGTAGTGAAGCCGCTTATCACTTTGTCTGCGAGAAGATGTTCACAAATCTTCACTTTCAGAACTCATATATTGCCGCATCCTTTGCTTTATTTTTCATGTAATTTATATATTACTTCGCTTCCGTTACATCAGTGTTCTCAGTAGTAGATGTTTGGCAACAACGGGAATTTGATTCTCCTTTCATTTTAAAAATTGCTTTGCTTGTAACTACGGTTCTTTTATGGCTTGACACCCCCGTTACTTATCATACGCCCAAGAATATCAATTTCTGTTAAGGAGAAACTACTTTTGCTTTTGTTAATTGTCAAGTTATATTCATTCGCAGTGTCCAAGAATTTCTTTAATCTGATATCATGTTCTTCCTTATTGGAACCACATATAGTCAGATCGTCCAGATATGAAAACACTCCTTCTACTTTCGTCTTACGAATGATGGAGTCTATTGCTCTTTGAAAACATGTTACACCATTAGTAACCCCAAAATAAATGCGGCAGAACTGGTACAAATTACCAACTGCCTTAAATGCCGTGAAAGTCTTATTTTCCGAGCATATATGTATTTGATGATAGCGAATTTTAGATCGATTTTGCTGAACACTTTGTATGAAGAAACCTTTGAAACAATTTCTTCCAAGTTGGGTAGTGGATAAGCATCAAGAGCAGTGAATTTGTTAATCGTCTGTGAGTAATCGACGCACATGCGCTTTTTGTGATTAGTGCTAGATGTAACGACGACTTGGGCACGCCAAGGCGATCTGCTTTCGTCGATTATGTTAGCATTTAACAAAGCTTTTATCTCAGAAATGATAAATTTTCGGTCTTCATCCGTATACTTTCTCGATTTGACCGCTGTCTTCGCAGCAAGTGGAGTAATAAAACTTTGAGCAGGTGTATTTTAACTTTATTTTTAAATCCACCGTAAGGCTAAAGTTTACCTGTTAAGTATAACAATTATAAACTGTAAACTAATAACAAATCATTGTGGCTTACAAGTGTTTTTTCCACTGACGTCACCAATAAACTAGCGTAATTGAGACGCTGCTTGACTATTATATGTTGTTTTTCTTCCAATACTTTTTTACCAAAAAGTATCCTAATTTTGACAATAGTTCTTTTTGTTCTCGAATCAAGGCCCGCTAATCTCAGCGTTAAATTTAATTATAGATCACCTGACTGTCAACACTCCCCCCTAGTAAGCATGCTCCTGGTAAGTGCTTACTTTCATTCTCGGCTATGTCTAACACAGCCAGCTTGACTGACGGGCGAGTATAAGTTGCTCCAGACGAAGTTTGGACTTTACTTAAGGTAACATCTATAACTCTCCCTTTCGGCCACGAACTACGATGACTATTTTCATCGCAGATTATCACAATGTCTCCCGGTTTGATAGGTTTAGCTGGGAGATGCCACTTGGATCGTCGTGTAAGCGTGGGTAAATATTCTCTTATCCATCGTTTCCAGAAAGTTTGAGCCACGTATTGTGCAATGCGGTAATTCTTTCGAGACACAAGGCAGCTTTTGTCAAAGTCACCTGACGATTTTACACCACTGGAGGAACCGAGAAGAAAATGATTGGGTGTAAGCGCTTCATCGCATTCAGCTGACAACGGTATATACATCAACGGCCGTTCGTTTACTATATTCTCTATCTCCGTAAAGATTGTATAGAGTAGTTCATCTGTAGGTTTGCGATCTGGCAATGCTTCGACAACGTTTGATTTAAATGACCTTATCAAACGTTCCCAGCAGCCCCCCATGTGTGGAGTCGCTTGCGGAATAAAATTCCATTTCACAGTGTTAAAGCTTTCTTGAAGTTTTTGATTGTCAATACCTTTTAAGTCAGCTATCAGGGCATTGGCCGCACCTCTAAAATTTGTACCGTTGTCGCTATGCAATTCGGCTGGAATACCACGCCTAGCAATAAAACGACGTATGGCTAAAATACAAGCATCTGTAGTCATACTATGAACGATTTCTAGATGAATTGCTCTGACCGTCATACAGGTGAACAGTACACCCCACCTTTTTTCAACACGCCTGCATACCACAACCTCTAGCGGACCAAAGCAGTCCATTCCTGTGTGTGTAAACGGGCGTACAAAAGGCGTGAGCCTGGCTTTAGGAAGATTTCCCATTAACGGTGGTGTAGGTACGGCAGACTTAATTTTGCAGTGATTGCAACCTGAACGAACCTTGCTAAACAATGCCCGCAGCTTTAGAATAAAGAAGGATTGTCTCAGCTCGTTAATCACCGTCTCATGATTTTGGTGGTAGAATTGTTCGTGACAATGTTGGATTAATCGTCTGGTTACTCCGTGACCACCTAGTATTATTGGCCGCTTGCTGTTCCATGCGACGCCTTCCATCTTATCAATTCTGCCTGAAATTCTCATAACACCCTCCTCGTCAAGATACGGTGACAGTTTAAACAGCCTACTACAGTTGTCCACGACTCCGGGAGGATGACAATTCAGAATTTCGTATTCGATCGGAAAACAGTCCTGTTGGCAGCGTCGGTACAGGTCATTTTCACCAATTGTTTTCTCAGTCGCTCTAATCATGCCTAACGGTTTCAGAGAACCAGATTTCCTGGTTTGTAATATTTTTATAAAACGACGCACGTATACTTGGCTATTCACAAGTCGTACCCAACGCAAGACTCTTTCTGGGCTTGATGTTTCTACCTTAAGTAGGACTGCCTTTGTCACGTTTACGCGAAGTTCTATTTCTGGATTGGGCCGACTTTGAGCATTTTCCGGCCATTTAGATTCATCCTCCTTTAGAAATGCAGGGCCGTTAAACCATCGGTTATTGGCGTCGATCCTGGGTGGAGTTCGCCATTTGGTCGCATCATCTGCGACATTCAATTGGGTTGGTACCCACCTCCACTCATTTATGTTGGATTTCTCTAAAATTTCCCCTATCCTGAATGCTACAAATTGCTTGTACCGCCGGGCTTCAGATCGTATCCAGCAGAGTACATTTGCGGAGTCTGTCCAGAAAATGCGCCGATTTATTTTAAGCGAGTGGGACTTCTCCACTGATTGTGCAAATCTGCATCCTAAAACTGCAGCTTGGAGCTCAAGTCTGGGGATTGAAAGCGGTTTTTGTGGTGCGACTTTATTTTTTGCTCCAACTAAGGCGACGTCGTTTTGCTCCTCCAAGGATATACGAAAGTATGCCACACAGGCATACGCATTTTCGCTAGAATCTACGAATATGTGGAGTTCTATGCTTCGTGGCTCTGTTATTTGTGAGTAACATCGTGGAATACGTAGCTGGTCAATTGAAAATAGAACTTTCACCCACGTCACCCACATTTCGTATTGTTCTCTAGTAATCTCGTCATCCCAGCCAATCCCGGATTGCCAAATCTGTTGTAGCAAAATTTTCGCGTATACAAGGAAAAAGGAAATAAGCCCTAACGGATCGTACATCGTCATTAGGGTTCGAAGCACTTCCCTTTTTGTAGGCTTCCGTATTCCTGTCAGGATATCAATACCAGCTCTAGATGTATTAAGCACAAACGAGAAACAGTCGCGGCCCGGGTTCCACCATAAGCCAAGTACCTTTTCGACAAATGCTTGCTCTTCAAATATCGCTTTGCTTTTTTCACAAGGTGTCTCGCCCATTGCTTCTAGTACACGAGCGGAGTTAGACAGCCAACCTCGTATATGAAAGCCTCCTGCAGCGTGAATAGACTTTACAGCTTTAGCTAATTCGATCATTTCCAGCTCGGTATTAGTGCTGTCCAACCAATCGTCAGCATAGTGATTTTCTCGTATAGCTTGAACAGCACGAGGATGCGTGTGAATAAAAGTATCTGCATTTAAGTTTTTTACGTACTGAGCAGATGAAGGGGAGCAAGTTGCTCCAAATGTCATTACCTTCATCACGTAGACATCCGGCTTTGAGAGAGAATTGTCGTTCCGCCAAAGAAATCGTTGAAATTGCTGATCTGATTCGACCATCCTAACCTGATGAAACATTTCCGCTATGTCGCCACAAACTGCCACTGCTTTTTCGCGGAATCGATTTAAGATCGCTGGTAAGGACATGAGCTGGTCAGGCCCTTTAAGTAGTAAAGAATTTAATGAAACTCCTTTTACTCGAGCGGCAGCATCCCAAACAATGTGGCTTTTTTTTGGCTTATTGGGATTTTGTACCGTAAAAATTGGCAAATACCAGACCCTTGAGTGACCTACAATTTCGGCCACGTTCAATTTATAGATATAATCTTTGCTGATATAGTGCGCAATTTGTGTGTTTAGGGCAACTCGTAACTCAGGATGCTTCAGCATTTTCTTTTGAAAGCACTGGTATCTCCTAAGTGCCATTGCATAACTATTCGGTACCAAAAAATGATCAAACTTCCAAATGAGACCAGTTTCGTAGCGACCTTCAATACGTTTAGTGCTTCCATTATCTGACGTGCCCGTTGGTCCTCCTTTGATTCTATAGCTGACAACTGTTGTACAGACGTGAATTTGAAACATTAGGTCGTTTAGTCTGGCCGAAAATCGTCCAACCAAGTCGTGTTTTTAAAGCCATTGGTTCGGACCAACGTCCTACCCGTGTTTCCATAGGAAAGCCTAGTTTATAGTTATCTAAGCCAATCAGAACTGTTGGTTTAGCATTAACGTACTGTACAATAGGAAGACCTTCGATATGCTTATACATTTGCGGGGACGTTACAGACCATGTTTGTGTAGGAAGGTCCAAAAATTTAACTGTACGTATTCCGTGCATACGATATTTCTTCGCAGATTCTTGCACGCCTGATATTTCCAGTGAGACGGTTTTAGAATGTTCTTCCACACGTTTAACGTTATTTGTCCATTGCAGGCAAAGATTGTTATTTGGCCCATCCAAGCCCAGAAACTTTGCCGCTTCTTCGTCGATTAGAGTGGAAGTAGATCCTTCATCTAGAAACGCAAATGTTTCAAGTTTTGTACCTGGGCCAAATAATGTCACTGGTACAATTCTAAAAAGGACTATCGTGGTTTCTAATCTAGAAGAATGAACCAACGCCTTTGTTGTTGATGCGACTGCGGGACGAGTTTGATTTTCGGATGGTTCTAATTTATGTGTAGTTGACGGGTTACTGGTCAGCGCAAGATGTAGAAGTGGGTGGTGCTTGATCTTACAGTCATCTACTTGACATACCCTGCGTGACCAACATCGATTAGTTTGATGGTGACCAAGGCATCTACGGCACAGACGCTGTTTTATCACATAGGCTATTCGACTGCTCGGAGCTAGTTCGGTAAAGCTCCTACACGCAGAGATTTTATGTTCAGTCGAGTTACAACCTATGCAACTTGGACGCGATCTGGCTACTTGTGGTAGCGATTTACCGCCATCATTTGTAGAATTTTTAAACTGCAAGTGATAGTTATGGTGTACCTTGTCTTGAACTCTAGGGTTACCCTTGGTTTCGGGTGTATGTATATCGTCGCTTTACAGGCACTCTTTGCCACTTTCATAAGCCAGCTGTTAAACGTTCTTAGTCCAATTGGACTTTGGTGTTCTTGAAAAAGGCTTAGGCGTAAGGCGGTGGGCAGTTTGCCCACCAAGTCATGTAAAACGGATAAATCTTGAACATAGTTGTCCAAATTGGAGGCATCTATCATTGCGCAAAAGTTCTGTACTTCAAAGGCGTAATCAATTAGTTTATCTAGTCGATCCGCTTTGACGGCGGGTGTAGCTTTGATTTTCCTAAGCAGTTCGATCACGAGAGTTTCAGGCTGACCGTAGAACATTTCGAGAATCTCAATAGCATTGGATACAGATTTGTAGCTGATTAACGAACCACGTACCTTTTCTAACGCAGCGCCGCCTATAGCCTTTTGCAAGCGTAGTAAGTTTTCCTGATCAGAAAACCCACACCGTAGAGTAGATTGCCGATAGTTGCTAATAAAGACGGGCCACTGCTCACTTTTTGAGCCATCAAAGTAGGGCAATTCCTTTGGTAGAAATTGACGGGCTACCATGTTGGGAGTCGTTAGGTCTATAGTTCTCGAACCAGACATGTCACGAGAATTCGACATACCTAGTTTGTTTGGACCTGCTATGACTAGATCCTTTTTCAAAAGCTGTGGTTGTAAGGCTACTTTTGAAATTGTGTTATGTACACTCGACTTTGAGTTGACCCAATCTTCAATTCTTTGATGCTTAACTGAGTTTACTTCACTATCCGCTAAGGATATGGCTTTATCGTGTTGTGCTTCGTCCTCCAGTAGTTTTTTATATTTCGCATTAATTAAATCTGACTGAACCTGTGCTAATTCTTCCAAACGTTTTAGCTCCAGATAGGTCGTTCGCTTTCTACTAGATGCTTTTGAACTAACTTTGCTGCTTGGTCTAATGGATACAGCAGAGTTTTTACAATTATTACAATTCCATACGATACTACGAACAGAATCATTGGCCCCGACGCATTGGAAGTGGTACCAATGAGAGCACTTGGAACATTGTACCATGGTGTCAGCGCTATTTGGCTGAATACAGCTCTCCATATTACAATCATATCCATCTTGTGTCTCGTATAGGCATTCTCCTTTTGACTTTTCGGGTAAATCCATTATCACGTGCAAGTTTGCCAATCGTAATAAAAAGCGACTTCCAGTCGCTAGTTGTAAACTTTAGGATTTCTTCGCAGCAAGTGGAGTAATAAAACTTTGAGCAGGTGTATTTTAACTTTATTTTTAAATCCTCCGTAAGGCTAAAGTTTACCTGTTAAGTATAACAATTATAAACTGTAAACTAATAACAAATCATTGTGGCTTACAAGTGTTTTTTCCACTGACGTCACCAATAAACTAGCGTAAGTGAGACGCTGATTGACTATTATATGTTGCTTTTCTTCCAATACTTTTTTACCAAAAAGTATCCTAATTTTGACAATAGTTCTTTTTGTTCTCGAAGCAAGGCCCGCTAATCTCAGCGTTAAATTTAATTATAGATCACCTGACTGTCAACAACCGCCATCAGTTTACATACGGATGGTAGATGAGGAAACAGGTTTACGGGTTGTATTTTTGCTCTGGTTAATGTAGAGCAACTTATCTAACAGGAGGTGCAGCACCGCCGAGTTGAACTTCTAGAAAGGAATACCTTTCAAGTAGATCGTGACCGATAATTATCCATACATAAGTTGTCCATAACTCGAAACTGCGCCTTTGAAATTTTGCGTTCATATAGATCGAGTGTCAGGTGGCAAGTCTCCCGTATCTCTGCTTATAAAGACGACGAAGCCATGATGACATCTTGATAGAATGGAGTCGTAGGCGGTGCGTATCTCTGAACTATGTTTGTTAATAAAGCTAGCAGAACTTCCTGTGTCAATAAGGGCTTTTAAAGGCTTCCCTTCTACACGAATAGGAATTATACAGGTTTCTATTCCTGTTGCACACACAATACTAGATACGACAGTGTTACTTGTTCTACTCCTGCAAACTTTAGCATAATGACCACACTTGCCACAAGACAAACAATTATTGCCAGCAGCGGAGCATAGACAGCGGAAATGTCTATGGTTTCCACAAAAATAGCACAGATTTTGGTTCTCCATTCTAGCAGGAGTCGTTCTTTTACCTTCTTCCATAGCTGCGCCGGATTTATTCGACGTAGACGTCAAAGGCACTAATATCTCCAAACACCAACTTGATTCGCATTTTTCGGAATTGTCCGTTGAGTTTATTGCTGCTACGGACAGAAGTGTGTAACCCTCGGATTGAACCTAAGCCGCTTCTAAAGCATTAGCTTTATTATGGGCATCATCAATACAGACGTGCCTCGTGTGGTCTGCATGTATTTAATTCTGATTAATAATTTATTGTGTGAAAACAGTACGTTATAATGCCTGATAAGTGTGGTGAAAATAATTGTACAGCTGCTATAACAAGACATACTCCATCAATAACCTGTAATCACTGCAAGATTACTTATCATATAAAGTGTATTTCGGTTCCAAGTGAATTAGCAAATTTTATAAACGTGCCTGGTTTTTCTTGGCGTTGCAAAGCATGTCTGTCCGATTTATCGATTAGCACCAATAATGTACTTATAGATAAGATGAATGCAATTCAATCGGACGTTAAGCAAATTAAATCTCGGCAAGCAGAGGACTTTAAGTTGCTTGAGTTCCTTAGCGATAAGGTAGATGAATTTAAGAACGAACTTTCTGCTTTCAAAAATCTGATGCATACGGTGAAAGATATGCAAGCAAAGATTATGTAGCTGAATATTGATAATGAACAACTACGTAATGAGTTAAATAATATGCAACAATACACACGTTTAAATAATCTAGAGATCAATGGAATACCTGAACAACCACAAGAAAACCTCATCAATGTTATTCAGAACTTAGGTCGCATTGTAGGATGTAATGTTGACGTAAACCATCTGGATGCCATACACCGAGTGCATTCGTTTAATAACAAAACTCGCTTAGATAAAAGTAAATTCTTGCGAGCTTTCCGTTCTCGTCGCAACATTACAACTTCCGATTTGAAATTTGATGGACCTACATCTGCAATCTATGTCAATGAACACCTTTCAACGAAAAACAAACTTTTACATAAGAATGTATGTCAATGGTGCAAAACCCATGGTTATACATATTGTTGGGTTCGTGACGGTAAGTTTTTTATTCGGAAAAGTGATACTGAATGTACAAGGTTAATACGGAATGAAACTGACTTAGGTCATAATTAACCGACTATTATAAACATGCTTCCTTTCTGTTATCACCATTATTATTATTATGGATATCAACATTTATTATCAGAACGTCAGAGGTCTAAGGTCTCAACTTAATGATCTTTTGATGCAGTCTTATGAAGTTGAGTATGATATAATTTTTTTAACAGGAACCTGGTTGCGGCCTAATATTAATAACTCAGAAATTCTAAACTCTAATTATAATATTTATAAAAAAAACAGAAACCTAAGTGTTGGTGGTAAACAGGATGGCGGCGGAGTTTTAATTGCAATTTCTGCGAAATATCAATCTTCACAAGTGGATACCTGGTGCTGTGATGGTATATGTGAGGATTTATGGATATCGGTATTGTTGGAAAATCACAATAAGTTGCAACTATTTTGTGTTTATATACCCCCATATACTAGTCCTGAAAATATGATGTCCTGCATAGATAAGCTTACTGAGATCATTAATTACAATTCACATGATCTATTTCTAATAATTGGTGACTTTAACTTAGCTAATTTAAAATGGCGATTTTCCAATAACACTAATAGCTACGTACCTCATAATGTTAATAATGTCGTATCTGAAATTTTTGTAGAAGGTTTTTTTCTGTGTGAACTTTTTCAATTCAATAATGTTATAAATATAAATAGAATTTTAGATTTAGTAATGTCGACAATACAGCATGTAGTTGTAGAAGCATGTGCTACACATTTCGTATTAGAAGATCAACATCACAAATCTATTGAAATATTATTACAAATACCAGCGCTGATAAGAAAAACCTATTTTTCTTTTGAAAAGCGAAATTTTTACTGCTGATTATTTTAAAATTAATTGATCACTACAATCCATTGAATGGGATAAAATCCTGTGTAACGCGAATACGGAATTTGCTGTTTCAATTTTCTACAATTCTATTAATAACATCATTTCTCAATTCGTTCCAATGAAAAAAAAATATAAAAACAAATTCCCATGTTGGTTTTCTGCTGCTACCATTAAAGTGATGAGAGAAAAGGATAAATTTCGTAAGAAGTGGAGGATGTATCACAGTTGCTATTGACTATTTGACATTTTCTTTATTAAGGAAACGCTTAAAACAGTGTATCAAGAATGACTACAAAAGTCATCTTATTTTTATTGAAGGTCAAATAACAAAAAATATTAAACCATTTTGGGCATTTGTAAAAAGCAAACGCAAATCTCACTTATTCCTCACACACTGACTTACAATAATGAAACCGTTTATGAGAATACTAAAATTTGAAATTTATTTTCTAAATATTTTAAATCAGTCTATGAACCTAGAGATACTCCAACGCATCCGTCGCTTTCATCTGACAGAAATTTTTATTCTTCCATTCAAATTACTTCTATTACGCGTATTCAAGTATTTAATGCGATTAGCAACTTGGATATAAATAAAGCAGTGGGTCTTGATGGAATTCCTTCTGCATTTATAAAAAATTGCTGCGAATCTATAGTTGAACCTTTGTTCATAATATTTAATAAATAGTTACGTGAGGGTGTTTTTCCACACTGCTGGAAAAAAGCACGTATCTCTCCAGTGTTCAAATCCAGATATAAATCTAAAGCTGGTAACTATAGACCAATTTCCATACTACCCACAGTCAGTAAATTGTTTGAGACAATTATTTATGAATTATTCTTTTTCGTTAAAAATCGATTAATTAACCAGCAGCACGGATTCTACAGTGGTAGGTCGGTTGTTACAAATCTTATACCTTATGTTCACTACATTTCGGAATCTTTAGATAACCGTATGCAAGTTGACGGTGTATACTGATTTCGCAAAAGCTTTTGACAAAGTTCATCTACCAACACTAATTATGAAACTTGAAACATTTGGTTTACATGGTAGCTTGCTGCGATGGCTCATTTCATATATATTAAATAGATCTCAAATTGTTTCCATTAGAAACTCATGTTCTAATCCTAAAGAAGTAACATCGGGAGTGTGACAAGGCTAACATTTAGGTCCTTTACTGTTTGTAATGTTTATCAATGACATATCCTCCTGTTTTACATATTCACAATTTCAATTGTATGCCGATGATTTAAAAATGATTCTCTGCGTCTGCAATATGACTTGAACAAGTTGTTTAAATACTGTGAAATAAATAAATTATTTCTAGGTTTGAACAAATATGTTGATCACTTTTAGTAGAGGCAGTAATAGTCGGTCATTTAATTATTATATTGGGAATCATAAACTCACAGTTGTTGATGAAATGCGGGACTTGGGCGTAATGATAGATTCAAAATTATCTTTTGAGCAACAGGTCAATATCATCACGTCTAAAGCACTTCAAAATCTAGGTTTTATGTTTTGTATCACAGTTAGTTTCAAAAATATTTCATCCTTTAAAACTTTATATTATACTTTAGTAAGAAGTCATCTTGAGTACGCCTCTGAAGTTTGGAATCCATTTTATAAAAAGTATGTTGATCGAATTGAAAAGATACAGAAAAAATTTATTAATCAACGTAATTTTAAATTCAATAGATCATACTATTTTCAAACTTACTTACTTAATCTAGAACAATATGGTTTGCATAATCTTGTTCACAGACGGATTTTGTCTGATGTATACTTTCTTTACAAATTATTTAATAACTTAGTATCATCTGTGGATTGCATATCATTAGTAAACTTAAATATTAAAAACTATACAACACGCACTGTTTAGAATTGAAACCACCAATACACTTTCTCACATGAATTCGCCTTTTAATAGGGCATTAAAATCATATAATGCCTTAGCTGCAGAAGTTCATCTTTTTTCTTCTTCGCCAAAAACTTTTAAAACCTCCGTATTACTACTGCTGAATAGTTTAGATATTTAAGAAAAATATATATTACAATGAATTACAATTAATCAAACTTTAGTTTCTATCAACCCTTGAGTCACGTTTGTTTAGATTTAGTTTTGTAGATATAAATATTTTTTCTATGTATAGTGTTATTGTGGCATCCTGTAATTGGAACTGTTTATCAGTTCTGTTGGTCGCCCTGTTTATGTAAATAAATAAGCGACATATTTTTAAGTAATCTTTGACGTATCATGGATGAGGATAGACCGGTAATAAAAGCATCGCATACACATTCGTGTTCATTTTGTTCGGCCATAACTGCTTTAAACTTGCAATCTTTAGAAAGAAGTTTTAGGGCTTGCACGTATGTCGACGCTTTCATTTAATTGCTGTTTCCTATTTGCTAATTTGTGCCTTGCAAATATTTCGCTTCTAGGTATTATAAAGATTTTATCGAGCAAAGCCAAAGAGGATGTATTAGTAATACAGCTGGAGACATGCTCGTATATACTAGGCAATACATAATTCACCAGTAGTTTCAGTTTAAAAGTCTCATTTAAAGTCTGCTCTTGTTGATTTGATTCTTCTATGAACTTATCGAACATCCTCTTCCAATGTACCCATTCGGATTCGAAGTCTTTTCCAGAAGAGAGATCAACTTGAAACCTCTCAGGCTTAAGATATCTGTTCATTTGTGTTAGAGTTTATGTTGATTAAAATGTGAATTTAATCGTACAACTATTAAGCTTTAATCAACATAAACATGATAAATTTATGAAACACAACTGACATTAACGGCAACTAACTAGATACTGTAAGTATTACTACACTCACGTGGATTCAAAAACAAAAACGTTGACATCTACCAAATTTGGCTCTAGATAAAACATTCTAATGGTAAATGAAACTGAATTTGTAATACCCGTTTAATTCATCTTCCACACTAACTAATCACTTCTAGGCTACATAAGAGCTCTAGTTAATCTGAAGGGTGCAGTAAATATGGTATACTAGTCAAGTAATACTTTGTTGTCCACGAATATCTTTTATTCACTCCTCGTTCCATATATAAAGTGTTAAACGATAATTAAAATTGTTACACCGAGATGAAATTGAAATTCTAAGGCTTTAATAAACTATAGAAGTAACATCAAATATATTGGAAAACGAGTCATATAAAAAGGTTAAATACAACTGAATTTGCAATACATTTAATTCATCTTCGACACTAATCATGTGTAGGCTACATAAGAGCTCTAGTTAACCTGAAAGGTGCAATAAATATGGTATATAGTCAAATAGTACCCTTGTCCACGAATCTTTTATTCGCATCTTCGTCCATATGTTAAGTGTTAAACGATAATCAAATTTTTACACCAAAATGAAATTCTAAGGCTTAAACTATATTATGGATAACATCAAATATATAGGAAAACGATCCACATATAAAAGGTAATCTAATAATCGCTAACCAATCATACATTAGATAAATACCAATACTAGAGGCTATTAATTGCACAAATACAGCCATTTTTATGAACACATTATCAAACTACTTCCTTAAAGTTTCACAACAAGAAAAACAAGAGTCGAGACTATTTCATTAACCTGAAATTAAAAAAAAGTAGCTCGATATTCAGAGTATTTAATACTACACAAAATCAGTACAGTTTTTACAAAGAACAAATAATCATAAAACGCAACACAGCCTAAACCTGTTGTGCAATACATATGCAACAGCAAAACTAGACAAAAATGCAAAATCTAGAAGGAATGAGAAACAGTACACGAACGTTAAATATAAATAAATGTCCAATAATTGGTTTAATCAACTTCTTCCATACGATTTGTATCTTCAGTGTCTGCTTCATCACTCGCACTAGGAACACTGGCAGGTAAATTTTCCTCAATGGCCATTTGTTCGTCGTCATCAATACCCAAGCCAAGTTTGATCATTCTATAAATACGTAATGCATGAACTTGAGGCTCGTCCAAACTAAAACCAGAGCTTAACAATGCAGTTTCGAAAAGTAGGATAACTAAATCCTTAACTGCCTTATCACTTTTATCAACTTCAGATTTCTGTCGTAGATTTTCAATGATTGGATGATCGGGGTTTATTTCTAAATGTTTTTTAGCGGCCATGTATCCCATTGTGGAAGTATCTCGTAATGCTTGAGCTTTCATTATACGTTCCATATTTGCAGTCCAACCATACTGTGAGGTTACAATACAACATGGAGATTCCACAAGACGATTTGAAACTACTACTTTTTCTACCTTACTATCCAAGATATTCTTCATTACCTTACAAAGACCATCGAATTTAGTTTTATCTTCCTCACGTTTTTTCTTTTCTTCTTCGTCTTCAGGAAGTTCTAAGCTCTCTTTTGTGACAGATACGAGCTGCTTGCCATCATACTCCTTTAATTGTTGGACGACGTATTCGTCAATGGGTTCGGTCATGTAAACGACTTCAAAACCACGCTTCTTAACTCGTTCGACGAATGACGAATTTGCAACCTGTCAATATAAAGAAAATTAGATCGTATGATAACATAACACAATAAAACTTACCTGTTCTTTATTTTCACCTGTGATGTAGTACACATGTTTTTGGTTGGGTTTCATGCGACTAACATACTCTTTCAACGAACAGCTTTCGTCTCCACTTGCACTAGTGTGATACCGCAGTAAGTCTGCTAATTTGGACCTATTTTGTGAATCTTCATGAATGCCAAGTTTAAGATTTTTGGAGAATTGTTCATAGAATTTCTTGTATCCCTCCTTGTCGGCAGGTAGTTCTTCAAAGAGTTCCAAGCATTTTTTCACCAAGTTTTTACGAATAACTTTGAGAATTTTGTTTTGTTGCAACATTTCACGAGATATATTTAATGGCAAGTCTTCGCTGTCGACTACCCCTTTTACGAAGTTCAAATATTCGGGTATCAATTCCTCACAATTGTCCATAATGAAAACACGACGTACATACAACTTTATATTATTTTTTCTCTTTTTGTTTTCAAAAAGATCAAATGGTACTCGCCTTGGAACAAAGAGTAAAGCTCTAAATTCCAGTTGGCCTTCAACGCTGAAGTGCTTTACACACAAATGATCTTCCCAGTCGTTGGTGAGCGATTTATAAAATTCAGCATATTCTTCGTGTGAAATATCATCGGGATTACGCGTCCAAATTGGTTTCATTTTATTCAATTCTTCATCTTCTGTATATTTTTCTTTAATAGTCTTTTTCTTCTTTTTCTTGTCCTTATCTTTGGCATCTTCGTCCTCATCTTCACCAACATCTTCAATTTTTGGTTTATCCTCTTCTTCCTTATTATCCTCGATCTCCTTTTTCTCCTCTTCTGGTTCGTCATCACTCAATTCCTTCTCACGCTCCTTTTCAACAAGAAGTTTAATGGGATATCCAATAAACTGCGAATGTTTCTTTACTATTTCCTTAATCTTATTTTCCTCGAGGAATTCAGTTTGATCTTCTTTGATGTGTAAAACCATTTTTGTGCCTCGGCCCAAAGGTTCACCGTGATCGAGCCTTACGGTAAAGCTGCCGCCTGCAGAAGATTCCCATAAATATTGCTCATCATCGTTATGCTTAGAAACAACAGTCACTTTATCGGCAATTAAATATGCAGAGTAAAAACCAACACCAAATTGACCAATCATAGAAATATCGGCACCAGCTTGTAAAGCTTCCATAAAAGCTTTTGTGCCCGATTTTGCTATTGTACCCAAATTATTAACTAAATCAGCCTTAGTCATACCAATTCCTGTATCAACAATGGCGAGAGTGCCTTCAGCTTTGTTAGGAATAATTTTAATAAATAGTTCTTTGTTACTGTCCAATTTAGAAGGATTTGTAAGAGATTCATAACGGATTTTATCTAAGGCATCAGAGGAATTCGAGATCAATTCCCGAAGGAAAATTTCTTTGTTAGAATAGAATGTGTTGATGATCAAGCTCATTAACTGAGCGATTTCTGCTTGAAACGCAAAGGTTTCTACTTCGCTGTTTTTTTCTTCAGGCATCTATAATTAAAATTGAACATTAAATCAAATACACTAAAATTTGTCGACAAATGCCAAATCAAAAAAAGGAAATAAAACGTTAAAATCTTACCTTGAAGTATTAATAGGTTTTTGGTAGTAAAAACGACTTCTGCTTATTCGAACGTAGCGTGTAAAAATTCACCACGTGCAGTTTCTGAAGCAACTACGTCTATTTCGCGCGGCTTCTTATAATAAAGTGACGTTTCCGGCGCACGGTGTTTGTTTTTATAGAGATTTGACATCGAGAATGTTCTCGAATATTCCAGAACAATTAATCGGTTCACAACACTATGAGTTAGACAAGGATAATTGTGCAACACTTCCTGGCAATAGCGCGGGAAATTTAAAATAATTCGAAAATATTGTATTTTATTATTTACTTTTAAATTACATAAAACGTAATGAAGGCACTATTTCCAGATGTAATTATTAAATATTAGTATATGAATCTAATTGACGAAATTACTCGTACAATTAAAATATTTACTGATTATAAATAATCATAATTTTCAATAAGGTAATTGTGGCCTTCAGGAAATGTTACGTGTTTTATTTTTTCGCATAAATGTACAATAAATGTTCAAGTAAAAAAACTACCTAAATTTGATTTTTTTATTGTAACCCAAATGACGCTGGTATAATTCAGGTTGATTGAAAATTGTCCTTTTTGGGGAAAATAAGTTTCATGCTTTTATAGTAGGTACTAAAGTATGATAGTAGGCAATAACGATGTTTACGTAAAAACTGTGTCGTAAATTCGTTTTTTTCTCGATTTACTTATTTCAGAAGGTTGAAAGTGATAAAATAAAAAATAAGCTACAATAAAAACAATTTCTAGAACGTTCCATAAATATATTTATAGGTATAATGCGGGAAATTATGGAAAAAACGTGTTCAGTTCAAGGTCAGTCATTTCCTTTGAAATTCCAATTATAACAATACTATCATCCCATTTTACTGCCATATGTTATGTTGTTTGATGTTTATATAAATTAAAAGGTTTCGGTTATTCTAAAACTAATACACGTGTATTGATTAGATGGAAGTCCTCCTAAACCATTGTAATTGAACTCTACTAAAGGTCAACAACATGCGAACTCCAAATTAGCGATTATTTTAATTCACAAGGAATTTTATTTACACTGAAATTTAACAATTACTATAATATGCATAAAATAAGGTATTATTGTATGTATTAGGATAGTCTTATGGTCGTGATTTGGTAAGTTATAATAATTCAAATTGCTGTTTCTCCTTTTTAAACATGGAACCAAAGTTCCTAAGCTGGTATCTTTTCTTTTAAATGACGGTAAACGTGGTTATGTTCAGAGTGTATTATTTTAGGGTTTAAATAAAATAATTATTGTTGGATATTTGAAGCTATTCGTCAACCAAGTCGCTGCTAGTAGTTGGACAGATCAATTTTAAAAGCGCGATACAAAATATTTTTACTGTTACATTTCTTTTTTAATATTAAATTATCATCTAGGTACTATAAGCAACGAAACTAAAAGTTGTCGATAAAACTTTTTGTTTGGACGAGAATAACAAAATAAGTTTATAATTGCGAATATCACACATATCTGTATCTACAACTTTGAAAGTTAATTTATTGAATTTAGAGCGTCCTAAGTGAAACCTGCGACAAACATCGCAACCAACATTTTTTTCATTTCAATTTCTATATAGGTATCAATGTCGTCATCTCAAGTACACCTTACTATTTTTAGCATTTGCAATTTTTGCGTCTAATTTTTTTGGTTTCTTATTGGTCCGCGTTTTTTTAGCTTCCTACTTTGCCTTTTGCCATTTTTTTATGTTTTCTCCATGCCCCAAGCATACTTTTTACAAATTTTAAATGAAGGCAAATGAGCTGTAATAACCTACAGCAAAGGTGTTTATTCAATAATCTTTAACTGCGCACTCAGCAAAAATCGAATCTATCATGTAACATCCATCAAAAATATGTCATTTTGCCTTAAACTTTCATTTGAATACCATGTTGACAATATAATTAAAAGACCGTGCCAGCTTTAGGCTTCCTGTTCTACAGCACCTTTTTATATATAAACATTGATCGTCTTAAAACTCTTTTTGTACTAATTTATAGTACCTTAGAATACGGCTCCGTAATCTGGTCACCATACTACAGTAACAATTAATCAAAGATGGAGAAAGTCCAAAAGAAATTTGTATAGTTTAAAAAGCACTAGTCCTATCCCTTCAAAGTCATTCCTTACTTTCTGAATTCAATGTTCCGCCCTAACACTTGTAGAAAGAGAAATTAGATCTCAACCATTTGTATAAATTAATTACTAAATTGGTGACCCTATAAGATTATCTCTCTTAAACCTACACGCATCCCTCAGATTATGCAGACAAAATTCCCTGTTCTATCCTGGATTCGCTAAAATTAATACTTATAAGAATTCACCTATTTCTAGAATGACTAACTTATACAACTACTCTCTGATCCGGATATTTTTATTCCCGCACTATGCCTATTTTGTTGGGGTCTCTCTGCAACAATAACTTGGTTGAACCACTTTCACCGCTATTATATATGTTGTATTGTCTAATCCTGTTAGTTTTAAGACCGAAATGTAAACATTTATTATTATTATTCTTACTTTTTTACTGTATTGACAATCTACGTTGTTCTTGCTTCAATATATTTGATGGATTGTTGTATCTGTAAAGTATTTGTTGTGGGGTTTTTTATGTAATTTACATCAGCGTCATTGTTAGTAACTCCAAATAAATAAGAAAAATTAACTACTATTTGCATGAATCAGTTTTACTGGCAATGCAGATGCCTGACCAATTCTTACGTGTTTTGTTCAGAATACCATTATTAACATACTCTAAGAACATACTAACTGCAAAACAATAGATAGCAACAAAACATCTAAAGATAAGGATTGCGCATGTGCTGTGCCTTTTCTTAATGAACAAATTAATACTTTTAATTAATTAGGAGTAGGAACATAGAGAAGTAAGTATTAGGAAAAGGGTGAGAAAATTAATTTTTAACTTGTACATCGGAGAGTTAATGAATACTATCAAATGCAGAAATTATTATGCAGGGACAAACGATTGATATACTTAGATTTGCAGATGGTATAGCTGTATTAGCATCCTGCAAGGAAGAGTTAGAAGCAGTTCTTAATTAAATGGAAACATTTCAATACGGAATACGGTATGCAAATTAATAAAATTAAAACCAAAGTACTAGAATGTAAAGGAGGATAAATAAGTCATAAACCAGAATAGAAATAGAAAACGAGAACTTACAAGAGGTTAAGGATTTCTGCTACCTAGAAAGTCAAATACCTCAATATGGAAAAATGCAAAAGATATAAAACAAAGATTAGCACAAGGCCATGCTGTATTTAACAAGAAAAGGCAACTACTGCGGAAAACAGTAAAAAAAATAGAAGAGATAGGATGATAGGACACATATTAAGCCACAGGTTGTGAAAGACGTAGGCTGTGGGAATTTCAAGAAAATGTGTAGGTTAGCTCAGAATCGAAAACAATGGAGGTACGTCTCCAACTAGTTTTAGAACTGAAGATCTAAAGGTGACGATGATGATTAATCATTAAGTTTTCCTGAAACTGGTTGGACACATACCTCCACTGTTTTATATTCTGAGCTAACCTACACATTTCCCTGAAATTTTCAGCCTGCATCTTTCACTATCTTTGTGCAGTACTCTAATCTACATATAACTCTCTTTTTCTTTTCCCTGCTTTGATCTGTGCTCCACACATATGCTTTCAGCAATCTTTTCCTTGTTTCTGTGTTTATTACTTTTTCTTGTTAAATGCAGCACAGTCTTGTGCTAATCTTTGTTTTATATCTTTTGCACTTTCCCCATCTTGCATTATTTAGCTTCCTAGATAGTAGAAATCCTTAGCCTCTTGTAAGTTATTGTTTACTATTTCTATTCTGGTGTTTGACTTATTTTCCCTTCCTTTACATAGTAGTTTAATTTTTGTTAATTTTCATACCGAAGCTCTCTGTTAGTACTGTTTCCATTTCAGTAAGAACCGATTATAACGCTTTCTTGCTCGGTTCTAACATCGCTATATTATTTGCAAATCTAAGCCAATCAATCGTTTGTTCCTGCATAATAATTCCAATTGTCTTACTGCATTTGATGATATTCATTGCCTTTTCGATATACAAGTTAAAAATTAACGTGGATAGGGCACATCCCTGTTTCACCCCTTTCCTTATATTTACTTCTGTAATTTCCTGCTCTAACTACAGGTGTTTGCTGTTTCTATATGCTATTTACTACCCATCTATCCCTATAACTTATTTCAATCTTCTTGAATATTCGGAACATTTCTTCTCATTTTATATTGTCAAATGCTTTTTCCAGATCTACAAATATATGCACGTTTTCTCCTTTTTCTATTGTTTTCTCCACTATCACACTTAAAGCTAAAATGTCCTCCCATGTTCCCCTGTCTTGCCTAAAACTGTTTTTCCATCCACCTTTGTACAATTCTAGTTAATATTCTAGCCTGTGTGCTGTCAAACTTGTTATTCGACAATTTTCACATCTATCTGCACCTCTCTTTTTCTGGTATAGTGACATTGGTTTTATGTTTGAAGTCTTAGGATATCTCGTCTGTCATACATATAGCTGATAAGTTGAGAGAGACCTTCTGTTACTGCTTGTCCAGCGGCTCTTAGAGTTTATGCTTTCACTTTATCTGTACCCGGCACTTTATTAATTTTCAGGTTCTTTAATGCTAGTTCAGACTCGTCTCTGAGTATAGAATATCCCGTCATTCTTTTCAATGTCTGGTTCCTGTTCTAGTGCTTGTAGTTCCTATCCTGTATATAAATTCCCTATATATTCTTGCCTTCTATTCACTTTTTCTGCATTTTCTATAATGATATCTTCTCCTGTGCCCCTTATATTTTTGCTATACTACTTTATATCCCTAAAATTCATTCTAATTAGTTTGTATGCTTCATCCGTCTTTCCTATTTCCATATTAGTTTGTACCTCTTTGCACTTTTTCTCAATTCATTGTTGCTTAGCTTTCTTGCATGTGCAAATTATTTCCCATTTTATATCTTTGTGTTTCTGTTTTCCTGCTTTATATAGTCTGTTTTGGTATTTTCATCTTTCCTTTTGTCACCCATGGTTTCTTATGTTCTTTTTGTTTATATCCAAAATATCTTTGGCCGTCATGTCTAAGCTGGATTTAATGTTGTTTCATTCTGCTTCTACTTCCTTAGTATCAGCAATTTGTTTGATTTTTTTTCTCATATTTTTTTGTGGGTAGCTTTATCTATTAGTTTCTCAAAGTCAAAGTTTTTTTCATTCCTTTTTTTCAAATTTTTAAATTTAACCACAGCTTTCATAATTACTATATTGTAGTCAGTTTCTATATTTGCTTCCGGGTAGCTTCTATAGTCCTTTACTTGATTCCTAACCCATTGTTTGGCAAGAATGTAATGTATTTGATATCTTCCTATGTTTCCTGGCATCTTCCACGTGTATTGTCTTCCAGGATGATACAGTAAGTAAAATATATTCGACAACGGCATCATAACTTAAATATAATTTTTGTGATTGAAGGTTAATACATCACAGTTCTTCTCCTATTCCTTTCAAACATATGCAAACACAATTTAAGCACTAAAATAAACCTATCGGTATCGGTATTTAAAACTATACAAAAAACAGAATATAGAACTCATGATGTTATAAGTGTTTGTTTGTTTATAAATTTAACCTTTCTACAAATTTCCTTTCCTGTGCCGGATAACGACGCACTGGGGTTTGCTTTTGTTCCCTAACTATAAGCGATGTGGTTGCATTTCTAGCATTAGTTTTAGGAGATTGAGGTCTGCTGACTGTCTCAGTCAGTTGCTCATTTATCATTTCTTTTGTTTTAGACAACACTAAATCTTGAGGATTTATTGGTTCACTAATATATGGTTATCTAACTTGCTTTGCATACCAATTAATTGATCTATGTGGCATTTCCACAAGATACTATCACATCTCAATTAAGTATTAGACCGGGCTTAAGATTTTTAAAAATGATTCCTTCAATCCATTTAGAATTTCCTCCATAATTCTTAGCTACCACAAGTTGCCCTACCTCTATTTGTCAAGTTTTGGACCCTCTATACATATACTTGCTTATCTTAATTTTTCTGTACTGTCTGTAACAGATTTGCTCTAATGAGATCATGTCTTAATCTTAGATTTCTATTTAACATAATCATCTCTAAGTTTCGTTAGTAGTTAAATGTGCCTATTTCCCATATCCTTGCAGATAATTGCTTAACATTAACTCTATTCCATTTAATACTACACATTTTAATCTCCTTTATTCCATTTATTCGGAATTTTTAGCCTGGACGTTAGTAGCGGGATGATAGGGTGGACGAAAAGTATGCTTAATACCATTCGATTTTAAGAATTGTTCGAACTCGAACGAGCTAAATGAAGACCATTGATTGGACACGGTGTGCTCTGACAACCCAAATCTAGCAAACATTGACCTCAATTTGTCAATTGTATGTTTTGCCTTTTTTCTCCACCTCTAAACATTTGCTATATGCATCAAGAACAATTAAATATAACTTTGAATGAAATGATCCTAAAAAATCTAAATGTAATCTCTGCTGTGACGTTCTAGGATATTTCCTCACAGTTATAGAACGTGATAGTGTTGTGGTAAATGTGCTAAATCTGCTCCTCACCAAATGTACATAGTATATAAGTTAGAATTAATTACTAAACACGGGTTTATTCATGTAAGAAACCATGTCGAATGGATGGCTTCACTTGTATATGTATCTGACAAAGGATTTAATAAGAATCCAGTAAATACCACTTTTTAAATTTCTATGATCTGTTATTCTTATCTCATTGTTGAATTAAACAATACACCATAACAATATCTCTGTAATTAAACGAAACACCTTTACAATAAATTGATTACAATCGAGTTGTATGACACTTTCAACTATAATACTGCTCTCCTTAATTATAATATTTAATTTTCTTATCTTGATGTAAATAGTTGAATGTAAACCCGATTGCACTTTTAATTGTTGATCCTACACTAATTACTAATATACACGTACTTATCTTCCTTTGTCGTCTATTACAACAAGACACCGTGGTCTATTCCTTTCTATCTTAGTTAATCGCTGTGAAGGACCCCACTAGTGTGAAGAGTTTTCCTCGATCCATCCTTCTATTAACTCTATGAAACATATTAAATTCTTGGCCGCATTTTACGATTATAGCTAGGCGTTTTATTTTCAATTGCTATAAAACTAAATTTCATAGCAATTAAACTTCTGACAATTTAATGCAATGCACCATAAGAGTTACTTGTAAATGAAAATGAATAAATTTAAAAAATAGAGATTTACAAAGTAACCTGCTGCACATCAAAAACTATTCCATCCCTGAAGATGAAAACTTAAGATTAGAATGCAATAACTTTACTAGCCATATTGAATGCTGACTTGTGCTTAGAAGAAAGCATTTCTATGGAGGACCCTCTGATTAAAATTAATGAGGAAAACCAAAACCAGTTTTAGAAATTTTAGAAAATGAAGACATCCCTCAAAGTTCAACTTGTTGGAAATCAAAATAACAAACCTACTTTTTGGATCAATAAAAAACGCAAACTTTGACTGCCAAATCATTATTTTTAAATACCTCACCTAATTGGAGTAGTAAGTAGAAAGGCATGTACGCCCAAACCGAGCCCATTCTTAATTGTATGCACTCACAAATTGAGTCTATGCTCTATAGTATGGTTAATGCTCACGACCAAACAGTAAATTGGATATCCGACTGCGACGTACAGTCTTCAGCTGCTAAAGAAGTTCTCTAGATTAGTGCTCAGAGGTTAGTATCTACCATGAATACTGTCTACGTAACTGACCCTCAAAATAATGTCAGTATAAATAATTCTACATTTGAACCTACCAGAGTCACACATGAAGAATCTGTTTCAAATAAAAGCATCAATGCAAACAACCATACTTGTTTAACTGGGCATCCCTCCAAATCACAATTGAGTGATGCCATACCTAACGTAGTAAAGAAGAAGACAATATTTATATATGAGGACAGCTATGTGAAAAATTTCTACGAAATTTTAAGTTCCCTAATCTTTCACAAGTTTTCTCAATTTTTATTGACTGAAATCCTAATGCAACACAGTTACAGCTAACCTTTCTACCCACATCAATGACTTCACTAATGACGATTATGTTATTATTCTGGGTGGATCTAATAATGCTCTAAGAGGATCAAAAATATCTCAGGATACTTAAAAATTGGTACTTAACCTTACCATTAATACAAATTTGGTTTTGAAAGTTCCTCTTTCTGGAAAGTTCACCATGTACTAAATAATATCATACATACAATTAATATTGACTTGCACTCTCTGCTGGTTCCGACTGAAGTTCCCTTTCTTTATGTTGATATTAATAGTATCTGTCTATTAAACACTTTGCCGCACATGGAATACATGCGAAACACAGTTGAAAGGAACTTTTACTGAAACACATTGTATTGATTACTAATAAAATTTTACCTCTAAATCTACACAAACCGTTAATTTTATATAGAATATAATATTTATTTATGCTGTGTAGAAAATACAAGATTTTTTTGTAGCAATGTCACGATTAACAATACAACAGTTGTGCTTTTTTTTATAGTTATCCGAACCCGGTGGAGTGGAAAGCTTTTATAGCCAAAGTGTGGGACTCTCCGGGCGGCATACCCACTAAAACCACTCCCCCTGGCAGGTGTGTCTGCCAAACGGCTCTGCCGCACTGCAGCCTATAAGGCTTATTGTGCTGATACTGGTTAAGTATTATACCCCATCTGCAAAGCCTTCCGCTTTCCTTCTGCACCGACACCTTCTTTGTGGACGAGTGTGACTCCGTCCAAGTCCTAGCTTCGACTTTCTTGACTTGCCTCCGCTTCCTACACTGAGCACCTAAAGCGTCTTTGCTTGCAGTCTAGTGCCTGCAAGTTTCTTTATTGTTTTCCCCATGTCTGGTGTATCAGACACCAGTCTTGCAAGCGGACGCATCTCGGGTCTGCTCTACCTCCATGGATGTTTTGGTTACCTGAGGGGTCCCCCATTGCTGGTTCCACCTCTTCAGATTCTGTTTTACTTATGGTACCAATATTATTCATAATTGTTCCCATGAGTAAGGGGAGTGTAATGGTCACCATGCCAGGTGCTCCCTGTTGGCATGGAAGGCGTGAATAAAACTGGGTGCCGCCCTGTTCCGCGAGTTCTGTACTGATTAAAACTAGTCAATTATCCAGCCACGCACCCCTTGGGCTCAGTCCTTCGCCACAGGATTTAGGATTTTTTAGCGAAGTTGTCTCCTCTTGGTCTGGGCGGTTAAGCCAAGACTCCTACACCCTCTTGCCAGTGAGACATGACCATGACAGCACGGTGTGTCGGTGTTGCAGAATTGTCCCACCGACTTTGTTTACCTTAGTGCAGGCCCATTAGTCACGAAACTACAGCTTGGACTGAGGGGTTTGGTCTGCGGGATCGTTTTCACTTGGCTAGGGAGCGGATTTTATTCCGCTCTAGTACAGTCTCTTGCTCTCCACCATGTTGTGGGTCTTATGCACTCGGGCAGTGGGTCACTGAAAGAGATAAGCTTATCACGATCCTTCCCAGAGTAGATAGCCAATCCCTTGGTCATATATCCTGGGATTTCTCCTATCCGCCACCTGGAGATGCACCCAATGGGTAATCAACCGCATGGGTCAGTTGTGCTTACAAATACACTTAAATATGTTTAAGTAGGTTTATAATTTCACTTCTTAGAACTTTGTAAAGTAGTCTGAATGTACTGCTATTAAAATATTTTGTACCTCCCCTTTTCTCGATATATAATAATAATAATAAGGTTTCTTCATCCAGTAATTATTAAGTTAACATATCAAATTAAGGATGAGTTAAAGTGGAGAAGAAATTCTAGGTGTGTTAGTTCATAGTACGGCAGAGCCGCCCATAATCTTCCACGTATGCTTACAAGCAATCAATTCAAACTAAACTACATGTGTAAATTTCAACACCACTCGACAAGTAGTTATTACAGCTAAATAGAACAATTAGTAAGTTGAAAAAATGGTTAGGTAGATCGGCGAAACAATACCCTCACACTAGCTCAATTTCTTTAAAATCGTACTCAAATGTTTGTACTTAAATGTGCCGCTATTAAAATATTTTGTATCTCCCCTCTTCTTGATAAGTTTAAAAAAATGGAAAGAAGGGGTTGGTGAAACGTGCTTCTCAAATTTCTTTAAAATCAATCTAAAAATGTTGTACCTAAATATACAGCTATTGTAATATTTTGTACCTCCCTGTTCTCGATATATTTGAAAAAATTGATAGAAGGAGCTGGCAAAACAACGCCTCCCATAGTTGCTACGATTTCATTAAAATTGTTCACAAAATTGTGTACCTAAATGTACCGTTATTATAACATTGTGTACATTCTCTCTTCTTGATGTATAAAAAATGAAGGGAGGGGCAAACAACAGCCCGCCACTTGTTCCCATTTCTTTAAAATCGATCTCAATGTACCGCTATTACAAATTTTTTACCCTCCCTCAAAATAATTAATAAAATAGACGAGAGAAAGGGTTGCAATCTGTTTAATTTAGTTGAAGTGTGTATCAAAATTTAGTGTTGGGTTTGTACACTCTTGGATTATTTATTTTGTGTACAATCGATATCATCGATATTTAACACTGTTGTCGAGTCACCAGAAGTTGTCCACATTGAGGATTTTCTTTAGTAGAATTTTTATTCGAGCCTCCAACAGCTATGATGCTACTAGCAAAGAATAAATATGTACCTTAACAAATGCGTCAACCCTCAACGGTAGCCGCTTATGAGTAAATATTAAGTTCTTGATATTATTAAGCGTGCTTTCTACTCTTGCAGGACTTTCTGTTTTATTGCCATATTTGAAAATAGGAACCATCACACCTGACCAGCATGGAAGTAACTTTGATAGATGTGAAAGTTAACTATTCCTGAAGACTCGAAAACATGTCACTGTAACAGAAAGGCAGTACTTGCATGATGTAGTAATATTATACCTACAGCATTACAGTACAGACTTTTCCCATCGCGCACCAACCAAATGTATACATAAAATTGTTTTTTTAATTGAGGCGTCAATTGCTTAGAGTAAACAAGAAAGCCAATAAAAACTCAAACGTGTTATATGAAGCACCTTTCGAAAAGACCTGTGGGTTAACATTTTTGCTTATTAGAACCAAAAAACCTTAACATCATATCCTGTGTATGCTGTTACATCTACAATTGCAGAGGAGAAACTTTCTGCTTACTGTTTTCGCATACAATAAATTACAAATGCTAGGTACACTCAATATTATCAAGGGTTTCGAAGCCTTTACAATGATTTTCTTTTGATTACACCTACATATGCGTATCTTTTGGTAACCCAGATCGCTACAGTTTATGGTCAATGTTAGTTACTGAAGATGTATTGCCACAGCATGTGCTAAATCGTTCAACTTTTAACGATTTGTATGAACCTGAAGACTGCATCTGCACATTTCAAATTGTTTTCAGTTTTAAAGAGTTTATATCGTAACTCAAGACAAACACTTTATGATACGAAGAGAACAGGGGTTCAAGTACGAGGATATACGTAGTATTAAAACCGCTTTATTGGACGGATAAAGTGCATGAAAAATTCTATGCAGCAACGTGATTACCAAGTACAATCATGTATAAACGTAACAAAATTCAACTTCAAGGTGGCATTTTTCTGGTGATCGACGGACAATGTACTTCTTGCTCATTGGTCTTTTTTGAAGTAATTGTACACAAATCTGAAAGTGAAACATGCCGTTTATAATGGAATGTCATTACATTGGATATATAAAGACTGCACAGGACATAAGAAACATCAGTTAATTGGTTTGTGTAGAAAATATTTATAAAGGAATTGATTGACAAAAAAGTCTGCCTCCTATGTTCATAGATATATTGCAAAGCAGATTATGAGCTATGGACACCTAAAGTCGAGTCAAGTGCCATTAACAAATGCTCTTCGGGTTACAAAATGCAAAGAGCTAAAGAAAAATATTTCGGATGATAATCTGATCATTTTGTTAGGGCTCTTTAAACGTCAAATGCCTTATAATGACATTGTAAGGGATATTAGTGCTGATCGATATAGTTATTCACTATAGATAATTTAATAACTACCAGACATAGTGCAAATATATACTGTTTGTACAGACGCAACCGGGAATGTTGTTAGAAAAATTAAGCAGTTTTCAGGAAGGGTTAGCTCTGACATTTTTCTATATGAAATGGCGGCTTTCGATAACTATAACAGTACCCAATTTTCGGTAGCACACTAGCGCTATTAATTGCAGTTACCAATATTTTACGCAATATTCTTCATTCAAGATATATCTGGAAGTTTGCTATGGACTCTTACACGATGAACAAGCGGATTTATCCAACTGCATGGTACGACTAGATGTAAACCACATTATGCTTCTCATTAGTGATGGAGATTCCCTGAAAGAAAGTAATCATCCTAGATTCAAATACTTCTATATGAAAGCGATCGCATTACTAGTTATAAATACAGATTACGGCAATGTATTAACATTAGCTCAGAAAATGTTTACTGTGGCGCTAGCATAAAGAAATTAGAGCAATTTACGGCGCTGTTTTCAATAAAGTAAAAGTTAATGATAATGGTGATCATAAAAATGTTTACTTCTACCTTGGTCTAGCAAAAAAGTTATGGCATCTATCAAAGTTACTTCCCTGCTGGTCAGGTGTAATGGTTCCAATTTTCAAATATGGCAATACAACAGAAAATTCTGTAAGAGTAGAAAGTGCATTTAATGATATCAAGAATCGAATATTTGCTCATAAGCGGCTACCGTTGAGGCTTGACGTATTTGTTAAGATACATAGTGATTCTTTGCTAGGAGCATCATACTTGTTGAAAGCTTAAGACTCGAATAAAAATTTTACTAAAGAAAATCCTCAAATGTGGGCAACTTCTTCTAACTTGACAACTGTGTTAGATATCGAAGATGTCATAAGCGATTGCATATATAAAGTAGATAGTCCAAAAATGTATACATATATCAAAGGCAACATTGAACCTGTATCCCACCCAATCAAAGACTAACACTATTTTCACAAGGAATTTGCTATCGAAAATTAGAAATTTGATACCAGAAGGAACCAACAAATCTGCATTAAGAACCATTTATTTAAACAAAAACCCAACATTCAAAGACCAGAACATATCATCGAAAACCTTAAGACCAGTTATCAGATTAATAAAAATGGTTAATGGTACTACCTTGCGGAACATAAAACTTACTACACATTTCTTAACATATGCATTCGACTCCTTAATACAACTTTTATGTATGAGTTTTGTCAACTCTCGATAGTGTTTTTATTTTTAAATTCGTAGAATGAGATATGGTGTAAATGTACAGACATAGAAAGTGTGGTAAAATTCTACACAATCTTAAATGTACAAGTGGTAAACTATCATTTATGGAAAAAGGAACGGTAATGTCAAACCACTACACTGTCGATGTTGCAACTACTGTGACATATTTGGCTAAAGAATTATTAAAATATCACCTATCCATTACTGAAACGAAAAATTGCTCGGCATGTTCTATTATTACTACATGGTCACAGATTATTATTATTACAGCTAATTTGCCTTCAAGTTTTGATATGATAGATGCACCAATTCAATTACGTTTGTTGCAGAAAATGCGAAACACCAATTTGTTCATGGACAGATTTAATTCCTTGAGATCTCAATGAACACATAGCAATTGAGACGTTCCTACTTGTCGATGGTGACACAGGTGTAAGAACTAATTGACGGTGTTCATTTAAAAATTACTTAAACAATTATTAATGTATTAAAAACAGTATAGGCTACATGGAGTAGTACATTTACCTCCACCAGGACATCAAATAAGTCATTACATTGCATATGGCAATAGAAAACGTAGAAATGCATGAGAAATATATAATAATGTGTTCATCAATCATTCAAGCTGCAGAGAATAGCGGCATACTCATTTTTATTGTGTTCAAAATAGCAATTTAAGCAACTAGTGTTACAATTGCCCATGGAAAATCGGAAAATTGCCAAGCAGGAGTAACCATTCTTTATATTTTGTTCAGTAAATCAAATCATTTATTTATTGGCAACTCTGTATGTGGCCAAAAGGAAAATAACCTAATTGCAAGAAATAAATGTAATGTCTGGATGCCTTCAACAAAAACAGGGTTGAAAAAATCGATATTTTTAAAAAAATCAAAAATTACTGATTTTAAAAAAAAATCATGATTTTTTTGTGTATCCATAAATAGATGGAAATAAAACCCTCCGAAAGTAAAAACAAGTTAAAATGATTACATTGAAATTTCACGATGTGATTTAATAGCATTCTTGAATTTTATACATCCAGAGGATCATAATGTATTATTCCAAAAGTAAAACTCAAAAATACATGCATCGACAAGTTGCAAATTGCACAGCTAGACAGTAATATTATGTCATATCCTTGTAGTGACTGTAAGCCTATAAAAAATTGGAGGTCTGCTTCTGAAAGTATATTTTATTTGTTAGACCTTCATGCGTGTCTCGGTACGATTTAATACTTGTACAGTTTATTAATTTATTTAATATTAGATAACATATCTTCTGCAACTGCAAAGCTTAATCTGTTACATGTTAAATATGAGTGCCAGAAAACAGGATCCTATTTGGAAATATTACGTTGAAAAATGTGACAAAGCTAAAAACAGGTGTAAGGGCAGTTTGCAAGAATGGCAACAAGAAATTGTAAGGACTATACACGTTTAAAAATTCATCATACAATTTGCAAAGAAGCTGTTTCTGCTCCTGCTGCAAGTAAATATAAACTGAGTTTGTTTTATTTAGCACAGTGGACACCGTTTATTGTAATCACGGATAATGTAATCACTATCAGTTATCAGACGGTTATTGTTTTCACTTTTACAAAATCCTGGATGCACGTATCACGGAACATACAAAATAGATCGTTTATTATTATCTGTTAGTCGGTTAATCTCATCATTTTTGACTGTGAAAATAAATAAAACTGATTCAAGACAGTACTGTCTTTTGTTTTGTTATTAATTTGATTTTTCCTTTGTTGTACATGTAGATACATATAACAGTATACGTAACTCCATCGCATCGACATCATCTGCTTCAGCATCTTTAAGTGCAAGTCACTGTCACAAATTTTGTCAAAACCAACTCCGAATATCATTCCTCACATTCAAAACGAGTAGGTAAGAAAAGATCATTATCATCATTTATAATTTACACATCTGTAGATCAGAAGCATATAATTAATAAACAAATCGTAAAAGCAATTTGTGCCACCAATAGTATTTTCAGGTGCATCAAAAATAAAAAGGTAATAAAAGCATTAGACTTATAAAGACCTGTTTATTTGCCTCCATCATAGAAAATTATTTTAACTACCTTATTAGATAAGATTTCTGTGGAAGAACACAAAAAATGTTTTAAAAATTTGAGGGCGATATATTAATATATCTAGTGACAGGTGATCCAGTATTAGCAATGAACACATTATATGCGTAAGAGTAACATCTGATGAAGATCATTAATTTTCCTAAAACACAATTGACACTACCCAATAGCCGCACATGGCAGATTATTTGACTTCCATAACGCAAGATTTTAATTCTTCATGTAAAACAAAATATAATTATACCGTCTCAAGTTTCGTAACAGATAATGTAACATTACTCACATGCGTGAAAATATACAAAATATTTCGGATTTTATGAATTTAAATGTAACAATATATGGCTGCAAGACATATTTGTAAATTTACTGTCGAAAGATTTTGAATTTGAAATGAAAAATATTATAGAACATATTGTCAATGTAAAGCATTTTCGTAACAAGTTGTTACGTTCTCTCCCTGTAATTAAAATTTGGCGCATAGTTTAATTTAAAACTTGATAATCCAGTAGTTTCCACGGTTATTTGCATGTATTAGTGAATCCGGCAGCCTTTGTCAATTGAAATGGTCGCTTATTCATTATCCTGTAGAATTTGTGTTAAATATATTGTAACAATTTTATTTCTGGGTTGATAAATCCCTTCATTAAATGTACGAAAATAATAAAACACCTTTATTAAGTAAAGTCGTAATACGTTTAACAATTTAAATATTACATTAAAACAGCATCTTAGTTCGTTAGTCTATGTGTTTTGGATGTCGGTGTATTCCACAGACAGTCGCAGGCGCGTTTAAAGGTGACCCCCTTGGATCATCGGATCGTCCGAGAGCGCGTGATAAGCACTCGGCCATAGGTAGAAGAAGCAGCAGGATGTATGCGAGGACGATGGCCAGTAACCTGCGTATCAATTTGAATAAGTGAGCACATTTTCTGAATAGCGGTTGGTAAAGTATATACGATATTATCTTATTTAATTTGGAAAATTTGTTTAGCGCAACGAGGATCTAAGCGACAAGAATGTAGGCGACAAAATTTAGGCGATAAGAATTTAATCTACAATCTACGATGCAGTTAGAACTTTAAACACTAGAATCGACGTTAAGAAAACCACTTCATTTTGCAATGTGTATTTAGAAGATGGAAAGCTGATCTAATTAATAGAAGATCGTTTGTTGCTCCGAGCGAAGATACTACTTTGGTATAATGTAAGCTGTAAATTCCGCATAGTGATACACTTCCTAATCCAGTCTAGGAATGCAGTTTTGTTTGGTTCGTAGTAGCTTTAAGAAATTCTAGAAGTACGACTTTGTTATTCACTTCATCTATTGCTAAGCTGGATTTCCCAGTATCAAACTTAAAATTCACTCAGTTGATTTTGTAAGAAACAACACGTTGCTCCAGTATAAAATAACAGGTGTACCTACGTCACTTGTTTGTTTGAAATATGTTGTTGAAATATGGATCCGTGATAGCAGCTGCTTAGCACTGCGCTATTACCACCTTTGAAAACAAGAATAATTTTTGTGAACTTTTTCATTTTAAACTGAACTTAGAACATTTAACTTAAAGAGAAAATTTGTATTTTAATTTTTATAATGTAAATGACCTAAACAGATCTGAGTGGGTTAGAGAATTTTTGTGTAACAAGTTACACCTTGTTGTAATATATTTGATCATGAATAAGGTTGATAAACCTTACTTTAAACTAACAAAGTAATTCAAGTTTTTATTTAATTCTGTTGCATTGAATTTTATTTAAAGAAAAGAGATTCTTTTAGTAAATTATTAATCCAAGCTTAAGGTTTTTTATTTTGATCAAGTGTGATCAAACCTAACCACCGAAAAATTAATATCTTTAAGAGTTGAACTTTGATGCCACCCTTATATAGAAAATATTTTTTTTATATATTTCTTTAGGTATATTTGCGGGACACAAACAGTGCTCCCATTTTATGTTGATTTAATTATTTTACTTTCTTACAGGAACAGCGTCTTATTCTGTTAAGACAGTTTTTTTGTCAGCGAAGGCGATCTTTTTTCTTTGGGTCTCCACGTCCGCCCTTAGAAATATGCCATGCCATTAACGTGAATCAATCCGGACTTGGTGGCGCCTATTTGTTTTAGTTTGAGTATGATCCCCCAACAGATTTCGACTTACCCCCCCATTTCTCATAGCTCTGCCCCAGGAATAGACCCCTAGTTACGTCGGAAGACTTCGTTTTGCTGACCCCCAACTTCTAGAGTCAGATATAGGTATTAAGAAGAGAACGCTAGTTAAGCCCAATTAAGGATAAATGTAACACTGGCGCCGGCAACGTGGGGCTTCGAAATTTGTTTGTTCAAAATTTAATTTGCTTCGAAATTTGTTTGTTCAAAATTTAATTTGCTTCGAAATTTGTTTGTTCAAAATTTAATTTGCTTCGAAATTTGTTTGTTCAAAATTTAATTTGCTTCGAAATTTGTTTGTTCAAAATTTAATTTGCTTCGAAATTTGTTTGTTCAAAATTGTTTTGCCTCAAGATTTGTTTGCTCAACGTTTATTTGATATTAAGGTTTGGTTGTTTAAAAGATTGGTTGAAACGTTAAACCACAGTCAGTCAATTAATTAACTTAGTCAAATTTATTTTTAACTTTCGTTCCGTTTTGACCCAATATACTTTTTCTTGGTATTGTTTTGGCAAAAATTACTTTACCAAATACACCTTTTGACTTTTACCTTTAGTAGCCCGAATTTGTTTTGATAATTTTTGTAAGGTCCAGATCATTTAGATTTATAGGTTTGATTCCATTAGGCTTGTGTAATCATGTCGGAAAAATTCCAAATTGTTTGTCTACTTAAAGAAGAATTGGAGTATGAACTGAAAATTAGAGGAGTAGTGAGTGAGAGACCAGTCTTGGAGAAAAGGAAAATTTTAGGAAGATTGTTAGCTAAAGAAATAGATAAGCCTGGTTGTTTGATTGATCTTTCGTGTTATGAAGTAGACTTTGCAACGGAAAGTAAAGAAATTTCTGTTTCAGTCCAGTCAGTTCGAAATGTTTTGTCCGAATTTGAAGGTGATTCATCAGACTCAATTTTAGGAGAGCGTGTTCCAGGTTAAACCACCTTTCGGGCGAGTTAAGCGCATGAAAATTCCTTCAATAAATTCTGAGGAAGCAATTAAGTTCAGAAATGAGACCGTAGCAACAATACTAACCATTGAAGCTGAGTTATATGATAAAATCAATAAAAGTACAGAGTCTACCTATTTGGATCGGTCTGTTGTAGTATCTCCTTCAGTTGCTAGTGCACCTACCCATTCGATTTCGTATATAACGCCTTCCTTACCTATAGGCTCATGGCCTGTAAAATTCTCAGGTGATCCCAAACAACTATATTCATTTTAGATAGAGTTAGTGATTTAGCACAATCCCGTAAGGTACCGAAGCTGATTTATTTGGATCAGCATGTGAACTTTTGTGGGTGACGCTTTAATTTGGTTTAGGACAGTAAAAATTCATTGAGAGACTGGAACTCTTTGTTAGAACGTTTAAGGGAAGATTTTCTACCCGGTTTTTCAGATGATGACATTTGGGAAAAAATCAGACATCGTCGTCAAGGCAAAGACGAAAGGATTATTTTATTTGTTGCGCATATGCAAACTTTGTTTAGTAGACTGACTAACGAGCCAGCAGAAGTCACTAAAGTTAAGATGATAAGAAGAAATTTGATCCCTGAATATATTTCAGCACTTGCATTGTCAGACGTCCAAGATGTGTCTACCTTAGTAAATTTGTGTAAAAGGTTAGAAGAAGCTTCTTTGATGAAACTAAACTTGGTTTCTGCATCTTCTAGTAAGCCTAACAAGATTTGTAATCCTTCTAAGCATCCATTTGAGACCAAACATCCGGTGTTGAATGAAAAAATTTGTGCTGTTAAGAGTAGGGTGTTTCAAAATAAATTAGTTAATCCTCAAGCAATAGTAGCGGATAAGAGTTCTTTGGAGTCTTCAGGTTGTAATTCTTTTAGTCCCGATAAAAGAAATAATTTTGTTTGTTGGAATTGCTCCCGTAGTGGACATTGGTTTAGAGAGTGTAGAGCAACCAAAAAGATTTTTTGTTTTGGATGTGGTCGAAAAGGCGTTAAGGCGACGTCATGTCCACAATGTTCAAAAAACTAGTAAGGTGGCAGGCGCATAGTGGTCGGCATCCTGTTCCGCGTAATAAGGCTACAGTTATGATTTGTAAACAAGAGAAATATTTTTGTAAAGACGATTGGTCGAGATGGCTTACAGTTGTAAAAAATTTTTGTCAGGACTCTCCGAGGCCTAAGAATAATACTTTGTTCATTGAGAAGCAGTGTGATAATCGACCTTACATTATGGTGAAGTTAATTGATAGGGACATTACCGGTCTTCTAGATTCGGGATGCACTACCTCAGTGGTAGGATCCTTAGCTCTTTCAATAATTAGAAAGTTAACCTAAAAATTTTTAGTTCAGCAAAAACAGGTATTACTACAGCTGATGGTTCAATAAAGTCTGTTTTAGGTTCGGTTGATTTACCAATTTGTGTAGGTAATGACTGTCGTATTCTTAATGCATTAGTGGTTCCGTCCCTACCTCATGCCTTTATATTCGGTAGTGACTTTGCAAAATTATTTGGTGTAGTTGCTGATTTTAGAAATAATAATTGGTTTATTCAGAGTAACATTGAGAACAACATTGGGTATATAGGTTCGTCTTCTATCCCTTTGAACACTAAAGATTCCTTATTTGATTTGCATGACCTTTCGGATGCTCAATGTGCGCAAGCACAAGAGATAATAAATTCATTCAGTGAGATTAGCAGCGACGATAGGTTGGGACGTACTAACCTAATTGAAATGGACATAGACACAGGCAATGCCAAACCCTTCCATAAGAAACCATATGTCATGTCACCATATATGAGTAAGATATTGAATGATGAGTTGGATGACATGCTTAGACTTAAAGTTATCGAACCGTGTACTAGTCCGTGGTCTTCTCCGGTTCTGTTGGTTAAGAAAGCAGATGGAGAATATCGTTTCTGTTTTGATGGTAGGGCATTGAACGACTTAACTGTTCATGATTCGTACCCCCTTGCGAATGTAGATAGAATTCTCAATATGTTGAGATGTGCGAACTATATTTCGTCACTTGATTTGAGAAAATCGTTTTGGCAAGTCCCTCTTAGTGAGTCATCTAAAGATAAGACTGCTTTCAGTGTTATTTCGCGAGGACAATATAGATTTACCTGCATACCATTTGGGTTGAAGAATGCTGCGCAGACGCAACAGCGTTTAGTAGACGCGATTTTTGGTCCACGTTTTGAACCTCATGTGTTTTGCTATTTGGACGACATAATACTATGTTCGTCATCTTTTGAAGAACATCTGAAGTTATTGTTAGAGGTTAAGCAACGTCTAAAAGAAGCTAACCTTACTATAAATATAAGTAAATGTGAATTTTTTAAAAAAACACTTAAATTTTTGGGTTATATAGTAGGTTCAAATTCACTTCGTACAGATCCCGATAAGGTATCGGCGATGGTTAACTTTCCTCGACCGAAAACCACGACGGAGATTAAGAGGTTTATAGGAATGTGCAGTTGGTACCGTCGCTTTATAAAGAATTTTTCGTCATTAGTTTCGCCTATCAATGATCTCATTAAGAGAACGAAAAAAGGTCAAACTGTAAATTGGAGCGCGGAAGCAGAAAATTCGTTTGTGCTGATCAAGCAAGCATTAGTTTCTGCACCTCTTCTTTCACAGCCAGACTATTCGGTACCCTTTATTGTTGAGTGTGACGCAAGCAACACTGGGTTAGGGGCTGTTTTGATTCCAAATATAAAAGGAGAAGAGCGTGTAATTTCGTACGCAAGTAAAACCCTGAGCCGTACAGAGCGCAATTATTCCACCACAGAAAGAGAGTGTTTAGCGGTTATTTTTGCAATTGAGAAATTTCGTCCGTGGGTGGAAGGAGTTCGCTTCACAGTTGTCACTGATCATTTTCGTTACTTTGGTTGAGTAATCTTCAGAATCCAACTGGAAAACTTGCCAGATGGTCAGTTCGATTAAGGCAACATTCATTTGATTTGGTGCATAGGAAAGGAAAATTTAATATAGTCCCAGATTGTCTTAGTCGTGGCGTTCCTTTAGAAAATCCGGAAGTTAATTTAGTAGAGATTAAACTTGATAGCGTAGACTTGTGGTATGAGTCTTTGGGAAAGAAAATTTTGTTGTCACCCAAGAGCTACCCACAATGGAAAGTGGAAGATGGGTTCATTTTTTAAGTTTATACCTTCCAAATTACCGCATTCGGCGAATATTGTAGAGTGGAAGTACTTAGTACCAAGATCTCAGCGTAAAGATGTCATTAAATCATGTCATGACCCCCCCACAGCAGGACATTTTGGTTCTTTAAAAACTTTGTCTCGTGTTCAAGAACTATATTATTGGCCAAAGATGATCTTTGATGTACGTAAATTTTGTAGGAAGTGTTTGATTTGTGGTGCTCAAAAACCACCCAACAAAGGTCCCCTTGGCATGATGGGAAAGGAAAAAGAAGTTGGACTTCCGTTCCAAACCATTGCTTTAGATTTGATGGGTCCGTTCCCTCGTTCCAAACGCGGACATAAATGGATTTTAGTTGTTGGTGACTGGTTCTCGAAGTATTCGATTTTACAACCTTTGCGTAGTGCCACGGCACATTTGATTGAGAAGTTTTTGGAGGAAAAAGTATTTCTTGTCTATGGAGTACCACAATTTGTTATTTGTGATAATGGTCCACAATTAATTGGACGTATTTTTAAAGCTTTGTGTGCAAAGTACGAAATCAAAAGATTTGGTACAATGCTGTTTATGCTCCTCAATGCAATTTTGTGGAAAGAATTAATAAGACAGTTGGTACTGCAATTCGTTCATACGTAGAAGAACATGATACGTGGGATAGTGAAATATCAAAAATTCAGTACGCAATTAATTCAGCAAAACATGAGTCCACCAACTATTCTCCAAATTTTTTAGTCTTTGGTCGTCAGGTACCCTTAAGTGGAAAGGCTTATAGTGATAATTTTAAACCTGGTGAGGATATTGATGTCGTTTCCAGTAGTAGACCTTCTTATGTTTTGGATCGTCAACTTTTGTTTGATATTTTGGAAATGTCCGTGAAAATTTGCATGTAGCTTATCAACGTTCGAGTAAACGCTACAATCTTAGAAGAAGAGACATTTCGTTCCAAGTCGGAGAAAGTGTTTGGAGAGCTAATAAGGTACTCTCGAGTGCTGGTGATAAATTCTCCGCTAAGTTAGCTCCAAAGTTCGTTTTGAGTAAAGTTCGAAAAAAACATTCCAATTTAGTGTATGAATTAGAGAATGAAGATGGGACAAGAGCCAGAAAATGGCACGTAAAGGATTTGAAACCCATTGAAGCTTCGTATCTAAATGAAAATGATGATCCTGACGATTAGTTCCGGTCTGGTCATCTCTTTGATGTTAAGCAATAAAGTAGTGGTTTGCTTTGTTTTGTTCTGATTTTTGATTTAGTGTCGTTTCGTTAATTTTGAAAATTTTGTTTGATAATTGGAACAAGTGGTTAAGGATTTTTGTAGTAGATTTGAGGTGTGCATTGGTGTGCACGCTGGTCGTTTTGTTCTCGCGTTATTCGAAAATGTGTTAAGAAGATGTCTTTAAAAGATATCTTTCCGATGTAGAAGTAAGTGGACTATTTAACCTGTTAGTCCTGATTTCTACATATCTAGGTAGAGAGAATAGTGATTTATTCTTTCCCTTGTTTTTGACCGTTCAAACTTTTTTGTGCGATAAGGTCAAAAGTTTGCATGATGAACCTCACCATTTGATCCATCACTGATGGGATGTGTTGTTTAGAAATTAGTGATAGGATAATCAGTAGGGTGTAGGAGATTACAGCCCTATCTGGTTCAATTTTGTATTTGAATTTGATAAGTAGCCTTATGGTTAGGTTACCTTAGTTTTGATTATCTCTTTGCGGTTAAGTGGTAATATTTTGTGTTTGAATTTGATAAGTAACCGTATGGTTAGGTTACCTTAGTTTTGATTATCTCTTTGCGATAAAGTGATAATATTTTGTATTTGAATTTGATAAGTAACCGTATGGTTAGGTTACCTTAGTTTTGATTATCTCTTTGCGATAAAGTGATAATATTTTGTATTTGAAATTTGTATGTAACCTTTTGGTTAGGTTACTTTTGTTTTGATTATCACTTTGTGATAATGGTGTTTTGAATTTAGACCTATTAGTAGGGTCTTCCTTTTGATTGTCACTTTATAGTGATAATATTTTGAATAGTTATGCTATTTTGATGTTGTAACATTCTTTTTTTGTAGATAGAGCTAATTGAGCTCCAGGAAGTAAAGTTTTTTTTGGAAGTTGAGATAAAATGTAAAATATGTGGTTACAGTTAGTAAATACTAGCCTTGGTAGGAGTAAGAACTTCAAGATAAAGGATTATTTTGAATTTGAATTTTTTTGTCCCGTGGAGTGTTTGACTTTCTAATTTGACCCCTCCCAATTTTGACTTACACCGATTGTGACTCCCCGATTTTGTCTCCCGATGGACGTTAGGTACACGAAGTTACCAACACACTCGAATTTGTAAATAATTGTCCCCCCCTAGTTTTAATAAATTCATAAGAATTTGTATTGTTAGTTAGGAAGGTAGAAGAGGCTAGTATATTTAATAAAAAAAATTTTTTTGTATTCGTTACACTTAAAGTTTTTCTTTGTTAGAAAAAAATTTTTTTTCTTTTAGGAAAGGGGTAGTGTAACAATTTTATTTCTGGGTTGATAAATCCCTTCATTAAATGTACGAAAATAATAAAACACCTTTATTAAGTAAAGTCATAATACGTTTAACAATTTAAATATTACATTAAAACAGCATCTTAGTTCGTTAGTCTATGTGTTTTGGATGTCGGTGTATTCCACAGTCAGTCGCAGGCGCGTTTAAAGGTGACACCCCCCCTTGGATCATCGGATCGTCCGAGAGCGCGTGATAATCACTCGGCCATAGGTAGAAGAAGCAGCAGGATGTATGCGAGGACGATGGCCAGTAACCTGCGTATCAATTTGAATAAGTGAGCACATTTTCTGAATAGCGGTTGGTAAAGTATATACGATATTATCTTATTTAATTTGGAAAATTTGTTTAGCGCAACGAGGATCTAAGCGACAAGAATGTAGGCGACAAAATTTAGGCGATAAGAATTTAATCTACAATCTACGATGCAGTTAGAACTTTGAACACTAGAATCGACGTTAAGAAAACCACTTCATTTTGCAATGTGCATTTAGAAGATGGAAAGCTGATCTAATTAATAGAAGATCGTTTGTTGCTCCGAGCGAAGATACTACTTTGGTAGAATGTAAGCTGTAAATTCCGCATGGTGATACACTTCCTAATCCAGTCTAGGAATGCAGTTTTGTTTGGTTCGTAGTAGCTTTAAGAAATTCTTTTGTGTTTCACTCTAGAAACACGCTATTTTGTTTCGATACGTAGAAGTACGACTTTGTTATTCACTTCATCTATTGCTAAGCTGGATTTCACAGTATCAAACTTAAAATTCACTCAGTTGATTTTGTAAGAAACCACACGTTGCTCCAGTATAAAATAACAGGTGTACCTACGTCACTTGTTTGTTTTGAAATATGTTGTTGAAACATGGATCCGTGATAGCAGCTGCTTAGCACTGCGCTATTACCACCTTTGAAAACAAGAATAATTTTTGTGAACTTTTTCAATTTAAACTGAACTTAGTACATTTAACTTAAAGAGAAAATTTGTATTTTAATTTTTATAATGTAAATGACCTAAACAGATCTGAGTGGGTTAGAGAATTTTTGTGTAACAAGTTACACCTTGTTGTAATATATTTGATCATGAATAAGGTTGATAAACCTTACTTTAAACTAACAAAGTAATTCAAGTTTTTATTTAATTCTGTTGCATTGAATTTTATTTAAAGAAAAAGAAATTCTTTTTAGTAAATTATTAATCCAAGCTTGAGGTTTTTTATTTTGATCAAGTGTGATCAAACCTAACCACCGAAAAAATTTATATCTTTAAGAGTTGAACTTTGATGCCACCCTTATATAGAAAATATTTTTTTTATATATTTCTTTAGGTATATTTGCGGGACACAAACAGTGCTCCCATTTTATGTTGATTTAATTATTTTACTTTCTTACAGGAACAGCGTCTTATTCTGTTAAGACAGTTTTTTTTGTCAGCGAAGGCGATCTTTTTTTCTTTGGGTCTCCACGTCCGCCCTTAGAAATATGCCATGCCATTAACGTGAATCAATCCGGACTTGGTGGCGCCTATTTGTTTTAGTTTGAGTATGATCCCCCAACAGATTTCGACTTACCCCCCCATTTCTCATAGCTCTGCCCCAGGAATAGACCCCTAGTTACGTCGGAAGACTTCGTTTTGCTGACCCCAACTTCTAGAGTCAGATATAGGTATTAAGAAGAGAACGCTAGTTAAGCTCAATAAAGGAAAAATGTAACAATATAGTTATAAAATTTAAAGTACTTCGAATCTGCGGTTATTATTATCTTTGATAAATTTAAATGTATCGAATATACTCTATGTTGATAACTTGCTAAACCTCGGGTTTTATTAGTACATGTAATTATAATTTAAATATAGCAAACTACTCTTTCAATATAATATTAAAAGACGGTATCTATTTATAAAACAGTTGTTGCAGAAATATTATAATACATTCAAGAACATGGTTTTGGTTGGTTGAAGCATTTGTTTCGGATATATAACATGCATTTAGGTTTCTTGTTATAAGTTGTTGACTTTCGAGTTTTCTAATGTGGATTGAACGCATGATTCCGATAGTGTCGGTTACTTACTTGGAAACAAATACTTTCGTAATTATGAGTGATCTTGGCTGCTCTTCTTTTTCTAATAAGCTTGCATTCGTTTGTTGACATGATATAGTGGTTTAAAAGACAAATATCTGCTCAAATGGATTGTGTCAAAGTGCAAACTTGGAAATATTTGATTTTCCTTAACGGGGAGGATATAATACCAGCTATTCATAACTGAGGATCCACGGGAATTTCTGTACTATGTTGTCTTTGGTTATATTGAAGACTGAAATAACATCATTACCAGATAAGCCGACTGGTGAAATATTCTTGAGGTGCTCTAGGAGGCAAAATGCAGAATGCCTCGCTTAGCTATAAGATTGGATGTCCTTTGTTAACGTTTTTAGGTATTGAAATTAATTTTGCTTCGGCGAAATGTGCCTATGGCAACCACTAGTATTGGGGGAATATTTATTAATAATAGATTTGCACAGACTGTATAAAATTTTTCTCCTATATATTTCTTTTTAGGATTACTCCTGTTTGGGGTATATTTTGCAACAACAACAACACCAATCACGGTATTCCCTTTCGGAGTAACCAAACCTAGCACTTCTTTCTGGGAGGATATGCACGGTATAACTCTAGACTTCTACATTACTTTTACTCCCAGCACCATTAACAATCTTTCTCCACATCCCTCTGTCCCTACACACTTCCTTTACCTCTGTAACATTCATACATTGCTTTTGGCATGCTCTTTTATTCCTAATATTTCTCACTTGTCGTTTTTTCAGAACCTCCTCCGCTACATTCAACCATCTTTTATGCGGTCTGCCCCTTGCAACTCTGCCAGTCATCTTGCTTGGATATATACGTTTGGTAACTTTATCCTCGTTCATTCTTTGCATATGTCTAAGCATACTTCGTTCGCTTAACTCCTTAAGGGTCACTTGCACCCCACACTCTTTTCTGATCCATTCGTTTGGCATATTGTCTCCCTACGTTTTTCCACACACACTTCTTAGGAACCTTTCCTAGAGCATTTTTACGACTAACATGCTTCTTTTGCCAGACCCAAGTTTCGCTTCCATACAGAACAGTTGGCACAAATATATATCTTGTTTGGGAAATTTATGTAGAAACAATCGAGTAAGATCTAATTAATTTGATTTCATGGTAAGAATATCCTAATGACGAAGACCGCTTGTATTATGTTTTAGATCTACTTATTTTTACATAACTATTTTTTCAGCTCCAGCTCAAATGCATTTGAGCTGTGAGAAGCTTTAATTGCTGTGTCCACAATCATATTAATGTTTTTTTTCTTTTAAAAAGAAGCGGACATTGAGTAAGTACTAACTTTTTTTTTGTTAATGAATATTTAAATACTATAGCAACTAAAGGACCAAAAACGGTCCCCTATATATTTGCATGATTTTTTTGTTCGATGACAAAAGAAGGTACTTTATTTTATCGGAGATTTTTGTTATGCTATGGAAATCCTCCGGGATATTTTAGTTGAATGTTATTTTCTCTGCAGACAGATTTTCCTTTTTATAACTTGTTGTTTTTTAAAGTTTTGTAAATAAAAACATTCTCTTTGGAGTTCCTTTTTCTTTCTGTGACCCACCCCACTCTAGGATGTTTTTAGCTAGCACGACATTAATTCTTTCAATTCCCCTTGTTTTGTTTTTGTAGGTACTTGGTGCAGGGCTACTGTTACTTTACTGACTGTACTTTACTTTTCTCTTGTCTGCACAGATTACCTTAACAAAGTATGTATACCCACCTTAAGCTACAGTGAGCAAGTAGAAGCAATCTACAAGATTCATAAAAAGACATGAAAATTTAATAATTATGGGAGATTTTAATGCAGTGGTAGGTAAGGGCAGGCGGTGTAGCTGGTATGTGTGTGACTATTACACCCAAGGTCCCTGGTTCGAATTCCGACACGGTCTGCTTGAAAAATGTTAGGCGAGCATTTTTCACAAAAATACGCCCTCGTTCGGATGAGAGGTAAAATGGATGTCCCGTGTGTGTGTGTGTGTGTTGTCATGCACGTTAAAGATCCCTATCTTGCTTGCAACAGCAAGGGTTCGACAAAATTTCCAGGTAAAAAAACTCGCTTCCTGGCCAATGTAGTACTTTCGAGTGGAGCATTGGAGAATCAAATGTAGGGTAGGGTAGCAAAGGTAAATTTATTTGGCCTGGACACCATAAGGAAAATAGGTTGCTGGAATTTTGCAACAAAAACAATTTCACCATCACAAACACATTAACTCAAAAACATGCTACAAGACGAAACACATGGACGATGCCAGAAGACAGGAAAATATCGATTAGATTACATTCTTGTTCGACAACAGTTTAGAAATTAAGTAGAAGATTGTAGAATCAACCAAGAAGCAGATACAGACACTAACCACAACATAGTGATTATGAAAGCCGCACTTACATTTATAAATAAAGAACAGAAAAAGGCATTTTGACTTTGAGAAACTAAAAGATAAAGATATCCAAAAAAGACGAATTGCTGAAAGATATTGAAAAGTTTCTGATACTAATGTAATAGAAACATTGGAATAACGTAAAATCTAGCTTAGATGTGGCAACCAGAAATATTTCAGGGTATAAACTAAAAAAAAAGAAACCATGGATAACAAAGATATTCTGAATTTAATAGAAGGAAGGTGAAAATACAAAAATAGACCAGACGAAGCAGGAAAACAGAGATACAAAACCATAAAATGGAAAAACATTTGCAAATGCAGGACGGTTAAAGAATAATAGATTGGTGAAAACTGCAAACGGGTACAAACTAAGATGGAAATAGGAAAGACTGGCAAAAGAAATAAACTAATTAGAATGAATTTTAAGTGGCAAAAATATAAGGAGCACAAGAGGAAGCATCATTTTAGAAAATGTAGAGAAAGTGATTATATGGCCAGAATATATAGGGAATTTATATGCAGGACCAGAAGTAAAAGCACTAGAACAGGAAACTGACATTGAAAAGGATGACAAGATAACCTGTACTTGGAGAAAGTTTAAATTAGCATTAAAGTCTGAAAAATAAAAAGGTACCAGGTATAGATAAGATGCAAGCAGAAATTCTAAAAGCCAGTGGTCAAGCAGTAACAGAAGGTCTCCTTCAACTTGTCAGATATATGTATGAGACAGGCGAGATACCCAAAGATATCAAACATAACATCATAGAAACTATACCAAAATAGAAAAGCGAGGATAAATGTGAAAATTTTCAAACAATAACTTTGACGGCACATGTGTCAAAAAGATTAAGTAGAGTTGTACAAAGACGGATGGAAAAACGAGCTGAAGAAATACTAAAATATCAATTTGGGTTTAGGCAAAACAAGGGGAACATGGAGGTCATTTTAGCTTAAAGAGTGATAATGGAGAAAACAATATTAAAAGGAGAAACCATGTATATAGAGTTTGTAGATCTTGAAAGGGCATTTGACAATGTAAAATAGAAAAAAATGTTCGAAACACTCAAAAAGATTGAAATGAGTTATAGGGATAGACAGACAGTACATGGCTTATACAATTAGAGCAAGACAGATGAGAAGTAAATATTAGGAAAAGTCTGAGACAGAGGTTGTCCACACCCACAAATTTTTAACTTGTACACAGAAGAGGCAATGAATGCTGTCAAATGCAGAAAGACATTTGGAATTATTTTGCAGGGATAAAAGATTGATGATATGCTTAAATTTACAGATGATATACCGATATTAGCATTTAGCAAGGAAGAGAGAAAAATTTTTTAACGAATTGCAAACAGTACTAACACAAAGAAATGGTATGAAAATCGAGAAAATAAAACTAAAGTACTAGTATGAAAGGAGGGGTAATTAAATCAAAAGCCCGAATACAAATAGAAAACGAGAACTTACATGAGTTTAAGGAATTGTGCTACCTAAGAAGTGAAACAACACAAGATGGGAAAAGTGCAAAAGATATAAAAACAAAGACTAGCTCAAGGCCGAGCTGCATTTAACAAGAAAAAGTAACTAATATGTTCAAAGACAACAAACAGATACACAAGGAAAAGCATATATGTGTGGAGCACAGCACCGTAGTTTTGAAATGAGGACAGGAAAAGATAAAAACTTTGAAATGTGGTGCTAGAAACATATGATGAAGATATCATGGACAAAGTAAGAACAAAGGAGTTCTAGAAATAATAGAAGAAAGAGATGAGAAAACATGAGAGATAGGATACCTACCAAGGCACGAGACAATAGTAGGGAATACATTAGAAGCAGAGAAAGGAAAAAAGAGAGATAGAGTTAGAGCTAGTTTAGACATATAGCGAAAGATGTAGGTTGTGAAAATTTCAGGGCATGTGTAGGTTAGCTTAAGTGGAAAACAATGGACTTATACATCCCAGTTCTAGGAATGAAGATCTAATGATAAGGATAGCTTGTCCGATAACCACAATAAAGAGAATTTAAATTTGTTTTGATATATTACTATTTCCATGGCCTTAATCTATATTTTAAAATTTAAATAAAAATTAAGAGAGAAAATGCATTTTATATTCTACTTCTTGCAGAAATTTAATTGTCATCGAAGTGTCCAATATTTATTTTAATTAAAAACTCATTTGGAAGGCAGAAAACTCGAATTAAATTTGTTTTAATTTAAAAAATAAAATGAATTAGTATAAAAAATAAAAAGTTGAAGAGCGAGTCGAGCTCACACTATTAGGGTTCTGTACAGATACTACAGTGAGCAATCAATAAATCAAAATAAGCTGTTTTTATTTTTTATGTATATGTAAATCTTAGCCAAATTTGATTGTGATAACTGAAAGATGAATATATTGTCCCACATTGTACTGGTACATTATTAGTAAATACGTTGTCTATTACCGTTTAAAAAATTTTTCCCCCCAACAACTATTACACTGTCAAAAAAACCTGCAGTTTTACGATAATGTCTCAATAGCTACTATCCCTATTAAAATCAAAATTTTAGCTTTGGAAATGTAGGAGAATAGGGGGGAGGGGAGGGTTCATTTTGAGCTATATCATGAAGACTACTGGATCGAAAATTATAAAAAACCCTAAAAATGGTTTATATCAATGGTTTCTTTAAAAAAAATCGCTCAATAAATCAAGCAAACCCTGCATCAGTATCTGTTCTAAAGTGTCGATTAATTTTAAGATTTATTTCATTTTAACGGTAATCTTAAACAAAAAAATGTTTTCGCAATTGCTTGGCGAGGGATGGGCAAAATTTTCTGACAAAATATTTGGATACCAAACCAGTACTAACTTTTAAATACATGTACACTAAGTTAAAATGATTTTAGGTTTTGGTTATCACAGCACCCCCATCTATTTTTGTAATTGTTTGGAGTGGGAGACGCAAGGGGACAAAATTTTTTAATAACGATTGTTGAATACAAAATTTTGAGATTGCTTTTAAAGAAATCATAAGTGGAGGACTGTTGTTTCGCCAGGTCTCCCCACCCCCCATACATCCAATAAGGGGGTGATACAAAATATTTTAACTATGATATCTTTCTGTACAAAATTTTCAGACTAATGTTGAAATATTCAAAGCAACTGGGGTGTAGCGTAGCAGACCTTGCACACACTACCCTTGACCATGCACTAGTTTAATATATCAGGTTATCATAAAGTAAGGGATATATTTTAAATTATGATAACTTTTTAACAAATTAAGTTAATAACAAGAAATAAATGAAATCTAATTGCTTATGAAATGGGATTTAGTATGCCCAAAACAGGTTACGGCAATTGCTCAATATGACCTCCATTTTGTTATTGTAAGATCACTATCCTTACCTCCAAATTGTACACAGCATTTCGTAACATTTCTGGTTGAATTGTACCAATTTGCTCCGTAATACTGTCTTTTAATTCTTGTAGCGTAGTTGGTCGTCTTCTAAACACTAAACTTTTTAAATAACCCCACAGCCAGTAATCCGCTGGGTTTAGATCAGGTGATCTTGGTGGCCATGAATTTACGAAATGTCTGCTTAACACGCGATCTTGAAAAACGTTGGTTAACAATTCTTTGACTGGTCGAAAAATGTGCGGGTGCTCCATCCTGCATAAAATGATGTTTTCAATTCCGTAGTGCTCGTTTTGCAGCTGTGGAATAACATAATTTTGTAACATTTGCAAGTATCGTTCACCATTTACAGTTACAGATACGGCTTGTCCATTCTGCATTTCCTCGTAGAAATACGGACCAATAATAAAATCAGCTGTAAAACCGCACCAAACGGTGACTTTCTTGTCATGAAGACCTTTTTGAACGATTTGTTGCGGATTTTCTGCAGACCAGATTCTACAGTTTTGAGTATTGACTCCACCATTCAGAGTAAAATGTGCATCTGTCCATAAAATACGGGATAACCATTCGCGTTCAATTTCCATCTAAGCCATTACTCGCAAAGAAAAATCGTACCTAGTAGCCAAATCTGGGTCCTTTAATTCAAACAGCATTTTCAGTTTATATGGATACATGTTTAGAATTTTGCATAAAATTTTCCAAACCGTGGTATACGGCATTTGCAATCGCTTGGATATCGCATTTGCACTGCTGATTGCGAGTGAATTGCTTCTGGCTATGTCTTGATTTTCATGAAGAACCTCTGCAACTTGGACATCACTAATTATTGGTCTTCCTGATCTTGGTAAGTCAGTTACAGACCCTGTTCTTTCAAATTTTTGTATCAAATTGCGGTACGCTTTCATTTGACAGGATCCCGCTCTCAAACCCATTCTCGTGCGAAATCTTCGTAATCCAGCAGTGTAATTTCTGCCGGATTCATAATAGCACTGAACTAAACCAATTCTTGTTTGTAAATCCATGTTATTACAGTTGAGTCATTTGAACTCAATGTTTACTTGAGTTTTAATTTCAAAATAAAACTTCAAATTGAATAATTTCGTTTTGACACTAGTGTCAACAATTGTTATGACAACGCTTTTGTTTCTCATAGATATGGTAAAATCCCATTCATTAAGCAACTAGATTTCGTTTATTTTATATTACTAACTTAATTTATTAAAAAGTTGTAATTATTTAAAATATATCCCTTACTTTATGATAACCTAGTATTTTCAATTCTTAGTTTATGGTATGATTAAAGTGACCAGATTTTTAGATGGGCAAAGCGTGACAACTCTGAAGAGGGGGGATCAACAAAAATTTTCATACAGATTAAAAATAATATCGTAATATTTTTTTATTTTTAACCTAAGTACAATTTATGAATATAAAAAAATGTATATTTTATTCCTCGACATATTTTTATTTGAGTGAATTTGTTTCAGTAGATTGTTGTCATTTTTTAAAATATTGTAAAAATCTTCACAAGAATTTGTCAAATTATATTTGACACATAAAATGGCTTTCAAAGTTTCAACACTTAATTTTGATTTTTCTGATGTTAATTCTAAAAGTCGGGACTTTTGAAAAACGTCACGGGACGTGGGACAAATTGTGAAAAATCGGGACTGTTCCGCCAAAAGACGTCTGGTCACCTTAGGTATGATTAACCACATAAAAATTTAGGCATTCCTGGAATACTACTTGTACTTTATAGTGATTTATAATGAATAGATTTTGTGATAAATTACAATTATCAAACTATTGCAATGCTTAGGTTGTAACTTATTAATTAGTCTTTATTTCGTAATTTCAGTGTAAATTACAAACACTACGAACTACTAAATTCAAGTACAAATACCCTGACAAGAATGTTTTGTCGGTTACGGTACTTAACATGTGTTACGAGTGCAATAACTTAATGCAAATTGTAAACGAGGACATTAACTACATCTCGTTTGTTACGTCCCAGTTCCAATCAGTTTAGGAAATTAACAAAAAACAGCATCAGTATATGTGTAAATGGCAGATTAAATCTGTGAATGTTTTATACTAGTATAAAGTTTGGAAATATAGAAGCATAAATGCACTTAACAACTTAAAACGGATGTTTCTAATTAGTTTATTTATAACATCAGCTTAAAAAAAACATATTATAGTACACTTCACTTAAGCATTTTTCAATTCATACTAGTATTTTTATTTAACAAGTTTATAAAATTAGAATTTAATTTACATTATAAAATATAAACTGTCAAAATATTTATAAAGTTGGAGTTCTTCGGTACCAAAATCGAGCACGAAAATCATCTGAACATGTTAAAAAAGCTGCTTGTGTAGGTGAATGTGCAATAAGTCTAACAGCTCCATTATGTCCAAGTGATAATAATTGCTTTCTAGATGCATTACGAGAATTCCATGCACATAACGATGTTGTCACTTCATCAGGAAATAAAATGTAGTCTTCCGTATGATTAAAAACAGCTTGAGCCTCGTACTCCTGTTTACCAGTTGTTCCAGCTCCAGTATATGCAATTAAGCAACGCGAGGTTGTCAATTCCCATAATTTGCATATGGAATTTTTCCCGATGACAATAAATATTTTCCATTTTTACTAAAAGCAACTGAACATACCTCTAAGCCATCGTGTGCATCCATAAACGTATTGATACAATGATTTGATACTCCGTCCCATAACTTTATACTACCATCTTTGCTACAAGTTGCAAATACGCGTGCATCATTAGACCATTTTATACAAGTTATAGAGTTTGTATGTTGATTGGATGGTATGCTACTAACAAAACATTGACTTGTGTTAATATCATACAAACGTACGACTGAATGTTGTGTTCCAACCAGTAAGTAATCACCTCCTGGATGTATTGCAAAACATCGCACAGGTTCAGCCTCCTAAAATTAAATATTATATGAATAAACATATTTAAACAAAATTTGTGAACTTTTTTCACAAGTTGAAATGTATATAAGTCCTGGCAACTACATGTTCGGACACCTGTCTTTTATAGACTATGTACAGAATTAACTTAAGAGTTAGCTATTGTATATGTTACCAACCAAATCCGAATTCTGATATTCCCATAAAGACTAGACCAAATGCAAACTTCCGATTGCTCATAGAGCTTTACAAGTTTCATAGGCTAAACGTGAAATCTTAGTTTGTCGTGGAATTCTTAACACATAAATTAATTCATATTGGACAAACTAAACTGCAGGAGAATTGAAGTGATCCACTAATAATAAATGGAATTCGACTTTCCGAAATATTTGTGTGTAGCTATTTTGCAAATTTGGTATGCAAAGCAAGGGGGCTTTTGGCCCCACTCTGGAAATTTCTCTAGCTCATTTTTAACCTATATAAACATGAGGGTAAACCAAAAATTTAATATTGTTATTTTTTTTCAGTAATCCTTTTTATCAAAATAATGTTTACTTTTTTTATATGGACTAGAACAATATAAAAACATGCAACTCAATTTTAATGTTTGGAAAACTTATGTGGGTTATAAATTGTTCAAAAAATTACAAAAACCGTTTAAATCATACTCTACCCCTCAATAATTTATCAATAAATAGTTTTTATTATAACAAGTGGATTATTTCAACTTTTTAGAAGGTTAAACGCACTCGAAAATATGACAACTGTACCTGTATAACATTCTAGAAATACACTTAATTGCCTCCTCTCCCCCCAGACTTTAAGTAATCAGTCGGTGTCTTACAACCTGTTGTAGTGAACGTGTCTTTTTGTTTAAGTTGTTGCTGTTGCTTACGGCATGCTTCGAGTCAATTTGTGATTTAAGAATAAAAATTATTATAAATATTTATTCAAAAAATGGAAAACCGCGATGTTAAATCCCCCCCTCTAAACTTTTCCACAACAAAAATCAATAGAGTTGCAAAATCAACTACAAATTAAATTTTCTAGTTACCACCAAGCAAGGATCCGGACTGTGATCTCTTTTTAGGACCTTAACACGCCAGTTATGACCAGAATGAAAATCTGATAACTGATAGACATTTGGCAAAATCTTCCTCTTCATGCAGCATCTAATAAACTTGGAGTTAAACTTACACGCAATAAAGTCTGAAGCTTTAGACAATGTAAAATTTCTTTTCCACACAACTTGACCAATCTCTAACGATAATGATCCATGTCTCAAATTGTACTACCACAGAGCATTCTAATTCATGGAGCTGCGGCATTCTTGGGCCGTAAGGCTCCTACTAGCAAAAGCCACAACATTCTCTTCATAATAAAATTATTGTGTAAGTACACAACCTAAACCCACTTACGAAGCATCCGCCTGTATACGAAACCTATTGAAAAAATTTGGGCAAATGAGCATAAGCGTGGAAAGCAAAAGCCACAACATTCCCTTCACAATAAAACTTTGTGTAAGTACAAAACCTAAACCCACTTACGAAGCATCCGCCTGTATACAAAACCTATTGGAAAAATTTGGGCAAATGAGCATAAGCATGGAAATCAAACATTGCTTAACATCCAAGAACACTTTTTCTTCCTCAACTCAAACAAAATGTTTTGATTTCCTCGTTAAGCGATTGAGCAGGGCCATATGACAAGCAAAATTCTTGACAAACCTTATATATACCACAAAATTATCCCCACAAAAAGACAAACTTCTTTTACATTTCTTCAATCTAACCTTTTCAAGATCGGCTCGTAATCTGCCTTGGCCTAGATGAAGCCCAAGTATCTGAGACTATTTTTGATGAATTTGCATTTCTCAGGGTTTATTGTGAACCCTGCAGAATTTATACGTTTAAAAACTTCTTTCGATACCTTAATGTGCATGTCAAAATCTGATGTTATTATAAAAATTTTGTCTAAATAAATTGACACCCAATTTTCTAAGTAAGTCCACGGATTATATCGATTAATTGCTGAAAAGAGTTAGCAGGAACATGCTCGTAAAACGATAAAATTCTTTCCCCACTACAACAAAAGCCATTCTCACTTTGTTAGTTTCTTCCATCGGAATTTGACGGTAAGCCGATCTGAGATATTTTTCTTAACTTTCTGAAAATCAATACAACGTCTAAACTTATTAAATTTCCTCACCATAACAATAGGTGAACTCCAGGCTGTTTTAGATTTCGCGATAACATGCTGAGTACTAACATTTTATCTATCTCAGTGTCAATCACTTTCTGTATGTAAGGAGATACACTGAGTAATATCGTTGTTGGATAGAAGGATAATCCCTTGTATCGCATATTTTTGGCATAACCAAACCATCAAATACCTCTTTAAAACCTAAAACCATCAGTTCTTTGTGTTCCTTTTACTGCACATAATTTAAAGAATCTCTGATGCAAATTCCATTCAAATAATTAATGTAAACACCCCTTTGTTACCTATTATTAATGAAAAAACATTCCTTTGACGCAAAAAAGTTGATATCTAAAATAATATCCTCTGTCACCTCAAGAATAGTTCATATCTAAAATAATATCCTCTGTCACTTCGGGAATAATCAATGCCTTTATCATGCTGATGTAGTTTCCTAATTTAATCAGAAGTTGAACCGCACCTATAATGTTACATGCCCAACCATTAGCAACAGCAACCAACATATAATAGATCCTAACTTAATACCAACCTCCCTTAACCTAAACTAAGTAGTACGACCAATAACAGTTTGATTTGTGCCTGTGTCTACTAAACCTATAAATGCAATATCGTACACCAAAACATGCACAAATGGATAACAATTCATCTTTACCTATAAATAGACTCTCTATTCTATCCTTCTGAAATTCTGTTCGAATAGTTTCTAGGCAAGATCCACATGATTAATTTACCAACCTTGTATCTACGATCTCCGATCGGATACTTAACAACATGTATAGTTTCCCAACACATGCAATTAAATTTAATATTACCATCCCGGCCACAGTAAAAACAAAATTTCCTAGTTCTGGAATGTTCACAATGCTTAAACCCATGTCAAGGAAATGAAGCCGTAGATAAATTAGCTAAACAACAAATAACTAATACCGACATCCAACTCAAAACTCCAAAAACAGACGTCTATACAATTATCTTAAGCAAAATAGACCAAAAATGAGAAGAAACCTGGAAGAATACCCAAAATAACAAACTTCGTCAAATAAAACCAAAAACCGAACTGTATGCACACATCCCAAAATCAAGAAGACAACAAATAATATTATTAACAAGATTAAGAATATGACACACTGCATATACACACAACTACTTGATGACAAAAGAAGCTCAACCTATATGAAAAAAATGTAAAACAAACCTAACAGTAGAGCATGTCCTAATGAATTGTGAAAAATATCAGAAAACAGTCTCAAATACAACATACAACAAGATGTACAAACTAGCTTGAAACACACACCCAATATTGTACCACTGCTAACTATCTTAAAGATATAGAAATCCTAAATCGTATATACAATATACAAAAATAAACATGTATTGTAGCATAGATTATAAATAATACTTCCAACGTCCACTAATAACTGTAAATGTGGAAGCGGATAGAAGTCAATTAAAAAAACATTCACACTTAATGGCCCGACCAAAGAGAAGAAACACAATTATTCAAAATAAGTTTAATCAGCATACCTAACAATTCGGGTTCTAATTGGTGTAAAGAAGTAACCAGTCTTTGATGTGAGTATGAAGTCAATTGTTTATTCACCTCTCCTCTTTTGCATAAGCTTAGTATAGTTGAAACCAAATAAAGTTGCTTATGACTCATTGTTCGTAATACCTTAAAAATGTATGTCGAGCAAGCTCCACAATTCAATGTCGCCTTGGAATATAACGTTCTATCAAATCAACAACATTGACATGTAAAAGTTAGCTTAGCTTTACCCTGCGCTTCGACTTATGAACAAATATTTTCTTTTCATTCAAGAATTTACATAATCCAAAGATTTTGAACTGCATTATAATAATTTGAAGAGTTTGAAATGGTTTATTAGCACGTAATAATTTTTAAACTACAAAATAAAGCTCAAAAACACAAATGAATTTACAAACTTTATGAACCAAAATAAGACATACGTTTGCTACTTCTTTATTACAGAATTATGAAGAAACACCTTTCTATAGCTATCCTGTTGTATGAAGTGAAATTAGTAGACACGAGTAACATACATTATATTACAGTTGTGTTTTCTATCTAGGTATTGCGATGAGTCACACGCAAGTTTGTTTGGTTCCAATTATAACTCATCTACCATAGAGAAGTCCTGTAGACCTAAACTGTGATTGTAGTAGGGAGAGACATTCCTAAGAAGGATAGCCAATTTTTCTTCCTCTGGTAAAGGCTTAGAAAGTCTAACAAACAGATTTATCATGTACGCGAAAAAGTCGCCTATTCATTATGGTAATGGCTTCATATTGTGAATTCCCACTAATTATTCTCGTTAATCGAATGGTAGGTATTCACAATGTAACCGAGAAACAGACTTGCCATGACATAATAGAGCATCAAACTGGCCTATAGCATATACGAGCAGTAAATCTATGATCGAATTATTTAATTCTATTGCATTAACATTGCGGGCCATCCTATGCTCTTTGACCATTTCAAAAGATTCATTAATACTACAGCGGTTAAGGTCCCCAGAAAATGTAATACCCCACTTACATACAGGGTATACTTTTCGACAGTAAGCCAGCACAAGATATATTATCATTTAAGGATCGATTTTCGAGAGCAATCCATAACCCACGAGCAATAACGGTTAGTTCCGGTTCGGTGCTAGCTTCATCTAATGAAGCATCTATTTTCCCTAAGTGTTCCATCAATGTATTAAGGGAAGTAAATGCTTACATTTACTTTCCATTTTTAATGGAATAGCAAGGATTTGGCAAAATTTAAAATTTTCCAAGTAAAAAAAAAACTTGCTTCCTGGCCAATGTAATAACTTCGGGTCGAGCATTTGAAAATCAAATGTAGTACCTCATCTTGAAGAACTTGCAGAAGAATGGAATATATCCACACTGATTGTACTAAACTTACTCATCATTTGTTTATTTCCTGCTACCCATGTAACATGTAAGTGGTTTATTCATTATTGATTTTGTAAATAAAAGTTTTTATTTATAAATGCTAATTTGTTGTTCTAATCATACGCACTGTCACATAACGGTTCATAAGAAATACCCTAAACTAATAGATTTGTTCAAATAAACATTAAACAGTTACATAAATAATAAATCATTAAAAAGGCGGAAACAAATTAGTACTAAGAATAGTTTATTCAAAAATATAAGTTTGATATTCCTGATAGTGTCAAATAAATAATATTATAGGGCCACAACATCATTTCAATTTCATATGTGATGTTGGCCTATAAAGTCTATAAAATGTCAACCACTCCACTTTTACATAAACCTAAAACTGTAACAGTAGCTTACCGTAATAGTTTTGAAAGCCTTTTTCACACTGGCCTTAGATATATCAAACAGTTTTACAGTTAAATCTTTGGAACCAGACAGTAAAACCAGCTCACGTGGATGAAATTCTAAACAAGTAACCTCCTCAGTATGGTCATATAATGTACGTATTACAGGATGACCCTGTTGTTCTGCTCTAGAAGGGTCCATTTCGTCTGGTGCAGATTTTGCCAACATTCGATCAACATCTAAAATCTAATAAGCAATTAATTGTAATATTGTAAAAATTAAAACAACCACCTTTATACTAGCATCTACACTGCCAGTAGCTATTAATTGTCCATCACCAGAAAAGCAGCCAGCACGACAATTGCCCTTATGTGACGTAACATATGCAGTTTCGTATAATGCTGGTTCAGGAGCAGGTAAGTTAGACTCAGTTTCAAACTCCAAATCTAATTTTTAAACAAATACTAAATTTAAGGTAACACACATGCATCTATCCTACCTAATCCAGGGCCTACATTGTTATTTCCTATTCCAACATTTTGTGGCCGATCTTTTCGATCTGGTTCATTTTCCATCCCGGCCATCATAACATGCACTAATCTGTCACTTGGTGCACAGGGAGGGTCTGCACAGACAGCTGCACTAAGGGTAGTTGCAAGAGCTTGATGGCCATCATAAAACAGTTGACTAAAACCATAAATATCGATAGTAGGTTAAGTTGAAAGTAAACATATTAACCTTATCATAAGTCTATATAAGATATCACGAGATTTTATTAAATTTTTTGGAGGGGCATTTTCTTCTGGTACATTATCAACCTTCATGTTTACAAACGTTAAAGATTCTTTTCTAAAGACTTAGATGACGCTTAATAAACTCGGCTATAAACTCGCACAAAAATAATACAAGATGAAAGTTTCTATTAAACCGTCGTTTGGTAAGTGTGTATAAAGAAACACCCTACATTATACCGTTTACAACATTACTAAAAATGAGGTGTTAAAATATTGTGTAAAAAACCACCAATGTCCTTTTCCACAATGTTGAAAAACAATAGCTTGAAATAAATTAAATCTTTTGAAATTAACTATTTTAAAAGTTTAAAATATTTTTTCTAGAGTAATAGGGTTTCCAATAAGGAGAGCTCAATGAATAAATTTCACAAATGAATATAAATATCTAATTGTCTATACAATTTTAACAAAGCGTAGTGATATAAAATGCATGTAATTAATAATACTAACTTCAACAAATAGTTATATAATATTTCGGTTAGAGATTTTACTGTATAATAAATATTATACATTTCGGTAGATTATAGTAAATACAATTGCGTGATTTCATACTATTCATTCTTGATAGCCTAAAAATCTATGCCGAGATGAAAATAAAGTTTTCGCCACAAAAAGCTAAACATTCAGCTAACCATAGTCACGTGAAAAATATACGCTATTTTATTTTAACGTTTAACTAATGTTGCAAAGCGGCACAATAATGTTTTTCTTAACTATCCTCCCAAGTACGTTTAAATGCGTACTCTCCGAAAACAAATGAGCAAAGTTGTTAAAGTGTTGTCTCTCAAAGTCCGTTTTTACACATTAACAACAAAGAATTAAACATTTAACGGTTATTGTCGGGTTTTAATTTCAATTTGTTTTTACGTTTCGTGACCATGGAGAACATTTTATCTATGTTTATGCCGTAAGAATGTTCTGTCATGTGTGTTTGCACGATTTGTTCACGTAATAACCGCATAAGCCCTCGTTCGATCGTAAAAAATCGAGAGGATGGTTTTGGAAGAAATTATTGAAGGGCAATTATTCGTGTGCTTAAATGAAAATTTAGTATACAAATTTAGATCGTATAGAACGCATCGTTTGCGAAGTTCAAGTCATATTTTCGAGCGCTATACGATTGATACCTTTAAAATTTATACATCATTAAGTTGACAAAGGATCTTTATGATAAAAATCCACCCATTGTATAATAAACGTACGCAAATCGAAGATCAGTCAATTTATTGTTGTACAGTTGTTATTAATTTTTGTACCATATTTTTAGATAGTCTATAAAGTTTCACAAACCTTACACTGCTCAGATCGCTTAAAGGATTGTCATAAATGTGAAATTTCTTCCGACCCTGTCAATTACAAGGTTTTCAACTTCCTATAATTCAGATAAAGCAGCTAATACAATTAACTACTCTAAAATCATTAAACGTGTCAATTCTTTCTCAAATTATGAAGTTATGTTGTTGAGTGATGCTTATACATATGTATCGTTTCCATTTTCACACATATTTTTATCGTACGATAAATTACACGTGTCTGTTTCATTTTGTATTGTAATCGACCGGAAGGCTGACAAACGCCCTCTATAAACGGCACACCGGGCTTCATTATCTAACATCTAGCGGCAGTGGCTCAACGACACCTACGTTGTGTTGATATAAAGTAAGCAAAATTCACACTGGGAAGATGGCGTTAAGGCGGGATGCTTTGAAATAGAATTACAGTATTTACCTAACTTTACGTTTAATCAAAAGAATAACCGTGCATTAATTATTCCAATGCTCCACCCAAAAGTACTACATTGGGCAGGAGGCGAGTTTTTGTTGCCTGGAAATTTTTGAATTTTGCCGAATCCTTGCCGTTCCAGGCAAGGTAGGAATCTTTAACGTGCGTGACAACATTCACACACGGGACCTCCATTTAACCTCTCGTCCGAACGAGGGCGTAATTTTTGTGAAAAATGCTCACCTGCCATTTTTTAAGCAGTCGGCCGTGTCGGGATTCGAACCCAGGACCTTGGGATCCGCAGTCTTGCGCTTACTACATTGATCCACGGCGACGCCCAAAAGAATAACCACTAAATTCGCATAGAGGCATAGAAAAATTACATTCAAAGCAAACAGTGCCGTACTCAACCTGCGCGATTGGGGAAAGAGCACGGCAGAGAAAACCACAAGCTGCCCTCACACTTCCAACTGCATTTGGTACAACTTCCCAGATCACCAACATTGAATTTAACGGGATGTGAACTGTTACCCAGGCATACCACACATGACAACTGAAGAAACGTTAGTGTAAACCAGCTAGTCTTTTCTGGTAGGTACTAAGGTCGCCGAGGCCAATACTACCCAGCTAAAGTTGAAGAGGGGACCCCAGGAATATGACCTGCACCTTGACTACCAATGTTCCTCCCCACACGGACATAATGTTAGTAATATTCAACAAGGCTCTATTACACGCGTTCACATACATACATTAACAGTTTCCAGCCCGTGTTACAAAATATTTCACAAAGACCAGTCAACTTCCTATTATTTGAAAAAGGGTACAACTACTAGTACATTGACAAGACAACATGAATAGCTAAAATGAACTTATAGTATAATTGCGCATGGCTACAAAAGCGCTGATTATTTAATAGACTATCTCCAACATAGTCATGGATGCAAACGCGAATTCACGTGATGGTCGGTCATACCAGAGGTTTAATTTAATTACATCACAACAATGATCACAAACGTTAAATATTAGTTAATTATATAGGAACATCGGCTAGAAAATAGGAAAAACAAAACAACAACAATATAATTAAGCTCAAACTATGATGTGAACAGTGCAGTTGAATGCGTGGTTAATATGCTAAAAATAAAACAATTACACATAATAAAAATATTAAATGCACCACAAATATCAAACATTATAAAACATGTAGGCAGCAAAACATATCAAAATTTTATAGCACAAATACAAGCCCAGATTCGGGCGCTAAATGTTTATATAAATGCATGTTAGTTAAAATATAGGAAATCTAGTAAGCAAACGTTAAAAATTAATCATTATGATTGCATCGGTTAAAACATACTTTTTTTAAAAATTAAACAAATCGTGGCATTACAAATTACAAACAAAAAATATACACAACTTTTTGGTTAATTCAGTAAAACCCAAAACAAATACAATAACATAAAAATATAATACTGCTCGTACTCAAACCTGCCTAATAATTTGATTTAATATATTTAAGAAATGTTGGTACAAATTGCTCGTACAATCACAGTAAGGGTACATTTACTATTGATTTGGTAACAGGTGCAATGCAATTGGAGTTACAGCTCTGTATTAAATACTAATAGACATTATTTCAAATAAACAAATATTAGTTTTACTCGGGATTTAATAAACAATTCGGATATATAAATATTAGTTTTCAGTTGTTAAACCAAACTACACTCATTTATATATAAAACAACCGACATCAAATTCTAAGCCAAAAGCAACACATAAATATTTCCTTCAATGATTAAATAACTAACGGATTTACAATAAATACCAACATCAAATTCAAAACAACGCTCTGATTACAAGATGTAATCAGATTACCTTAAATAACCACCACATTATAAACTTAAAAACTTAACTTTTAATTAACCGGCAAGGAAAGCCTGTCGACCTGCAATTTTGAAACCTACCAACAAAGTGCCTACAACTCGCTCGATTCTCTCTACACATGCCCCTTATGATGTCAATTCTGACATCCCCGAATGCGTTCAGAAACCTGGAAGTGGTCACGGAGCTACTAACAAATACCTTCGAATACCGAAATGTATACTATAATGTTTGCACTAATTATCTACCAATGAGAAAACGACTTAGAAACACTACGGGTCGCTACAATCTTAAGCTCAAAATATTTTCTTTTCTACATTGAAATACATTTTGTATGTCTACGGTTTTGTAGTGTATCGTGATACGTTTGTAATCCTGCAAACCATTGTTTTACTAGTCGTAATGAATATTTTATTAGATACAATAGCCTAGTGCGGCATGCTATGAACGCTAAAAAAAATGAACGCTAAATAGGATCTTTCACTTAGTAATTGTAAGCCTTGTTAAAAAAGTATCATGTATAAGAAACTACTCAACTGTATGATAAATAATCAACATGAATAAGCAAATGCTAATAATAAAATCTATTCAGTATGATTCATAACCTAAGTTCTTAAGCAGATCGTTTTAGTTAGCAATCCTATAAAGCAAGAATTGGTAGGGGAGAAGAGGCATGAACAAACACGGTAAGCTCAAAGGAACGAACTAAACCGCGGCTCGGCTGGCTGCAGTGGTGACGGGCGGGGTAAAATGGGGAAGGAAGTAAAGAGTAATAATAGTTATCTTTACTAATCCGGTGAATTCTGGGCACCACCCTATTTTAGTAGAGTTCTGCCTAAAGTGGCATGGATTCCCTGTCTTTTATAGGAGAACGGCAAAATGAGGGAAAACTTATTCTTCTCGGACAAGGAACCCCGTGGGGCAAAATATGGGAATGACACTATTTCAAGTTATTAGCCAAGTTGTTGTACACCTCCTGGCTGTTTAAAAATGATCAATAACAATAATGCAAGTTTAGCACTAACTTGTACCTGTAATAAAGTTATCACTTAAGATATTCTGAATTATCTGGATTGAGTCTTTAAATTAAATATACTTGATCTGAATCCCTGTTCACAGTATTACTTAAACTCTTTATATAATTATAATTTTAGGACGACGGAATTTGCTCTAATATAACCCTATAGTAGTCTTTAACTGAACACCAAATCAACATTCGCACATCTAAATTATACACAACCTCTATAATATGTTTCTATTAATTATAACCAATATTAATGTGTTGAGCAACAAACAATTCATGTACATTTAGTTTTCATTAAATCCTTCTACCAACCCTAATGGATCCTCCTATCGCTGTATCAACAATGAATAAATTTACTAAATAAGTCAACGTCAAATGAATATTTTAAAATAGTTTTATCCGTACGAAATTGAACATAATACGGAATTGTAAACAAGTTCAGTTTATAAAATAATATGGCAATAATAACTTACAGTACAGATGGTGAAACACCGCAAGAATTCAGTTATCAGTCTTCAGTTTACCTTAATTAATTGCGGGCAATGTTGTACTCCTGGACGGTACATCAACCAACGGCTTAAAAAGAAGATGAATTTTGAATCAGTACCAAGAATCACGGGAGGTGATCGTTGATATAATGCGCTGCAAATATTGAAATTTACCAGATTAAACTGGTTCGAATACCTTTGGGACAGCCAACAAAGAATAAAATACGCGATGGTTCGCTGATCCAGTTCCATGAATTTTCGGGTTAATAATTATCACTCGACACACATTAACTTCTCTGATAAGCACTAAACTTAGTATTAATCTTATGACGATAACAGTTTCCTAAATTAACGTAAAAACTAACTACGCGAGTCCGTTGGGCCAGGGTTTTATTTCTTCACAAAACAATCTCAATGCAAAACGCCTCCGGTGCAATTTAAATATTCCGTTACTTAATAACAACTAGTAACGTGTAGGTTTTACAATCCCTTTTATTCAACGTGCTTAAAATCCTCCTTAAAAAGAAATCGGGGCAACTATGTCGTAAAAGAAACCATTTGACTTTTACACGACCAAACCAATTAATTATGCACGTGAATGTTTATTGCACTTCGCGTCTAAAAGAGCTTTCTACAATTACATCTCGCAACCCTTCGAGTACCCAACGTGAACTAACTTAAAACGACGACGAATACCTTCTTTCCCTATCTTCGCAAATTATCGGTAAGTGAGACGAAAGTATCCCACTATTGTATTGAAGGAAGATAGCAAATGCTAAACTATTTGAAAACTAACATGCAGGTGCTGCGTGTTTTCTTGGAAATCCAAGCAAATACCTGCCTCACAATCAACTATTTTTCAAGTTTTAACAGGTTTTAAAATATTACGTTAAAATACTATTTAAGAATATGAATTTTAGCATGAAATTATGTAGGGTAGTTGATGCGTATTTATAAAATAAAACCGAAGGTTACAGTCTAAGCTACAAAGATTACAACTTAACCTTGGATATCTCCTATTTCGACACAAATAGCCACTAGAGTTGTACGTCAAACAGATGGTTTTCATAACAAAATAAAAACCTACTTACCGACCTCGAACGTAGAGTGCAAATTGATACAAACCCTTTAGTAGATAAACTCAAAACATGTGTGCGCCTTTAATACTGCATAATGACAGCAAAAACTCGTCCACTTTGTTACGACAATATCCTGAAGATCAGAACCATAAAAATAAAAAGTGGAATTCACCTTAGGGGAGAGCCATCGTTGAAATCTCTTAACTGGAGGTTTCTATTCGTTAACAATTTGTACGCTATAAATTAGCTGTTACACATAGCCAAAAACTTCCCGTGATGACCAAAAATTTCTGTGTTAACTAAAACTTCAATGTTGACTAAAAACTTCAATGTTGACTAAAGATCTCCGTGTTAACTAAAAATTTCAGTGTTGCGCTAAAAGAAACCAATTAAAATTAGTTTTAATCATGCAAAGCAGAAAATACAAACCATGATGAACTAACATTTGGATCGATTTACTGCATAATTGAAATGCGAGTCGCAAGTCACCCTTTAATATTAACTTCTGCATCTTATTGCTAGGACGGTAAAGGGTCGACTGTCGTAGACCGTGAATATACGGGGCCTCAACACTTGAGTGTTCAAAACAACAGGTGCGCATAATCACTCTAAATTACATTGCCTTAAAGATAATTTATAGAATTTCTAACAAGCACGTACGACTTGTAACATAATGTTAAACACAAAACTGGAGTACTTTTAACGATAAATTTGTTTGCTACATAATTAGAATAAAAGGACAATAAATAGAGTGCTTCAAAATTATGATAACTTTCTTTTAATTGTGTATAAGTTCTAGACTTACGAATAATACTGAATTAAAAAGGGAATCTACAATTTCTGTAACACAAAACAGGATTTATATGCGTTATTGCTGGTGAGGAAAAACCTAAACGTTACACAGCCTCCTTCCAAAATAAAAAAACTTGAGGTAACAAAAAATCGTAAACGTGACCAAAAAGTTTTTTTCCATACCACAACGCTACGCGAGTACAAACTAAATTTAAAACTATGTATAAACTTAAACATATCAGGAGAAAATTCCTAACACAATAGTTCTACACCATTTAGAATGTTTTTAATAAAAATCAAAATTGAATTGGGAGTGCGCTTGTACCTTCGTGTACAACACATTCAAAAAATTGGAGATATAATCGAGAAGTCAAAACCGGGAAAAAGTAATAATCTAATCGTCTAGCACTCCAATAAATTTTTTTAATAAAATATCAAATTGTATAACTCCTCATTATACAACACCAGAAAGATCTTGTGTCTCTTTGCACAAATAAATAACACTAACATTAGCAACATATCATCTACAGGGATAACTGTCACGGGAGCAAGCTTGAGGGTTAAGTGGTTTGGGGTTAAATATTCAATATTAACAACTTTCAAATTTCAATTCATCCATAAATTGTACATTTTACAAATATACTACAATAAATTTTGATTACTATAATTTGGACGAAAAGAAATTTTATCCATTCGACTATCATGCTTTAATAGCATAAATAATCTTTGGCGGCCATCAGATGTATAGTTTTACTACAATACACTAATAACGGGAGGGGGTTGTTACCCAAGCAGATACAGAGCGCTTACCCACGAGCATCTAAAAAATTTGACGAGCTAACTGAAGCTCAAATCTAAAATAAAACAATTCAATAATCATCGATTCTGCAATAACAAATTCAGTTCATCAATACACAACACTTCAATCACTTATAAAATATCAAAAATATGTTTCTTAAAATTTAACATATATAACTATCAACAAAAATTAAATATCGACAACTTGAATTTCTAGATCAGTGACAGAGGGTTCTAGTGCATGAAATGGCTTCAAATCCTTTACGTGCCCACGTGCAGCTCTAGAGCAATCTTCAGTTCATACGCTAAGTTCGAAATTTTTTCACGAACTATACTTAACACAAATTTCGGAGCTAACTTCGCAGCAAACTTATCACCAGCGTGTGAGAGTACTTTATTAGTTCTCCACACTTTACCACCAACTGAAAAAGATATGTTTCTTCTTCTTAAATTGTAACGATTACTAGATCGCTCATATGCTAAATGTAATTTAGCACGTACATTCTTAAAGATTTTAAACAGACCACAACAATCTTCAACATATAAAGGCCTATCCCCCAGGGATAATTTCAACATCCTCTAATGGCTCTAGACCGCTACCATAAAATTTTCCATTAACGGGAACATGACGCCCACCAACTAAAAAATTAGGCGTATAGCCTGTGGCTTCATATTAACTTTTTCTAACCATTTGGACCAACCATCACTATTAAACAACTTATATTTATTTGTCTCAGAAATAGCTGTTAAAGAAATAAAGGAAAGGCGGCAATTATACTTCTGTCTTTTTATAAGTTTTTTGAACACCTTTTCTTCTAGAAATTTTTAATACATATCTGTCTTCGTACTCGAAGTGTGAGCAACAAATTAAACTTTGGGAACTAATTAGCGTAAAACTTTTGTAATGTTGAATTATGACGAGAAAAATCCAGAAAGTCCAACTCGCAATTTACTAATCCAATCTTCTATAAAAACTAATCGCCATTATGGCTAACCACAACTCCATCATACTCTGGTACACTCTCACTCTACTCATAACCAAACTGTCGAAAAATAAAAAATGTACCCTACAACGCATAAATTTGCTAGAATGACAAACTGCTCTATGAGCCTCACCTAGACTAATAAACAAAAAATTACACCATGACTAACCTCAAATAATGATGTTAAAATACTGGGACAACAAACTTACCACGAGTCACGTCTAGACTTATGTACTGCTGAGCGTCCAACTCTTCGTGAGTCTCGTCTAGACTACTGTACTGCTAAGCGACCAACTACGACGACAAGTTTCACCTACACCAAATAGAACTTAATATGCTGCGTTGCAATGCCGACATAAATCAAAAAAATTGTTACGAAAACAAAATCGTACAAGAGCCATTTTTAAACTATATAACTACAGTAAAAACCAGTGTACCCAATTTATTAGAGCATTATTCCTTATATCGTCTTTTCTAAGTGCACTAAAGTACATTTATTGTAGCACGTAAAGAACAAGCTGTTTTAAATCACATAATATTCGAGCAAACTGTTTAAATTATTTAATATTAAAACCGGAAAACTAAAAAGCACTGTTTAACGCGTTCAATCAAGTCGAAGATCTAAGAGAGCTTGTCCATATTCCCCTGGGTATAAATAGAGGTTAGCCTGTCTGTCGGTCGAGTCTCCAAAACGGACAATTCTAAAGAATTTCGGCTGCTATGTTCCCATTCCGCAGCCCGGCATGCGATTTTTACGAATGTTGCACTCGCACCAGTTAAAATCTCAGAAATTCTCACACGGCTTGCAACGTCTGGAAATAACTAATTGAACTTTATACAGAAATGTTATTTTTACCTCTCAAATTTTGCCTTTAGCTTTCAACCAATCGCAACCCCATGACGTTGCTCTACTCACGCCTTTTTACTATATGTGTCTCGGTCTTGCGCATATTCTCTGTCTCTATCTACCCTGTTCTTATTAGTGCAAATTGATATTCTTTATTATCGATTATTTCAGTCCATGTGGACTATCTGGGTTAAATAACCCCGTATCGCGCCTTCCCGTGAATATTAAGACACGGTTTCTCCAAGATTCTTTGTAACCATTAATTATCTGCAACATTTACGCAGAATGAGCTTTTTAAAAATACGCAGGTGTTCTGTATTTCGTGCTAAAGCATCCGACCGTTTCCAATGTCCGTAGAATCGACATGTTTATCTAAACAAATTAAACTGAAATTGCTTTTTAAAAATACGCAGGTGTGTTCAAACGTAACATTTTAAATACCCTTCTACGATTTGCATTTTATTGGGTTTTTACAAGTTTTTATAGATATTATATGTTACTAACGGTTCAATTAACTTCAATTAAAATTAATACCCTTTAAATTTTAGTGAATCCTAACTAAATATTCAATTATTATCAGTACATTTTTGTTTAATACCGGTTACTTAAAATAGAGTTAATTAATATAAATTTTGCACGTAATTTCTCTTTGTTTCTTTACGTAGAGCTTTTAATACTGCTTCTTTTGATATAAAGCGTCTTGTACATGATTTAAATCTCTTATTTTTAATGAAACGAATGAATTTTTATTCTCCACGGTTTTTTAATAAAGCGTATTATCTAATAAAATTCCTTATACACGGTGATTAAAATTATTTGATGTGATTATTTAATTTTCTACCCTGGTCTAAATATGAGTAATATATATATATATATATATATATATATATAATATATCGGCTGGATTATTTAAGAAAACTCTTTTTATAAACCTGAGCTGGATTTATTTAATCCTTTTCAGAGGCGAGGTTATAATAAATTGGCGATTAACATAAAGTTATTTTGTTATAAATCTTCTAAAATGTATATAAAATTAAAATAACAAGAGGTAAAGTATTATGTAAATAAAATATTGATAATAAATAAATAAATAAATAAAACTTTTATTTATTATCAATATTTTATTTACATAATACTTTTACCTCTTGTTGTATTTTAAGTTGTTATACATTTTAGAAGATTTATAACCAAAATAACTTTTTATGTTAATCGCCAATTCATTATAACCTCGCCTTATACCTTTGAAAAGGATTAAAATAAACTGAAAGCTCAGGTTTATAAAAAAGAGTTTTCTTAAATAATCCAGCCGACCTAAAACCCACAACATTTTTAGAAAATTACAATAAAGGAGGTCGTTATTAGTAATTCATATATATATATATATATATATATATATATATATATATATATATTAGTGAGTCACAAAGTGTTAATTTTATTTTTTGAAATAATTTCTGTATATTTTAACAATAATCAAAGAGGGAACAAACATGAACAATTATATCCGCTACTAGAATACATAATCAACCACTTATTGGGAATCGATAAAATGTCTAACAATAAAATCAAATCACACACTTGCGACCAGTTAAAAAAATTGAGAACCATACGTTGAAATAAATCGAGACCCGAACGTTCTGGACGTTAGTGAATCATTCCAGCCCCACGTTCTGGGCGTTAGTGTGTGATTTGATTTTGTTGTTAGACAAAATTTTTGTATGTAACACAATACAGTATTTATATGCGTTATTGCTAGAGAGGAAAACCTGAACGTTACACCGTGGATCAGACAAATTAACGTATGACTACTGATTCCAAGGTCCTGGGTTTAATTTCCGACACGAACCACTTGGTAGACAAACATTTTTCACTAAAATACGCCCTCGTTAGGATGAAAGGTAAAATGCGGATTTCGTGTGTGTGTGTGTGTGTGTGTGTGTGTGTGTGTGTGTGTGTGTGTGTGTGTGTGTGTGTGTGTGTGTGTGTGTGGGGCGTGTGTGTGTGTGTGTGTGTGTGTGTTGTCGCGCACGTTTAATATTCCTACATTGCTTGGAATGGCAAGCGTTCGACAAAATTAAAATTTCCCTGGTAAGAAAACACGTTTTCTGGCCAAAGTAGTACTTTCGGTTGGAGTATTGGAAAGTCAAATGTAGGGGTAATCTCCAGGGTTAGATGTGCTTCCAGCAATTGCGTCCTAAGCTGTTTAAGTGCATCCTGTCTGGTGACTTGTTATGATACTCCTTTGTGCGATTATTATATAAACAACGAATTGTTCATAGAATATTATGTTATGACATTGCGAGTCCAATTCGTTTTACTATAATGTTTTTTAAAAACTCATAGCTACATATCATACATACCTGCAAGACATATTTAATTGTTTATACAAAAAAGTGGACAGAACTCACAAACCATATTTATAGATTACCTTTTCTTTCAAATTTAGTTTCCCCGTATTTTCAGCTATGTTGGCAGTTCTATTTATTTATTAGTGCAAGAAAAATAGTCCCAGTTCTATTTCGTTCAATGCAATTTTAATATGCACAAGCTGATCTAAAATTTTCTAACAGTGCAAGCGCGGATGGAATATTGTGTCTTGCTGCACAATGTCACGAGGTCGTTACGAGTTTTTGAGGTAGGTAGTATCTTAGAATGTAAGGTTGGTTGCATACGTCACACAAATTTAATCAAAAATAATCGACATTGATTATTAACCCCTACAGTATGGTTTGCACCTTTCTATAATTTATTCTAAATCAGATTGAATTTTTAAATGATCATTTATTTGTATTATTCATGGATTTTTCTCACTTGTACTACCTGAATACAATTGCTGCTTTAATTATAGATACTTTGTGTTTTTGACTAGTCATAACTTTGAAATGTAAAAATTTAATTGCATAATTGTAAAAGACAATTTATATACAAAAAGTTGGATTTTATTTTAATTGGGCTATGGGGTTTCTTTTCTTGCTCCCTATTAACGGAGCAGCTCTATGGTCTTCATAGGTTGTTATCGGAACCAGTGGAATTTAATGTGCTTTTACGCCAATTTTGCTGTGATAATTTTTTTCAAATAATTAAAATTGAGTAAACGTGTTAAATATGGCTACGCAAGTGCAATTGTGCTATGAAACACTTGCAGCAAATATGCCTTCTCTTAATAATAATTATATAATACCAGAAATCCATGACAAAACGAAAGACTTGGTAAGTCATAAAACAGGTACTTTACAGAAATATTAATTTAACATCTTTAAAAGAGTTACAGCTGCAGCTTGTGTAAAATAACAGCCACAAGTCATAAAGTATTACAAAGGCATTATGATGGCAGAAAGCACAAATTGCGAATGGAGCGTGATGGTAAAACCTTTTTTTGTGATCTCTGCGAAATCACTGCCAATAGTCAAAAACAACTAGACAATCACCTAAAAAGTATACCATAAATAATCATTGCTTTGGATTAATTTTTTTGCCGTAGGTGCACGCCATAGATTTAATTCAGAACAAAGGAATTTACAATTAACATCCCACCGTCATAGGGGAAGCTATATTATTTTATTCCTTATTGCTTGTTTCTTTATTAATTTTCTTCTTCTTTTCAAAATGTTTCTGTAATTCTTCCTATTCATTATTATTAGTATTAAGATGTAGATTGTAAGGTATTTATTAACTTTGTGTATGTATTTTGTAACAACTACAATTGTTTGTAAAATGCATAGAATATGTTTATTACCAATTTGCCATGAAGGGATGAAGATTTCAAAAAATTTTGAGATATTCTACCACAATTTTAAAAAATTTGGTAATATTTCTGAATTGATGATTTTCATTGCTTCAAACAAATGTAATCAATATATTTGTCGTATGGATCTTACATTTTAGGGAAATTTTTTTGTGGTTGAGCACTACTTTAAACCTACAAATTAATTGTGACGTGTTACTCTAATTAATTTTGTTATATTATTTATGTAATTGCAAAAATTTAATTAAAGGCTCAATTAAAATAACAATTCTTTAAGTTTGAAAGTAAAAGGTCCTTCCTTTAATTGGAGCATGTGATAGTGGGGATGTATAGTATATTCTGTCACAAGGGCAGAAAGTGAGCATTAGCAGCCCGCAGCTATTAGATGCCTGAGCGAGCATTATTATGGATAGTAGTACCAGAATCTGTAGGCACTTGGTAAGTATTTGAGGTGCTGGTAGCATGGTGACATTTTTATCGATGACGTTGATGGTCTATCTACATTAAATAGTATTTCATTTATTTGGTTTAAAGCATTTAACATACCAATTGTGTTATTTGTGCTAGTACTAGGCTGCTGATGTTCTTGGTTTTTGAGAAATTTTAATCTTATTTGATAAGCAATCATCTATATATCCTTCAGCAATTGCAGAAGAACGCTATCCTCCATGTTTCTTAAGTGTTATTAAATTACTTACAGCATTAGCTAGTAGAGTTGCAGAAGCAACTACGGCAAAAGCAATGGCCTGTGTATGTACTAGGTTAAACCAATTTCAAAAAGGTGGCTATTTTGCTAAATACCTTTTTTCCGATCGGTTGTATTGTACATTTATTATTTTTGTAATAAATGAATAGGCGATTATGAGTAATGTGGGGAGGTCTAATAGAAACATATTTGTTGTATATTGTAAGTAGATTCAGTACATCAGCTGTAGTGTTTGTGACTGTAAATGTTCTTGTAATATTATTTTTGGTTTGTGGAACTGTAACAATCAATACGTCTCCTCTATTATCTATGTGGTCAAGTTTCATATTCGTCAACTCATTTCGGCGATAAGCCCCGTATACTCCCATAATAAGAGAAACCTACAATGTAATGGTAATCTAAAAAAATTTACAATAATTTTATTTGAATACCTTTATCATTAGACATTCCGAATCATCTGCCTACTTAAAAAATTGAATACATTGTTCTTGAGTCAAAATTTTAGATGTTTTGGGAAGGTAGTTTACACAATTTTGTTTCAAAAATGTTCGAACTTTATGATAATTATCAAAATTAATATTTTTTGACTTTAAAAGTGCTTTTTAGCATTGAAAATTCTGACCATAGAGTAGCTGCATCTACACGTTTCGATGTTTCTGATAAATACGCAAGTAAAACATTCTCTGTTACATTTTTAGCTTTTTAATTCTTTTTCCATTTATTAAATAATTCATAGTATTTTTCGTACCGTTCTCTAGACTTTTTGGGTAAAAGATTTAAAGAAGCATTGCTCGCTTCTTCTTGCAAGTCCGGCGGAGTACTTGTAAATTCTTCGTCGTCATCACTGTCTAGATTACCATTCATTTTCACTAACAGTTATTCAGTTAGAATTACAATTATTCACTACTCATGTATGATTATTTTATATTTTTATTCGAAACTTTCATTAACACTACACTGACGCCGAAGTTAAATGAAAAATTATTTGAAACGTCAAAGTCGCAATAAATGAATCTCAATGATAGACATAGGTGTCTACACTGTGAAAACCCTACAAAATCATGCTGTTATGATTTTAGCGGCCCTAGGGCCGCAAAAGTTTACTTTCAGTCACATTTTTAGGGCAAATATGATTCATTTTCATATACGCTAGGCGGAAAAATATATTTCTAGAAATAAATGTTCATGAATGAAAGCGCTTGAAAATCAAACGGTATAATAAATAATCAGGGAGCACATCAAATATTATAGCAGACAAACATCAACGTCTATAACCCCTTCACCATAGTAATATATAGACAAAGGAGTATAACAACATAATATTCCACTTTATTTTAGTCTACGATTTACTTCTTTATATTTGGCTGTCTTTATAACTAGATTTCGCTTTTAGTAATAAATTGTGTTCATTTTTATTTTACTAAAAAATTCTAAACAAGATATTTTTATATTGAACTTCGCTTTCATGACCTGCTCAACTGTGAATACACTGAGCCTGCTTTTTCATCATCCCATTCAGCATTTGATTCCGGCGACGTAAACATAAAATTAACAAAATGCTCCACGAATCGAGGTTAACACCAGCATGTTTAAAAGCTTTTATAACAGCCTCCCAGCGTTTCGTGAAAGGTAGGTGGTTAATATCCCAAAATGTTAAATATTCTATACACCTTTTTATAAAACAGTAGGTATGAAAAACACTATTATCACTGAATTTAGCAGCAATATCATGTAAACCGTGAACCAGGTTTTGAAAATAGTTGAATGATATTTTAGTCCTCAAATGACAAAAGTTTATTAAGCATAAAATGTTCCATCTGTTTTGCTTGTAAGAAGAAATTTTTGGACCAAATTTCTAAATAATTTAATATTTCCAAATAGAAGCGTGTAACAACTGTATCTACATATTCCTTTCTAATATCGCTATTTTTGACAAGTTTCTGCAGAAAATTCTGGGCTGAAGATGGTATAAAACGATTTTCAAGTCTGTCTTTAATTTTTTACACTAAACTAGAATACAAGATCGAAACTTCCACTGCAGTTATAATATGTCTTTCAACAATAGAAATTGTTTCATTGAATAGATCTAGTTGTATATGCATGAAATATATCCAAAATCCAGTAGTATCATTTTTAAAAAGTTTACTAGTATTAATGGAGTGTTATCGTTATCCTCACTTAAAAAATAAGCTCTCAGTGCCTCATACAGTTTCAAAATCCCTTCTACGCAAGGTAAAAGAGATAAAAATCTTTTTTTCTGTATTCACATCCTATAAATTCACAAAAATCCTTTAAACTTTCTGTACGAACTGTATATATACTAAAATGATTAAACATTTTATATACAATATTTTCAAGATCTAGTCGAATTATTTTATTAGTGGCTACAGATATAGAGCATTGTGTAACATATTTGCAGCACATCCAATTGGTAAAATTTCTTTTTCCAATTGTTTGTCCACCAGTGCATGAACATTACCTTCAGTTTTTCGTTTTATACTGCCAAAATTTAAAGGAGCATTATCTGCTAAATAACCAATTATCTTATTCTCCAAACCATATAAACGAATTGTGTCCATTACAGTTCATTTACATTTCCAATGCTCCACCTGTAGGTACTACATTGGCCAGGAGGCGAGTTTTTTGTTGCCTGGAAATTTAGAATTTTGCCGAACCCTTGCCGTTCCAGGCAAGGTAGGGATCTTTAACGTGCGTGACAACACTCACACACGGGACCTCCATTTAACCTCTCATCCGAACGAGGGCGTAATTTTTGTGAAAAATGCTCACCTGCCATTTTTCAAGCAGTCGGCCGTGTCGGGATTTGAACCCGGGACCTTGGGATCCTGTGTCCATTACAACGGAAGACACTGTGATCGCAGATTCATTAGGAATACTATGAATTTTTAACACCGCACTTTTCACTTCTATACTTGACTCAATTAGAGAATATCTAACAAGAATCGGTAACAGCTTTGTTGATTTACGATTTGATGCAATACAAGCAACTACAACGTAATGCGCCTTCAATAACTCATCTTTTAAAATGCTATCACACCAACTGCTAATAACATTCTTGATTAGGTATTCAGTTTTTGTTCTTGCACAGCTGAATTTATATTTCCTGAAATTTTAACGATTCCAGTAGTACAATCCATACTACAAAAAGAATGATTATGTTGAACATTAAGAAACGCACACAGCAGCTTCAAACGTGTAAGTTCCATATCTTCTGGTGCTTCTATCTTTCTAAAAAAAAGCATCTATATTTTGTTTGCCCAAAACAGAAGCGTTCTGCATGGTTTTTTGCTTCTACATGTTGACGTATATCATGTTTGTCTTTGTTTCGTATGGAAAATGTCTTTTTACAAATTGTACAAAAAGCTTTTCCTGAATCATGGTTAACTTTCTTCAAAAGGGTATAATTCTTGAAACACTTCCGAATATTTACACTTGCCGCGACAAGCCATATGTAATACTCTAACGTCTAACGAGTGTAGCGTGTACAATATATATTATTATATACACAACAACAGCAATACCGGTCTGTTTATTAACTAAACCAGAAAAGAAGTTACAGATTCTATGATAACCGTAGTCATTAGATACTGAAAAATGAATAATGAATGACGGTAGCGTTCTATAATATTGAGATGTCACCCACACAATGACACAAGACAAAACCCCACCAAAAAATTACATTGCGGCTGTATCCGATCCCAACATAATATGTTCGGGTTATGGGGTTTTGAATTGGTTTTACTTAGCCGTTGAACAATTTAGCATAGTAGAACTAAGGCACCAAATTCAAGTTTTCTTTATACCACTAATGTTTATGCTGTTTTACAGCTAAAAAGAGTATATTCGTTTCTATTTTTAAAAAAATAAGATTATGGGATTTTAATAATGCAAAATCTGTTTAAGCTTTTAAATAATTTATTAATTTTAATTTATTAATTTATTTAAATTATTAATTAATTATTAATTAATTTATTAATTTATCGAACATTAATATTCATGTACCAGAAAAATTAGTAAGAACTAGAACCAAGTTTTATTTACAGTCTGCTAGTACAAACAAATATAAAAATTCCCCTATTTATAGAATGTGCAATTTGTATAATAATTGCTCTGGAAATGATATATTTAATTCATCACTAAGGTCATTTATTCAAAATATTGCCCAGTTGATTAACACCTAAAATATTTTAAATATTAACTACTGTGTTTTTATATTCTGTTTTTGCTAATGTATATGTCTTTGACTATTTTAGTGGTGTAATTCTTCTGTATATTTTTTGACCAGTAGTTTTAGTTTTTATTTTAATTATAAATGTTATTTGACTGTTATATTTAGGTATTACTCCGTAATTGGATTGATTTGTATATCTGTGGAGTAATGTGTATTAAATAAATAAATAAATAATACTCTGAAAAAGAGTATATTTGGTCACCCTGATAATATAGCAATCTTCCATGTACATATGACAAACCTATTATATTTGGAAATGTAACGAATATCACACATTTTCCCCATCTGAAATATTTCTAATATTATGCGCAATGACACATTCAATCAGCTTATAATGCACGCTTAGTTAAAAGTTCAGATACATAGCTTTTGTATTTACATATTTAAGCACTAAACAATCATTATTTAATTCTCTAATTGTATGATATTTAACCAGCAATCACTGAGGTGGATTATTTTCCTTTAACCACTGAACAGGAGTCTCACAGACTCGAACTAATAAATAAGGCTAATTAAGATATCAAAATTTAAATAATTGCAATCCAAATACTGCACTAATAAGATTGATGTTGTTGGAAGCACATATCAGCAATTTTAACAAGAAAATACTCTAATAGTGAAATAAAAATATTTATCTGTAAACTATTGTACAAAAAAACACATTTCTTCCCATTCACCACTTCTGACCTTGAAACAAAAAAAACTACATAACTCCTGAAGTATAATAATACAGGTTGAAACAACGTAAAAATTAATAAATATTTTCTAAGGAAAAATTCGCGCAGGTTGTTCTAAGCCCCTTCCTTTGACACATTGCACATATTTTTTTGCAACATCCTAGACAGATCAGCTTTCAACAGTCAGTGCATACGTATTTCATCTTCCTGTGCAGCTTAGCCAGATAGAAGAGGCAGTATTTTCAATTTTCAGTACAATTTCCTCAAGAGGGATAGAAACAGACATGTCCAGCATTCAACAGATAAGCATTTTCATTTCTTTTTTATCCCAGGTGTAGTAAGTGTAATTTCCATGTAGGGTTTGACAAGAGACACAGCCAAATCCTCTATGAAGTTACTTCGTAAAACGCCTTGGTTGTTTTTATGACAACCGTGTAAAATATAAGCATAAACCGTTGACATATTCAAAAATCTATAGAATATGGCCATGGAACATCTTTGCGTTTGGCAATGTTCCATAGATCGCAAACTTTTCATCCAAAGAATCCACTCCGCTTTTTGTGATATTGTAGTATGCTATAATTTCTGGCTTTCCAGTTGCAAAGTCATCGGATATGAAGTGGCGTGCATGCATGATACCAGTAATACTATTATCACCATCGTTAGATCTTCAGCCCTGGAACTGGTTTGATGCGTACCTCCATTGTTTCCTATTCTGAGCTAACTTACACGTTTCCCTGATATTCCCACGTTCTGCATCTTTCACTATCTGCATGCAATAGTCTGATCTAGGTCTACCGCCATATCTCTTTTTTCCTATCTCCGCTTGTAATTCATCATCCACTAATCTATTTCTCCTTTTCTTTTTTGTTTTTCAAAGATATCTTTCTTCCCCAACTATTTTTAGTACCTTTGTTATTAATTTTGTCTGTCTATGCTATCATCATCATACATATGGAGCACCACATTCCAAAGGGCTTCTATCTTTTTCCTGTATGCTTCTCCTACTCTCCCCATTTCATAGTCGTACAGTGCTGTGCTCCACACATATGCTATCAACAATTTTTTCATTGTTTCAATGTTTGATGTCTTCGAACATAGCAGCTGCTCCTTCTTGTTAGAAACAACTCCCCCCTACTATTGTTTTCTAATGATATAACCTATTTCACCAATATTTAGTGGTATGTGAAGGAGGTTAAGCAGCCTGATGGCTACCAAGATCCTCCAACACTTAACAATAATTAGGTTTAAGTATAATAATTTTTTTCGTCATTAGGCATTCCATCTTGGAACTGGTTGGATGTCTACCTCCATTGATTTCTATTCTTAGTTAGCCTATTGGGTTTCCTGAAATTCCCTCAGCCAACGTCTTTGACTATGCATGTGGACTAGTCGAATCTAGATCTACCACTACTTCTCTGTCTCTAAGACATTCCACACTATTCCCTAATGACAGATGTGGCCTATCATCCTGTCTCTCTTATTTTTTCTGTTTTCCACATATTTCTTTCTTCTCTTACCATTTCGAGAACCTCTTTGTTCTTAACTTCTGTCTATCCATGATATCTTCATCATACGTCCATAGCACCACATTTCAAAAGCTTCTATTTTCCTATCCGCTTTTCCTACTGTTCACATTCCACAGCCGTAAGGTGCTGAGCCCACGCGTATGTTTCAAGCAATCTTGCCCTTGTTTCTGTTTGTTGTCTTTGAACATAGTAGTTGCTTTTTCTTGTTAAATGCAGTACGATCTTGTGTGCTAATTTTTGTTTTATATCTTTTGCACTTTTTCGATCTTGCAAGTTCTCGTTTCCTATTTGTATTCTAGTTTTTGAATTATTTTCCCCTTCTTTACCTACTGGTACTCTAGTTTTATTTTTGTTAATTTTCATACCGTATCTCTTCAATAGAACTATTTCCATTTCATTAAGAGCTGCTTCTAATTCTTACTTGCTAGATGCTAATACCGCTATATCTTCTGCAAATCTAAGCATATTAATCTTTTGTCCGTGCATAGTAATTCCAAATGTTTTCCTACAAGTTAAAAATTAGTGGAGATAGAGCACATCCCTGTCTTGCCCCTTTCCTAATGGTTACTTCTCTAGGTTCCTGCTTTAATTCTATTTCCACTGTTTGCTCTTTGTATGAGCTATGTACTATTCGACTATCCCTAAAACTCATTTCAATCCTTTTGAGTATTTTAAATATCCTTTGCATTTTACATTGTCAAATGCTTTTTCCAGATATAAAAACCCTCTATACACGCTTTTTCTTTTTCTATTATTTTCTCCATTATCACCCTAAGAGCTAAAATAGCCTTCTGTGTTCCCTTGTTTCGCCTAAACCCAAATTGATCTTCTCCTATTATTTCTTCAGCCCGTTTTTCCATCCGTCTTTGTACAATTCTAATTGATATGCATGTTGTCAAACTTACTGTTTGAAAATTTCCACATCTATCCATGCCTTCTTTTTTGGTATAGTGACTGTGATGTTACATTTGAAATCTTTGGGTATGTCTCCAGTCTAATACATATAACTTACGAATTGGAAGAGACAGACGTTCTGTTACTGTTTGTCCAGTGGCTTTTAGTTTCTGCTTACACCATATCTATACCTGGTGTCCTATCACTTTTCAAGCCTTTTAATGGTAATTCAAACTCATCTCTAAGTATAGGATACCCCATTATCCTGCCTGATTCCTGTTCTAGTTCTGCTAGTTCCTGCCCTGCATATAATTTCCCCATATATTCGTGTCACCTAGCCACTTTCTCTACATTTTCTATAATGATGCCTCCTTCCGTGCCCATTATATTTTTGCTATACGGTTTTATCTCCCTAAACTTCATTCTAATTGGTTTGCGTCTTTCCATTTCCTTCTTATTTTGTACCTCTTTGCACTTTTCATCAATCCAGTGTTCGTTAGCTTTCCTGCATTTGCGAATAATTTTCTATTTTATGGCTTTGCATCTGTTTTCCTGCCTCGTCTAGTCTGTTTTTGTATTTTCGTTTTTCTTCTATTAAATTCAGAATATCCTTTAGTATCAGAAATTTTCTCGATGTCTTTCAGCAATTCATTTGACTTTTTCAAAACTTTCATGGATATCTTTATCTTTTAATTTCTCAAAGTCGTGTTTTTTTCGTTTTTTTCAAATTTTTAAATTTAAGTGTGGCCTACATAATTACGATGTTGTGCTTCTGGGTAGCTTCTACAGTCTTTTACTTCATTCCTAAACCGTTGTCGAACAAGAACATAACCTTTATGATATTTTCCAATCTCCTGGCATGTTTCACGTGTATTGTCTACGAGCATGATGTTGAAATAATGTGTTTATGTTTGTTAAACTGTTTTTGTCGCATAATTCTACCAGCCTATTTCCCTTGTAACTTGTCCCTTGTCACGTGGAGTCCGAGGGATTCCACCTCAGTGGTAAATGGTTAATACCTATATGTTTAACGTGGTTATTGATGATAACATTTTCCAACCGATTGTCACATAATACTAAAGGTTTAATATTAGCAAAGCAAAACCAAATTCAGCAAATATTTCAGCTATACACATAATCTCAATACATGTAGAATCCATGGCATTTCTGCATATTCACCTTTGAATATTAGTATGCTACCCGATAAGGCACCTATTGTCCAAATGAATCCTAAATGACCTACGGGAATCTAATACACTAGCTCACATTGCATCAGTATACATAACTAATTGATAAGAACAAGACTCTGATAAATTAATACTATATTTGAAAGTAATTACAACGTATCTAAGAATCCTTAACAAGTAACTTTCATCTTCGATTGATGGATTTGAAGAAAATTGAGTAAAATAAATAACAGAAAACAATACCAGGATGTGTTCTATTTGTTAAAAATAATAAAGAACCTAATAATTTTGATATCAAAAACAGTATCTATAGCAAAGACAGCACCAACGTTCATTGAAGTATACACAAGAAGTGTTAACACGAATATGTTCCATCAGTTTTGCAATATATTGCTTTTGATACAAAACACCAAAAAATTATCTTATGGGTCGAAGATTAGTAAGTTCACAATGTTTACATACCTGAGTAAAATATTTTTCAACAAATCCTTATTACGACCAAATGCCGTAAGGTTATCTAAATACAATAGAATAATGCAATCGGAGTCTAATCAAAATATACACAGATAGTACTAAAACCTAGAAAATCTAATTTGCTTTAGTATTTTTGAAAAATGACCACACCAATTTCTGCCAGACTTTCAATCCATACATTTTCTTAATGAAGAACATACAAATAGTATGTTTATACCCAGAAGGCAATTTCATATAAATCTAATCTAAATTACTATAAAGAAAAACACAATAACACCGTGTTCATTATCCAATTATTCATGACCAAGTAAACGATCATTTTGGTCTTAGAATATTTTAATGAGTATCGAGCACAAGTATATGATAAGAAGTGTTTTGGTTTTGAAAATTTAAACGACGTGAAGAGAGATCGCGTTTAAATACAAAGAAAATTTAGTTCCGCTTTTCTTTTCGATTTCAACAACTCTGAAACTTCCTTTTAAATCAGTGAAGTAATTATTTTGAATTTAAAAAAAATAAAAATCAAATTACTTGTGCTATGAATACTTAGTAGTCGTGAAGAATTATGTTATGCAATAAATTTGGTTTTTATTGTTAGGTATTAAACAACGTCCCTAGTGTAAAACGGTAAAAGAATCGTGGTAGAGAGAGAATAAAGATTCTGGTGTAGAGTGGTAAAAATTCTAGTGTAAGGTGAATAAAAATTTGGTATTAGAGCAAGGTAAAATTTGACGTTAAGAGAGAAAATCTTGGAACATATAAAAATTTGGTGTAGAATAATGTCATTTCAATACCTAGTCCGTTTTGGAAACCAAGCGAGCTTGAAACGTTTTCAGATGACTCGATTCAGGTACCTATCGGATTGTTTGCTTTATAGTGTATGCATGTTAGAAAGAACAAGATAAATTTTTGTGAAGAGTTAGGTTATTGATGGTGGTAAATATTTCAATCTTGTCATAGATAGTTCTTATTAAAGCATTTATGAGAAAGGTTATTCAGTAGCATTTTTGTTATCGTACGTAAAAATTTAATATTTGTCAAATTCTAATAAAAAATATATAAAGGGAGAGACTATTTTATTGTGAAGGTTCGGCATATTTTTGGCTTGCGCCATGCTAAATAATTTTACTATTATCAGTTATTTTACTACACTGGTCAGTAGATGAGATAATGGACTTATTTAAGAGAGATTAACGGAAACAGGTTTGGTGACATCAGTAGAAGGTTAGGTTAATTTGTAAAATATTTTGAGCAAATTAATTTATGAACCGAGTGAACAACAGGGTTTTGTTAGTAATACAACAGAAAATTTGTAGAAAAACAATACAGAACTTTTGTTTCTTTATGGTATAACCTGATACGAGCTAACAGGAAGTGGTATTCAATGTAAGTTTGTGACAAAGGGTTATATTAGTGAAGATGAAATAACAACTCGGACTAAATGACCATTTCAAACCGAGCTAGTAATTGAAAGAGAGAAAATTTAAGGTCCAAGACAGGGTTCGAACCTGTATCTTCGGCTTTCACAGTAGATGCATTTGTCCATTATGCCACCTGGATGGGGGAAAATTATACAAATTTAAATCATGTACCATACATCAACCTTACTTTCAATTAGGTTGGGCAATTTTTGTCAATCATAGCGTACAGCATCGTTTTTGACATGTCGGATATAGACAGGAGGCGACTGTCAAATTGACAGCTGTAAGGCAACTATTAATTACAAATATAAATAATTGCAGAGGACAAGTTAATCGTTAATAACTTAGATTTTTATGCAAAGGCTTGATCATATCAAATCAAGCTAGTAATTGAAAAAGGGAAAATATAACGATTAGAACATGTAATATAAATTGCTATTGATCTGTATCAGCATAAATCACAATAATTTTTTCTACATTCCAATTTATTTTAAATAATACTACATTGATTTAGTTAATCGAAATAAATAATTATCTATTTACAATAGTTTCTTCATAATAGCTTATAAAAATTTAATTCTACAAAAAGAGTATTTATAAACCACCACCACTACGTTCCACAGATATTTTCTTCTTCAACATTTCTTTTTCGTGTTTTTCTTCCTCCATTTCGGCCATTCGTGCAAAACGAGAATAGGAAATAGTACCAGATTTAATTGCAGACATCATCTGCAAACATAAAATGAACACAATCACTAGAAGTAGAAGTTAGTTATAAGTGTTGAGAGAAAAATAAAACAAAAATGCAGGTTACCAAAGAAAACAAAAATAAAAACACTTGAAAATGAACAAACGTTCAAACCTGTAAATATTCATCAAATTCAACTTGGCCATTCATATTGGTATCGATTTCTTTAAGAATTTCATGCAACTCCTCTTTGGAAACCTCTTTTTCACCCTCTTCCTGTAATAAAAAAATCAATTAGCAAGGTTTTAATATCTCACCTGTAAATAATCTGGTAATTGTAATTGTCCGTTATATGAAGTGTCTATTTCACTCAATATAGCATGGATTTCATCGTCTTTAAGCTTTATACCTATATTCTATGAATACATATCTCAGTTAGTATTAGTTTTAGTTCAATAAAATAGAATAAATACCTTCATTCCTCTTCGTATATCATTTATGGATACGTAACCCTTGCGATCACTGTCAAGAATTTGGAAACGTTTGACATATACGTGTACTTCATCTTTACTGAGATTAATTGGTATTTTATCTCTACTTGCACGATTAACATTTTGTCCCATTTCAGTACGTAAAAATTCGGTTGCTACTTTAAGTTGCCTTTCCCTTTCAGCTAAAATGTATGTTATAACAAGTGATAAAGTTTTCTAGCATCGTCAATACCATTAGACCATTTCAGTTCTTCACCCATTATTTTAATAATAGTTGGAAGTGCTTCCTCTGCTGCTTGTACGTTCAGAAAAGCAAGACGTAATCTTCGTGCTATCATATCAACAGCACTCATTGCATATTCTCGAACACCATAACGTATTTCAGCATCGATATATGGAAACTCCGGATGAATTTTTTGACCAATTATGGGCCATCGTTTACCTGTACAAATGAATTTATAACGTGTAACAATTAATCATGTATTAAAATACCTGTAAGAGTTGCCAATTTAGCAACAGCAAATGCTCGGTCACCATATGAATGAGCTAAATGTTGTGCGACTTCAAATTCCAGTCCAAAATCTTGCACAAGCCGAATATACATTGTTGGTGTCCAGTTGTAGGCACCTTCTAATAGTAACTGTTTTGTTTGACATTTTTCATGTTCTGGTTTCAAATTACAAGCTGAAACAACTCTATATATTGAAATTTTTTCAATGACATTCTTTCCGTAAACATAATTTGTGTAAAAAATACAGTTATGATAAAATGTGGCGTGTTATACTTAAAAGTATGAATCTATATACTGTTCAGGCACTATTTATAGCCTTATTTCATCCCCTTTAAGAAGAATAACAGTAGTATCTGCGCACGCAAAAACTCGAACAGAGACCAGTGAGTGACTTTGCAGACTGCAATGTTAAAAAATGACTTGTCAGTAATTGCATGTTGAGCTCGTGCTGTGCTATCGAAGAAAGGCGAACAAAGTAAGTGTTATATATTTGTTTCATACATGATATACTCCGTTGCTCCAAACAGATACATTAACACAAAATTTAATGATGTACTTTAGTTTCATGTGAAAACATTCTGAAATTTCTTTAAACTTCTTAATTAAGAATTAAATAGGACCCAGTCTTTAATATAAAAACAACATATTTTGTTCAGTTAAATTCTGGTTTTACGTCTATGTTTAGGTTTTGTTTTTAATAAATATATCACTTTTAAATTATTATTATATGTAAAATATTAACAACTATTGTTGTATCTCTATTTGATATAAACTTTGTAGAGAGATAAAGGACAACTAATATAATTTATTACTTTAAATAGTTACCAATAATAACCAACTCTCATTTTTAATGACAAATCTTATCTTAAATTCATTGCTTGCTTGTTTAAATGAAACTATGGACGTAACTGTGCCTCATGCTATTCTTTTTCTCTTATTCAGTATGGAGAAATCACATAATCCTTCAAATATCGTACAGGATGACGTACTTTTGTTGATGGTCCTACTTAGTGTACATCAGCTCGCTCAGGTGGTATCCTGCATGCATGTTGAACAAAGTTAGTCGATGTTTCACTTAAGAGTGTAACCATGGTTCAACCAAACCGGGTAAGGTAAATATCAGTATATTTTTTTATAATGCCACCCTCCACAGCATTTTATTTTTTTTCATAAAATCTAGATTGTACTCTTTCCCCCGTGCGTAATTGACATGCATTACAAGATTGTTTGTAAATACTTTCATGTTTGTATGATCGCATAGCATCCAGCTTGATACGTAAAGCTCTGTTCAGGTACATTTCTGCAGGCGGTTTCCCATTTTTCAAGTAATGTAGGCCTTATAGTACTTAAAAAAAATTAATTTCTTGTAACTTCTTAGCGGCGGGTTCATTTGTCATAGCATGTAGTTTATTTTTGAATGTTTGTACAATACGTTCTACCAACCCATTTGTAGTAGCAGGATGTCCTGAAGCCGTAATTTTGCAAAAAGTCCCATTTTCCTTGCAATACAACAATACATATGTCGCTTAAAAAATTGTTGCATTATCGGATACGACCAACCACTGCTAGAAATACATGAAAACAAAAATGGCTTGCATAATTCGATGGTTTATACTGATGTTGGTGCATCACGAATGGCTCTAACTTCCAACCATTTTGACATGGCATTCACAACTAGAAGAAAATATAAACTTTGAAATAAACCAGTAGTGTCTAAATGAATTCCGTCCCAATTTTTTGCAGGCACTTCCCAGCGATGTATGGGATTTCATTAGTGAAGAACAAATGAACGTACATGTGGGCAAGACCTGACCGCATGTTCAATGACTTCATCAATATTTACCCAATAGCAATATTTCCTGGCTAATTGTTTCATTTTTATTATCCCTATGTGGGTACTGTAAAGCTTAACAAGAACTAATGGTTGCAGGTTTGATGGTAAGATGACCCTTTCACCCTTGAAGCAAATTTCATCTTTTAACATGTATCCATCATCAGTTGTTTGATAAAACCGCATTTTTATTTGTGGCATTTCTAATAGAATGAGTGGTAGTTGAAATTTCATATATGGTAGAACAGCGAAGTTGATTAGGTTCTTCATTTAAAATCTTCTCGAATGATGGGTTCATATGGGTGACAGTTGCTCTAGCTAAACAGTAGACCTTTGTATGTTTGATTCCATTCTTGTATTCAACTTTATAATTGACTCCCGCAAGATATGTTGCATACAGCAATAATCTTCCATGTGCCATAGTACGAAGTTTTGAATTTTGATGAAAAATCCTCATTACGGAAGTGTTATCTATAATTAATTTATACCTTCGCCCATAAAAATACATTAAGAAATGATTCACTGCAAATATAATTGCAAATGTTTCGCAGTCCAATTGACTGTAATTGGTTTCACTCGAACTTAAAAACCTTGATGCAAAAGCGATCGGTTCTCAATACCACCAATTACATGTGTCAATACCAATGAAGTGGGACTTACATCACATACTAACACCAATGGCAAATCGAGGTCGTAAGGAACTGATACTTGATCACTGTCAATTTCTTCTTTTAATTTTGTACTGCCAGTCCACATACACTGAACCAGCAAAACTTTGTATTTACTTCCAATACTTTTCTTAATGAATGGGTTATAGTAGAAAATTTTTAATAAAACGCAAATAATACTTAATTATTCCAATATATCAGCATACCCTTTAGAGTCACTCGGACGTGACATCTCAGTGATTGCCCTTATCTTGGCAGAAGACAAAAATTTGATTCTGATTGATGTCATGCCCTAGTATTCTATTGTTGTTTTGAAAATGTATATTTGCTTCCGTTCAAATGTAAAGTGAACTCTTTAATCCTTCGAAGACATGCCACAAGGTTGACTTTTTTTTTAACGAGTACATGGGACAACCCCAATAAATATAAAAAAATAAAGTATATTATAAAATAAGGTGAACTAATAGCTATTTATGCACTAAGTGTGTTGTTAAGATGATAACGCCCGATGGGGGGGGAGTTGTACTAGATGATAACGCTCGATAGGCGTTATCATGTAGTAACACAAATGGTGCATACAAGATTTTTTATTTTACCTCATATATAAAATAAAAATAGGTGATAGGTAAGTTTTCTATTTTAGAATTTACCTCCGATTTTACTATATAACTATTAAACACACCTACATAATGTTTTCCATGATGACAATAAACAGTTTGACGTTCCTATGTTTCGGACATTTGTCACATTTATTTGATATAAATATTGCAAAATGGCTGATCAAGAGTTGCCAGTATTAATTGCAAAGCAAGCTCTAAAAGCAACTGGAAATTTGCTACCCATTAATTCTAAACACAGCTATGAGAAAGCTTAGTAACACAGTTGGTGCATAAATAGTTAAGAAATTGATTTGTTTCTGAAGGCATAATGAGCGAGAGGGGCGTTATGAAACCATTACGCCCCATTTGTTATGAACATGTTTACATATCTCGTATCCTAGGTGTTATGACTAAATTACAACGAGGTGAAATATAAAATTAATTACAGATTAATTATAAAGCAGACTTCAAATAATTTAAGTTGTTACTTTGACACGGCATTTTTAAAATAATTTAGTGGAAAAAATTTCACACAGAAGGTTAAAGAAACACTCACTGAGTTGATACTTTATACCTTCATGGACTCATTAAATAAAAACTATGACAGATCATAATGATGCTGTCAGATAGTAAAATAAGCCTACTGAAATATTATTATTATTTTTGGCATGACATCGCACTAATAGGGATTAAAACAATTTGAATTAAACGGTGTTCCCTTAAAAACAGATTAGAATATCAGACACAAGAATACGTTTTAATATAAAAAGGGTTGCTATTTCAGATTTCAAAGTCAGTAGTAAGCTAGATGTAGAGAGTACAAAGTTATGGCTAATTAATAATAAAAAAGGTTATTAAGTAGCACCGTCTATGACAAAAGTCAAAAATGCTACCATATTCCTCTACTCTCCCACGTTCTGAAAATAACACGTTGATATAGTTAGTTTTACGTTTTTGTAATTGTAAGATACCCTTTGATATATTTTAATACGAGCTCTTCTCATTTGGATACCCAAATTTGGAAATCCTCTTTAACATATTTAATTTTATTTCGTTGAAGAAATGTAAGATCATTAGTAAAACAAATGAGTTTGAATTAGTGATTTGCTTCGGCTTTCGTAATAAAAAAGTTGCTGATGACTAGTCTTTGAAAATAATTTTAAGAGGATGATCCTTGTTATCAACTTTCTTTTCCAATTTTACTACCTTGAAAATTTCTAACAATATTGTATCAATAAACTTTACGATTATTGCTTTATCGTCGTCTATATGCAATGACATTTTTTAAACGACTAATACGTTCTTGAGCTTATAAAATAAACTCGTATATATCTTCAGGTTTAGGTTTAACCAGCTGCAAATTTAACGTATCTATTTGAGATTGTAGATCGTTAAATATAGTAGATAGTTCAGGAATAATTTTGAATCCTTCTTCACAGCAATGAGAAATAAATTTTAGGTTTCTGGATTTTAACTCAACTGCTCTAATTTCTGTTTCAGCGCATTTCTTACAAAATTGATTACTACAAAGCTCACATTTACAAATTATTTACTGCTTTTGTATACTGATAACAGCTGGTCATATTTTATTCACTTCTTGATAACTCGATAGGCTGTAGATAATAATGCAGGCGTTATTCCAATTAATCTAAATACTATAGCTCTTTATAATAATACAATAAGAGTTTAAATTAATAACAAATATCCATAAAAATCACCCACTTGAAATATGGAAATATCAATTTTAGTACATACATGTATTTATTACTTTTCGCTCTGAAGCGGTTCCACAAATTATTTTTCCACTGGATCCATGAACTACGATATTATCAAAATAGGAGTGAATCTTACATAAAGCCCGCTAGAATTTGATCACTGATCCCATTGAATTCAGAAAGAGCAGTTTTTATTCCAAATGAAAGGCGAAGCATGGGATACGTGCCAAAATGTGTCAATACTGTTTGAATGTAACTTCCTTCATTGTTAAGAACTACATGTGTATATGTCTTATAGAGGTCAATTGTGTAATCAACACAAAGGCGAACTATGCCGTCTGGTTTTGGAATAACAACCAATGGAAAACTCCAGTCACTGTTATGGATTTTTGAAATAATTCCAGTTCTCTCTCTAGATCGTTCAATTCTTTTTCAACTTTTTCCGTTAAAGCACACTTCTATGTTTAACAAACGTGGGTTTAGTATTTCCACGTAAATTCAGAGGAAACTTTAAATTTAGACACATATCCTACCTTTTCATTGAAAATTTCTAGAAATTTGTTATAAATATTATTTATGTTCTGCAACTATTTTGACGTCAATGAGATTTGAAATATCAAGTTTTGTAAGTTGATGCCAAGACGACGGATCCATATGCATCCCAAAGTGGGTCAAATTCATCTGGGACTACATAAATTTCTTTATCTAACGATCTATTGCTATAGCGGACTGCTATGGCAGTTTTTCCAAATAGATAAAATATATTTGTACTATATGACCTAAATCCAATATCTTACTTTTGAAGTTTCATGTTTAATTGAAGTGCATTAAAATGGTAAATCCTGCACCTCGCTCAATTTCAAATTGTTGTGCTTTACCTGTATTTTTAGAGATAACGATAATTTGATTGATTTCAAAGGAGTCACAGCGAGGTTTATCTTCCTGAAGTTGATAGGCATGCGCTTTTGAATGTATCGGTATCGGTATCGATTCTACGTTCTCTCGACAAGCGGCTAGCTTTCATGCAGAGTATGCATAATTGGTTAATGCCTAATTCCTTATAATTTATATGCGTACGTGTTCTGGACTCTGGAAATTTTCTGGACTTTAGCAGCATTTATTTTCACAATGGTCTAGTGTAGGTGAATGGTCGACTTTTTTGTATTGTACTTGAATTTGTAGACAAATGTAAGGACAAGTTGCTGTTAACTTTGATGCTTCAAGGGCTAATGCTTCTGCTAAATGTCATCAAATTCTTGATTACTGAAATGCTGTAACGGTCACTTTGTTACGTTACAATGACTCTCACTGTATATATCGCAATTAGATTAAACGTAACAATTTATTTGTAAAATATTGATTCAGGGCCAAGCATTTAATATTAAATACAACGCGACTTTATCTGTCCGACAGGTGTGTGATAATTGTTGATAAATAGAAATACGAATTAATACATTCTTGATTAGACGTTGTTCGTCTTGAATGCGCTTTGTGAAGTGACCTACACGTTTTCGTTATCCAAGGGTTAGCGTGTGCTAAAATATATTTCCCTAGCTGCGTTGCAGGATATAAATATAACGAAACGTTAATTTTCTGGAGTTGCATATAGCGTGGGCTGTGCTTATTTGGAAGTTTCTGCAACTTTGGTTCAAGTATTTGAATGTTATAGGTCGATGGTTCACATTCATTGAATTGTTTGAAGTTGTTACCTGTTTGAAGATAGTGTCGCTATAAAAATATTATTAAACCCTTACGCTGGTTAGCGTTGAAGGGTTTTTTTTTATCCACTGGTTTATTTATTTTATTCTCTTCTCTGGTATTTTCTTGGTTATGGTTATCGTTTTGGTTTTCCTTTATTGGAATTGCCTTATTGTATTTTTGGTGCACGTACAGCAGATACAAGTTTTATCCAGATGTTACATTTCTTGTTATTCATTTGTACATTGATCGTTTAGTTACATATCTACAGCAAGGAACAAGTGCTACATGCAGAAAGCAAAACACTACACCAGTATGTATTAACGTATCCTTTTTTTTACGTAAGTGGCCTGAGAAGAATAAAGAATACTCCGACGGACTTAGTTGCTTACTTTGCAACTAACTAAACTTTTGATATATAAAAATAATAATTTCACTTTGTTCCATTATCACTGTTAAAGCAGTTGAAAGGGCCTATAGTGGTAATTTTCCTATATACATTTTGCTATATATCAAGTGTTGTTTTGCACAAACCAACCCCTAATACTGGTTTTTAACTTTATGCGACTTATTAGGAGTTGCAGGTGCAATCAGTTGTTTCCCTTCAATCAGTGTTAATTTGAATGTTTACAATATATACATATTTACATAGCATGTGCAAATATTAATCGTAGTTCTCATAAACCTGAAGTTCACACAATATCTACAGTAATATTAGTCCTGGATCAGCCAATTAGGCAGGTAAGGTTGGTTTTATATTATAGTTGCCTTTTTGCGCGAAGCCCGCCTTGGCACTCAACAAAAAAATTAGTACCATCTCGCTTTCAGAACCCGACCCATTATGCTTCCGACTAGCCACGGTACAAACAGGCAACGTTGCTTTTGTTCCAGGTCTTAAATCTATGTAACAATGCAAAAGGCGTTCACAAATTGAATTGTCACTAATGCTACTTAGAAATTGTTCTCTAATAAATATATCTGCAATTGCACTCATGCGTAGAAACAAAATTGCAGACGATTGTATCATGTGTTAGTTCAGCAACATATTCTGCAATAGATAGATTTTCAAGTTGATATCTGATTAAGAACTTATGTTGTGGGACAAGAATATTTTTTTCTTCTGGGATGAATGCTTTTCTAGAGTTCTCACAAGGTAATCATAATCATATTCTGCAGGTATTTTTGACGCTACCAATGCTGTGAGTATGCTGTACATGTTGGATCCAACAAAGTTCAATGACATTTGTGCAACATACTTTGAAACAGATTCTTTAACTTTAAATAGTTTTCAAAGCGCTGCCAGTAACATTTAAAATTTTCCTATTTAAAGCTTTCAAACGTTGGCACGAACTAGTGGAACACATATTCGATAGTTATTGCAAAATTGATCCATAATAGTTTTTCTGATGAATCGTTATTGCTGATATAGTATATTATGATAAAAGTTTATAAGCGAGCCTTTAAAGCACGCGCAACGTTTAAGGGCACGACGCAAAAAGCGGAGTGCTCTTAAACGTTGCAAGTGCTTTAAAGGCACTTATAAATGAGTATCATACGATATTTTTTAATATACCTGCATTTTAACTTGATATATAGATTTACATATTACTGAATTTATCCGTATTGTAGTGCAATATCACGGATTTAGACTATCAGTCATCCAGATTTACAGTAGTTGCCGTGGAAACAATGGTGGTTTTCAATTAGTTTGACAGTTCATTTCATTTATGTTTTAAGCGTAATTAAAAATGTTGAATGATAATGAAGAATAAGTTTCATGTGAAATTGAAAAGTTAGCAGTGGAAGCTGAATCGAAATTGTACATTTAATATTTATTTGAAAGAGTTCATTCATATTAAGATACTTACGTTTGATGTTTGTATAATTTGACAAATAAAAATAAAGTTGAAAATGTTGTTGCTTAGCAACCTGTAAAACACTAGTGCGATAAAAGATCGATTTACGCATGCTAATTAGTTCTTTATACTAGTATATTATGGTGCAGGTATATTAAAAAATACATTAAATAAATTCGAATGATGCCTAACTCTCATTTACAATGTCAAATCTGATCTTCAATTCAATTCCAGTTATCCTCCCTAGAATTCCATAGGAATGTAATAGTACAGACTTATCTCTATAACTTGCTGCATAACAATATCGATTCTTCAAAGTTAGCCTCTTTTATCAAATTTCTTGTACCTCGGACTAGATCAAGACAAATGTGTTTATTTTATATACCAACAGCCAGATCAAACTTGCTTATTAAATCGCATTTTTATGTAATGTGTTCGAATTATAATTACATTAGCCATCATTGTGACATTAATATCAATTCACTACATTATATTTTAGACATGTTTAAAATGCTCAAGTATGATTAGTTCAAAATACTAATTATTTTTCTTGTTTCCTGTAATTGGATATTATTTTTACCTGTTGGAAATGTATGCATAAATAAATAAATAAATTGCTTGATTGTTTAACTAAATCAAACTTTATTCTAATGAGCCATGGACATAACAATTATCGTTTACTCCGAACAAATTTTACGAAAAATATGCTTCAAAACGAATTAATAAATGTTTCTGCAGAGTTATATGTTATACATAACATTAAAAAGAGCAATTTTCTTTTATTTCATGTATTATTTCAGATATTTCAAGACATCGACTTAAACCAGAACATTAATAAGAGTAACAGCCTTAAATTTTCATAAACAAGAAGAACAATAAATTTATCCTTACAAAATTGAATTAATTGCTATGGATTTTATTGTTACTGAAACTCAAATGAATTGATGTTTTAATTTTTCATGTGGAGACAAATAGACAAAGTATAGGGAAGCTTGTAATTTTTGTTCATAATACTGAAATGTAAATTAACAAATCGATAGCAACTACTGTTTGCAATGAAACACCATCAGAATTAATAACCATAGCAAATTAAATCCGTTTCATTGGAATAAATCGATGCTTCTTTTTCTTACTTTTGAAAATGCTGTTTCGTCACTTGCAAAAAAGGAAAAAATTTTAAACTAATATTTGAAAGATTAATGTTCAAAAAAGCAATCTATTGTACTGATAAAAATTAAGCGATCTCATTCAAGGCTTTCCAATCTGTAAGCCGAAAGGAAATTTATAAATGTAGCAATTCGCAAGTGTTTTTATTGAATTCGACTAGATGTTGAAATATATTATACCAAATTTGATCATTTTTTCTTCCAGCAGTTCTCATGTTGTTAAAGCCTTCTAGTTCCTTCTATTAGTAGATAACTTTTTTTCATTTAATTATTTACTGTTACACAATTTTGTACAGCTTTGTAAGACTTATGAAAATGCCAGCTATGCATGTCCAAGCTACTTCTGAAATATCTTTTACATAAGATGTTACATTACTATGATTAATAACATTTGGGGCTTTGACTTTGTGTTGCCTTTATTAATATAAAATTATTTCAATGATTTAGTAGAGGTATTTTGCTTTAAGAAGAACCCAAGGTCATTACATGTGCAAAAGAAAACTCAGTTAGGAAGAGTTTATTTAATGTAATTATGCACTGCAGTTTTCAGGCGTCAGTGGTTTCGAGTTTTGTCACAGTCTAGACCCACGTTGTAGTACTTTTTGTTTAATATAACGACATCATAGTTCATCTACATTATCAGCATACAATAGCTCTGTACCATGCCCCTAAATTCTGTCAATTACATAGCTCTGATTTGAAACTAATAAAAAACACACCTTGGTATGTGATATAAAATGCAACTTCCTAACCACCACCGCAATAACTGGCATGAATTTATGAAACCTATTTGGCTGGATATTAAAACAGTAAAATGTTCAGCCGTATTATAGTTATATTTTTACTTTATTAGATTTACAAAGCACGGAAATTATAATTAAAGTTAAGCAAGTGGAGGATGTGTTAAATGGTTATAGGAAGATTGTTATGGTACTTGCAGTGAATCGAATCTAGGTAACTTTAAAATTTTATGTATACCTGTTTTCAGGAGTGTTGTGTGTTAAAATGTTTCATATGTACTGTTTAGAGGAATTACATACAAATGAGACTGCTTTTTTCTTGATTGAATAAATTTATTGAACTCCATTCTGCCAGGAGGTTAATGTTATTAAAAATCCACAAGAATTACTTGTCCACAAGAGTAGCATTAGATCAGATGAGTTGACGTCCATAAATTTGAGTGTTGAAAATCTTTTAAAGCGAGTTATTGGTAACGTACCTTGAAATTGCACCTAGTTAAATGATAAATTATTCTATTTATTTGGTTGCATTTCATTGTTTCTACAGGGACCTACCCCGTGCCACTATGGTTAGCCGATACACTTCTGTGCAATTCCAATTTTAACACTAAGTCTTAAAAGCGATAAAACGCTTCACTCACTAGTACATAACTAAACTATGCCATTGATGTTACATTTCTATGCAATATATCAAACGTTGGGTTCTTAAAGTAAAATATCTCTAAGTAAACATCATTATGTAGTTTAAAAATTAAATTCCGAGTATTTTGGTATTTATACTTTAAAAGTAAATGCACACATTTCAAACAATTATATTCATACCTTTAATAGCAGCATCAACAGTTTCCTCAGCCATATTTCGATATGTAGTCCATTTACCTCCAGCTACTGTAACTAAATTAGAATCGCTCACGTGAATAATATGATTTCTGGCTAACGACTGTGTATCTGTTTTATTAGGATCAGATACAAGAGGGCGTATTCCACTCCAAGCAGACATCACATCACCCCTACGTACTAAATTCAATCAGTTACCACATGATAAACTAATAATATCAACATATACCTTCAACATCAGGATTTAAATAACTTTTAATTTCTTCTAAAATAAAAGTAACCTCATCCTCGGTGGGTTTAGGATGATGAGTCAATTGACATGGCAAGTCAGTTGTGCCTGCAATGGTATGTTTTTCCCATGGCAAAAAGAATATCACCCTACCATCACTTGTTGCAGGATCAAGAAGCCCCATTTGCTCAGGGCTGTAATAACCTAAAAAAAATAATAGAATATTATTTAAGACAATGGTATAAGGAACGAAGTATTTATAGTTAAATTTTGTATTAAAAATAAAATGCAGGAAAAATATTAAAAAAATGTACAAACATCCCTATGATATAGAAAAACAGTAAAAAATGGACATTGTAAAAGTATGATTGAGGTATTTACAAAAGCAAACACATTGAATAGAAATTGTTTCTAATCGCAACTGTGGAAATGACTTTTTACTATAGAGGCATGTTTGGACGTGCTATGTGTGTACAAGAAGTAAAGCATCAACCCCACATCAGCTAGTACAAGTCATAAAAATTCGTAGAGTTGTTCAAACGGAAGATGTCAACCAGGACAACATAATGCAGTGGGTTATGAAGAAGAGACATATTTCACAAACGGTAAATTTGGGAGCTAGTTTAGTAAAAAAATTTTTAGTTGCATCAGATAAGATCTCTTTTACAAAGTTTGGAATGAATTTTACTTCTTTCACGTGCTTTAAACAAATTTTGTTCTAACATCAGTAAAGATAAAAGGTAGCGATTGTTGGTCTTTGTCCAAACTTACTTATTCATCAAATTCTATTATATCTGTATCATCAGCAACAGAATCATAACTACTATCAATTGAGGATATCGTCCAAAAACTAAAAATGAAGAGAATTGAGTAGTTTCTTGCTTGGAGGTACATAATGTTTATGCAATTTTAATGATATTTTCATCCCATTTGGTGTGAACAGAATCAATATAAGATGAGATAGCTGTAACAATGACACCGTTAACTCTTTTGGCAGGGTTTACTTGAGAGTGATATTTAGCATTAAACCAAATCTTTTCTATTTTATAATTAGTCACGAAATTGTGAAAGTCTTTAGAGATAGACATTTAACAGATCGACTTTTTTCTTACTCTTTATTAAGGCATAATGGGAGTAGACATTATACAAAAGTTGGATAAAAAATGCAATAATGGCTAATCTTACCAATTAAACATTTAATTTCTGTTACATTTTAGGTGTTTTGAATTTAGTAATAATATCGACTTTACATGGGTAGGCGCAAAAGCCAGTTCCGTCTACAATAAAACTACGAATGAAAGAGAGGAAACACAAAAAGAACATTTTTCGAAATTTACTTTAAATCCCGCATTGTTAAGGCATTCATAAACTTCATTGAAAGTGAAGATGTGTTCGGCAAAGATACTACAGATAATAATAATAATAATATAATCAAGATATACAACGGCACGTTCTTGATGCAAGATAGGTCCTAACGCTTGATCAATCGTTCTTTGAAGAGTTTAGGGGGCATGTGATAAATCAAAATTGTTGTAATATTAATGTTGGATACAAAATATATAATAAATAAATTACATTCTTTTAATCAATTTTAATTCAAGGTACAAACCTGGTAGAACAACATGTGTACCACTACTTGGACTACAAATTTCTGGAACATTTGGGTTATCCATTTTCCGAATGCAATCCGTAAATGGACCAGTAGCATTGATAATGCATTTGCCTTCTATATCCCATTCTTTACCTGTAAGTTCATCTCTTACGTGGACACCCGATAAAACTTCCTTGCCAGCTTTATCAATTCTTTTTAGTAGGTGTTTGGCTGATACGTGATTTGCAATTGCTGCACCATATCGTGTAGCTGTTACAGCTATTGCTAAGTTCATACGAGCATCATCCATTTGACCTATAATCTTCAGATTGTTATAATTTTAAATAGTATACAAATTACCATCATAATATATAATGGCCCCGCAGAGCTTTTCCTCCTTCAGCATAGGGAATAGTTCAAGTGAATTTTTCTTTGATAAAAAGTATGAACCTTTTACAGTCTTAAATCCGGCAACTAAGTCGTACATTTTCATGCCAAACCAAAAATATGGAACCTGCCACCATCTATTAAATTAAAAAATCATGTACCAAACAAAGTTAATATTTTATTTACAATAATTTAAAAAAAAAAGGTTAAACTTAGAAAAATTTCAAAACTGCATGCTATACCTAAGTAACGTATGTAAATTTCAGTACCTGCATTAGGTGTGAAATCTGACATTGAATCCTTTTAGTTGCATTTTTGTATATAGGTACTATTCGATTTATGGTGTTCACTTACCTGTCTACATAAGAAAACGTTCAGTCATTTCCTTGTATTCTTATATCATAATTAGCTTTAATTTGTAAGTTTGGTACCCTATCAGGGTTTGGAGCAATATATAAAAATAAAATTCCTAGACTTTTCTAGGTTTTCTAACCTTTTCATCTAAATTCCAGACTGCAAATATTTTATAATTATTCAAGAATAAAAAATTTTTACTTTAGGTTTTAAAAATGCAGGAAAAATATACACCCCCAAATAACTTAAAAAATGTTTTTGTTTAAAAAAACCAACAGTTTTTAAATTTTATTCAACATTTTTTCTTGATTGCTTATTATTTATAAAGAGACATATCCGAGTTATAAAAAACAATTGAAGTTTTTTAAATAACGATTATCTTGCATTATTCTAACGAATTACGAAAGGTTACAATTTTGTCTATATGCCAACATAAAAAAAATATCGAGGATTGCATGGCAAAATGTTCAAAACAAATGCACATTTAACTTAATACAAAGATTTAATTTTTTTAAGCAATTCTATGGACGAACATTGACAGCGAAAGTTAAAAGAAAGATTGTAAAATTATCTCAATATAGGAAATGAAAACTAGTAAGGATACGAATGTTGAAATCAATATACATGTTAGGCTTCATGATTATCTTTATGACATGAAAACGTCTTAAAAGTCAAAGCGGAATCTAAGGAGGCAATTGTGCTCAAATGAGTGAGTTTCTGTAGAAGTACTCGCAAACTTCAATCAGTTAGCTAAAAACAGACATAGTACCGCCATTTTAGTCTCGTTTTAAAGAAAAAAAATAAAAGTTTGGGTTAGTACCAATATGATATTCGTAGCAGCCAAATGCTGCAAACTAGAGGCTAACAAAATGAACCCACGATTTTAGACTTCCCAGATGCAATATGTGTCCATAAACACGATCATATCCCTGAGACTAATAATATGAGCAGAGTTAACCACGTATTGTTTTGAAGAGGAGTGTATGTGTTAAAAGTTATCTTAAGCTCGAAGTCTATATCTCGAAAGCTCAGTATTTCGTAATTGTACGTTGCAAAGAAATTAACCGATTAAACAATATGTTTTATTATCCAAGATTGATGTTTTCACGAAATTAATTGCAGCAGTATCTGATATGGCTAAATTTCTTTTTACACGAATATATATAAACGTGTAATTTACAATAAAGAATTTGATGCTAATAGTGAAAAATTCAGGTGTATTTTTGGCATATTTCAGGAATTGCAGGTGTAAAATTATATTACCAGACTATTCCAAATTTTCCAGGATCCCTCCAAACTTTGTCTAAAGGCTAACACTTGCAGTTTATATCAGCATTATTAAGAATGAATCGTCTTTTTTGTAGTAATTACCTTATGGACTAGTTATAAAATATGACACTTCTGTCATTTTCTTTTTAACATTATTATCCAGTGTATTTCTTGCAAGTTTTGGTGGAAGTTTGTGTTGTATATATTAAATTTTAGTTGATTTTCGTGTTTTGAGGGCGTGATTATGCCTAGAATGCGGCAACGTGAAAATTACCGCCCGTTGAGCAAATTCGACAGAGGTCAAATTGTTGGGTTGCACGAAGGTGGTTTCGTTTAGGCAAATTTCAAATCACCTTAACCAATCCACAATTATGCATTATCAATTATGGACTAGGGAGGGCCAGGAATGTCATAAAAAAGGAATGGGTGGCGAAAGACAAACTAATAAGGTACAAGACCGTCATTTTTGCCTAATGGCTCTAAGAGACCGATTCTCTAGTACCAGGTCAATTGCTAATCACTGATTAGATAATGAAGGTCGTGCTGTAACCCCTCGAACTGAAATCTGGAATGGCATACTGTAAAGTTCAGTGATGAATCCCGATTTTGTTCAGATATGCATGATGGCTGGAGAGTGAGACAAAGACGTCGGGAACGTGTGAATGTTAAATTTTTTGTTAAAAGGCATGTGCACCGAACCGTGGAGGTTATGGTATGGGATACTAAATTATATAGAATTAGGTCTCATGTGGAGTTCATTCGAGGCAATATGAACGCCGAGTGCTACATTAATGAAGCTGTGGAACCTGATACCCTTCTTTATCTCAAACAGCTCGAAGAACCACTTTTCCAGCAGAATGATGCCTGTCCTCACATAGCGAGGACTATTCTCAACCAATTCGAAGATGCCCATGCTAATATTTTGACCACGCCAATTGAACATGTGTGGGACACTACTGTACGTAGAAGACTGGGAACTTAGCAAATCCTCTGCAAATACTGAAAGCTCTCTGGCATGAAGTGTAGGTTGCTTGGGATATAGTACCCCAATAGGACATCTACCACCTACTGGATTCGATAGAAGGTCCCGACACATTATTAATAAAAATTGTGTTAATCTTTACTTCAATTTTACCTTCCTAAATATTTTCATTCAATTTACGATGTTCTCAAATACTCCGACACCTCAGCTTCGATATTTTGTATAACTACCTGTTGAAGGTGGTGCTCCTGATCACGCTTTATAATTTAGTGAATTAATTTGTTCCTGTGAAACTCATTCTACTACAATTGAAACAAGTACTTGTTCAAAATTCTGTAGAATGTTATTATTGAATTTAGTCTAAGTCAAAGTGCATCAATTTATCTTTATTGTTGAATATAAAGCCGCAAATGTACTCGGTTATCTACGATCCGTGCTTTCTGAAAGAATATGTTTGTTTTATTTATTAGTATTAATATAAGTTTGAATAGAATAATTTTCTACAGGTGTGATTAACAAAAGCAATTGTTTTCGAGTTTGCCGGTTTTCTTTATAGATTTATGAATTACAAACACCTTAGACGTGTTCTTTGACATGTGGTATCCTAATATTGCAATCGATTATGAAATCTGGGCTCACTGTGCTTCCATTTTTCATTTTAAACTGATTTCCTAGTGCTGTTAACTTGAGAGCAATGCATGTTTCCTCGGATAAGCTTATATCACTTATGCATTGATAAGTTTCTTACATGTTTATTAATACTAGTAGGATTCTCTTTTTCTAGTTCTTCTACGCATGCCAAATTGTTTTTTTTAAGGAGACCCAAATGTCTTATACATCGAGCAAATGGGTTTTGGGTTTTTTATGGAGACCGAAATGTCTTTATGTAGGCCAAATTGCTTTTTACGTAGGCCTAAAATGTCTTTTGCGTAGGTCACTGGTGCAGTGATGGTTGCAGCATTTATGATACTGGCTACTGCGGTGACGATCCACTCAGTGTACGAGATCGATATGTTCACTGTTATGTTTCAAGTGTGAGAAAAGTATTTTGGCACCTGAAGGTATGTGACTTTGTTTTATTCTATATCCAGAAATTATTGCTCATCAGTGTTTCATGTTGATGCATAACTTATGCACCATAAAGAAACTCAAATCAGCAAACCTCGATGGACGGAGCAAATGTACAAAAACTCACTTCGACACTAGTTTCATTAGTGTTCTTATTATTTCAACTTGCTTCCCGAAAATTGCTCTAAATGTACTATGTTTAATTTAAAATGTTTGCATTTTGTTCATTATCGATAAATTTTACCTACTACAATACGAAATACGCACTTTATAGATCAATTAGTGAATTAGTAAGAATTGTCAGTAAAGTATAATTTTTTTTAAATAGCAATTTTTTCCTACCTTTTGGTTTATTGTAAATAAAAAAAATTGATGGCTATGTACTTTTTCTCGTGTGTGAACCACTCCTCTCCGCATTTGTAGGTACTCCGGTCTTTCTAAATTTCCTCTATCTTTTATACGTGAGCGTGATTCGTACGAGCCCTTATTTCGTTTTCCTTTCCGTTTCTGTCTGACCCATGCGTTTTACCATTATAAATCTTTTGATTTTTTCTTTGAAACTTTAATCAATTATTACCTTTTAGTAGTTAAACATATCTGCCAAGTTTGGTCAAATAATTCCCAACCTTTCTTGGTGTTGCAATTTCCATGTCACTGAGATATTCCTAAGTATGGTTGTTAAGAGAATTTCCAAGCGAATGGGATTTAAAAATGACATAAAAAGAAATTTAGGGATCTAATACAATGGAATGGTGGAAGTACTTTCAGATTAATGTTTCTTTTGGAGTTCTGTTAATAATACCTGGCAAATGGAGGTTAGATTTGCTTTTTACAAGGTTAATGTATGTGCAGTTATATTGTCGAAATTACTGTTAGTAGAGTTAAACTTAGATGGAATTTTATTCTGAGTTATTTATAAGATAGGTAAAAGTGATTATTATGGGTATCCAGTTACTCCCCGTGATGAGGTGATATTTGGGAGATTGTTATTTTGAAAATTTCTGTAATTTGATAGAAAGTCAAGGAGTGTTTTAAGGTATGGTTCCAAAAACTAACAAGCAAGGTGATATTTTGGAACATCAAAGACAAGGAGACCTATCTCGAATTACTGTCTTCCGGGTAGTGAACTATCAACGAAATTGCTGGATAATCAACCATTTGTTTATTTTCACCTTAGTTATCATAGACTAGTTATTAAAATTTGTCTGGCAATGCCATCTTTACTATCATGTTGGAGATTTGAAGAAGTCACCAATAGTTGTTTACATCCAAGTATAGTGGACAGATGGGAAATGTTTTGGATTTATTAATACACCATGATTCGCCTATAATAAAAGAACTTTGTTGATTGTTTTGCAGAGAGGACTCTGCCAATCTGATGGGCTAAAACGATAGCAAAACCGATCATTAGCTTTTCTCTTTATAAAATAATCAACGATTTAATTTTCGTTCAATATGTTTAAAGTACTTTCCTAATACCAGACAAAATTATTTGTTACTATTAAGTTAGAAGCACATTAGTTTCCATCGACTAACTTCCCCATTAACATTAGGTGTAGTACTTTCTTAGAAAGCCCGCTAATTTTATGGTAAGTAAATAAGGCCATTTGTTTAATTTCATCGTAGATAATATTAAAAAGATACCGATAGTTAAAGTCAAATTTTCACCAAGCTGGTATGCAATTACAACAAGGTACAATAAAAACACATGGTATGAACAATGAAATTACATAAAAACCAAATATTCAAGCTGTTACTTAAAACGTACCCCAAACATACTCACTGGTATACAGGCAGCATAATAGGTAAAGGATGTGCTAAGTGTGGTGCAGCATTTAGCATAAAAGCCCTTTCTTGTAAAGCTTCTTTGACCATTCGATACTGTTCAATATCTGCTTGCATAAGTGCTTTCTGCAAATATCTAACTCCACCATGAATAAGTTTAGTACTTCGACTAGATGTACCACTAGCAAAATCATCAGCTTCTATAAGTGCCGTCTTTAGACCTCTTGTGACCGCATCTAAGGCACATCCTGCTCCAGTAGCACCACCTCCAATAATAATAATATCAAAACAATCTGTCTGAAGTGACTGTAGTTGCTCTTCACGAGATGCCAAAGGACGCTTTGGTGGACATATTATTTCTTTTTGTGCATGTACTGTTTCCCACTACAAATAAAACTGTTAAATAAAATTATAAAATAAAGATGCTACCACCCATAAATTTTCATCATCTTTCAATAAATATGTTGCAAATCCCAATCCCACAGTGCCAGCAATCCCAGTCAAAGCTATTTTTCTTAATTTTGAGACCATGTTTTCTAGGTAGTTACAAACAATTTTAGTTTACCTAAAAAAAGTAAGCTTTAATATAAGAAAGTTTCCAGTTGTAAACTGACTATGTACAACAAAAGTAGCCCATACATTAGGTTGAGAAGTAAGTTAATATATAATCTTCTCAATCAAGGTGCCGTAACACGTTGTGTCACACTAGTTATAAATTAGAGGAGAAAAGTAAATGAAATTTCGAAGAATCAAGATATAGAGATGCACCTTGTATAAAAGATTTCGTAAATAATTATTCTTAATTGTTTCTATAAAAAATATTGCAGATATGAAGGTATAACAATGTTTCTTTTAAATACAAAACACCAAACGATAACGTATTATAAAACAGCAAAACAGACATCGGAATACGACCAGAAACTGCGTATACAGTTTTCATAAATAATTACATTGTAATAAATGGCTGCGAGACAACCAAACTGGGCATTAAGCATAAATTGAAATTATACATTATATTAACTGGATGCTGACTGTAGTTAACAACAACAACAACAGTGGGAGAAGATAATGATAGTATAACCCAACAGGAAAGAAATGACATTAATTATTCAGGAATCGAGAATCAGAAAACATCAAAAATGTAGTCATACGAAGTTGTAAAAGGCGGACGGAAGAACCACGGAGATGGGAGTTGTATGAAGACACGTTAAAAGTTGAAAGTACATAGCTCCAAGAAGAATTTGATTAAATTTCCACAAGGAAATAGGCGGTGATCCACATGAAAGTGAAATACGACGGCCGATGCAAGGTAGGTTCGTGCGCACAAGCCGCGGATATACTGTCGTGATAACCGTTTGTAAAAAAACAGGTTAAGACATGAAATTTGCCCCTTGTAACAATTTTTAAAAAAATTAAAAAATATCGCCAAATTATTTATTTTGAATACTACATAAGCTTTCATATTAATAGCAAATTCTTGTTCTACATTGGAAATAATAAACAATCAGTTATTTCCGTTTAATTTTATTGCAGTTAATTGCCATACTTTACTGTAATAATAAATTACTATATGCTTTAGGTGAATAGCCCTAGTCCAAAATCTTGTGAAGGTCATCAAAACTGCAAAGTAATTGTTTAAAATAGCTGTTTAATATTAGGTATTGTAGGTAAATACTTTGTTAGTCTTAAATATTTCAAGGCTTCCGAGTTATTTTATAAACACCGCTGGTAGTCTGTCCTAGTTCAACATAGTTCCGTGTAGATAGAGTTTCCAGGGACGAATCGATCTTACGTGCTGTCCTTGTCAGTTTTGTAACTTCTATCCTGTGCTCCGAGATGCTCATGGTAAGTCGTTGATGGTAAAATTTAGCATAAGAATTAGAAGTGATTTAATCAGTTTTAAAGCACAAAAAAACTTGAGGGAAACAATATAGTTTATCCCTTCACATATGTTGGTTTAAAGCATAATGATTTGTTAGACGAAATTACAAGGCAACAGATGGTCGATTCCATTTCATACCGCTCCATCACGTCAAGGTACAATTGATGTTAATAAACCATATGGCTCCACCAAGTTAGAATCCACTAACCAGTAGATTAGTTTCATCGAGATGATTATTCACAGCTCTCAGTTAAGGGCAAGTGATTTATTCTGTTCTTGAATTTGTTAAGGAGTTTATGAAAACCAGTTGTATTATACAACTTTCCTTAAGGCATAAGTTAAACCCAACGAGAAGCAAAGGTACCGCTATTTCAGTTCATAGGATTTTTTAAGAAAAGAAATTGTAATCAAAATTTCAATTGTATAGATTCAGATATTTTGTTGAAATTAAAATTTGTAATAATTGGTTTGTTGTAATTTGAACTTTCTTTTGTTTGTCCTTATCATTGGTGAGAGGCCGGACTAAGGAAGGTTTTAAAACGATTTATGTGATGATTTGCAATGAATTTGTCTAGTATAAAAGTAAAAAAAAACCAATTAAAAATTTAGCCAATTTATTTTATAGAAAAATCTGAAATTAAATATGTAAGTGGTATGCTAGATCTGACAAACCATAACCGAGTTAATAAATTTGTAAATGTGTAAACTCTTTAACAATTCCGTTTGAGCACTTTAAACCAAAAACCTGTGATATTATTCGATGATTTTATAGAATATGAATTTTAGTGTTAGTGTGATAAAAAAAAATTCATTATTATTAGATCTTCAGTCTGGCATGTTGGTAGCGTTTCGTTGCTTAAGCCTTACCATAACAGATAATTTAATAAACGTCATCATGACATAACTCACAATTAGGTAGCGGTCTGGCATGTTGGTAGCGTTTCGTTGCTTAAGCCTTACCATAACAGATAATTTAATAAACGTCATCATGACATAACTCACAATTAGGTAGCGGTCTGGCATGTTGGTAGCGTTTCGTTGCTTAAGCCTTACCATAACATATAATTTAATAAACGTCACCATGACATAACTCACAATTAGGTAGCGGTCTGGCATGTTGGTAGCGATTTGTTACTTAAGCCTTACCATAACATATAATTTAACACTTTTCCTTTTTGAAGCGGATAACCAGGTTATATTTCGTTTCCCTATAAATGGTAATCATGTAAACATGTTAGAGTTCTTTAACAACCATCAGGTTGCTAATATCTATGTAGAGCCAGCTGGATAGGAAAAAGATAGAAGGATATAGGAAGACCTAGACCAAACTATATTAGTCAAATTATTAGAAATTTAGGTTGTGAAGGGTATGTAGAGCTTTTTAGATTAGCACAGAATAGAAAAGAAGTTAGAGCTGCGTCAAACCGACCTTAAGTAAGGTCGAAAACAAAATGAAATGATGATGATTTCCCCAATATTCGGTAGCATGTAAAAGGAGCTAAACAGCGTGCAGCTACCAAGATCCCCAAACATTTGAACATTTGCCGAATTAATAGTTTTACAATATATCCTTTCGCACAATCAACATTAGTTGAAAATATTTCAAAACCAACACCTGTAGTTGTTTATAATAATCATCAGATTTAAGTGCAATTATTTTTTCGTCATTAGGTTTTCTGTCTTGAAACTGGTTGGAAGCGTACCTTCACTTATTTCTTTTCTAAGCTAGCCTACACTGTTCCCTGAAGTTCCCACAGCCTAGATATTGCTCGGTTCCCATTCTATTGTTTCCTAATTATGTGCCCTATTTCACCAAGATTCAGTGGTATGGGAAGGGGGTTAAGGAGTCTGTGGCTCCCGAGGATCCCCCAATACTTAAACATTTCTCAAATTAATAGTTTTCCAGTAAATCCTTTCGCACAATTAACATTAGTTGAGAGTATTGCAAAACCAATACCTGTAGTTGCTTATAAAATCATCAGGTTTAAGTACAGTTATTTTTTGTCATTAGGTTTTCCATATTGGAATTGCTGGGATGCATAACCTACATTGATTTCTATTCTGAGCTAGCCTGCAGATTTTTCTGAAATTCCCACAATCTACATATTTCACTGTGTGCAATAGTCTAACATATGTCTACCTCTAATTTTCTTTTTTTCAATCTGTTTCTAATATATTCAACACACTTTCCTCATGCTTTAGTACGTGGCATATCATCCTATCTCTCCTTCGGCACCTTGCCATTTATCAGACCCTTTAATGCTAATTCAAAATCGTCTCTAAGTATAGAATATCCCAAGTCACCCTTTTCAATGTCTGATTCCTGTTCTAATGCTGTTAGTTCCTCTCCTGCATATAAATTCCCTATATATTCTTGCCATCTAACCACTTTCTCTACATTTTCTATAATTACGTTTCCTCCCGTGCCCTTATATTTTTGCTATGCGGTTTTATATCTCTAAAATCCATTCTAATTAGTTTGTCTGCTTCATCTATCTTTCCTATTTTCATCTCAGCTTGTATCTCTTTGCGCTTGTCATCAATCCATTTTACTTTAGCTTTCCTGCATTTGTGAATAATTTCCCATTTTATGGATTTGTATCTCTGTTGTCCTGCTTTGTCTGATCTATTTTTGTATTTTTGTCTTCTATTAATTTATATCTTTATCTTTTAGTTTCTCAAAGTCAAAGTGCTTTTTTCCGTTCCTTTTTTTTCAAATTTTTAAATTTAATAGCTTTGTCCAACAAGAATGTAATCTATTTGATATCTTCATATAACTCCTGGCAATTTCCACGTAATTTGCCTTCTAACATGATGTTGAAATAATGTGTTTGTGATGGTTAAATTATACTTGGCACAAAATTCTAGCAGCCTGTCATTTCTCGTGCCTAAACCAAAAAAATCTACTACTACTCCTTCCCTACAATCCCCTACCCTCACCTGTATTAAAATCCCCGTAATTATTAAATTTTCATGTCCTTTTACATATCTTAGTATGCCTTCGATATCTTTGTAGATAGCTTCTACCTCTTCCTCACTGTTGCTAGAGGTGGGCATTATACTTGTATTATTACTGTATTTACTGGTTTAGATTCTAATCTAACCATGAGTACTCTTTCGTTCTTATGTAAGTACATGTTGTCCTATCTTTTTTCACATAACTATCCCTACCTACATTCGATCATCCTTCCTCTGATCCTGTATGAATTACCCTAAAGTCTCCACTCCAAAAATTCTCTGCCTCTGGCCAGCAAACTTCACTGATTCCTACTATGTCTAGTGCTAAACTATCCATTTCAATTTTCAAGTTCTCTAGCTTACCTACTTGTTTCATATTTGTGACATTCCACCCTCCGATTCGCAAAATATTCCCTGCTCTTCCTTTAATCTTTCCGATCACATCCTCCGTAGTAGTCCCCTCCCGGAGATCCAAATGGGAGACTATTTTAACTCCGGAATCTTTTACTGCAGACTCCAGAGGATGCCTAAAACAATTTAAGTACGCTGTGTACTTAGGAGGCAATGTAGTGGTTTGCTGTTGCCTTCCACAACACAGTAGTGTGTCTTAGAATGCCATACAGACTCCTATGGCCTCTGCCACTCTAAGTACCCGAAAAGCTGCTGTCCTCTTTCGGGACCTGTCTTAGTCTGGTTCCTCACTAAAGACCCTACTACTTTGGTTGAACCTGAAGTTTAGCTCTTTAGATCACTGGAACGCAGAAGCCATTCCACCCGTTCCAGTAATCTAGAACTTCTTCAGGGTGCGCAGGTCCATTCTGAACAGGAAAAAAAATTTATTTATCTAAAATAAAATAGGTGTATTATATTACGTTGGCTGGTTTTCTGTGTCTTGGTAATTTAAGAGATATATATTAAATTTGTTTTTGTTTCCTACAGAGTACAGTGGAAAATGCATTTAAACGATTGAGACAAGAGCTACTTTATATATGGTAACATTATATTTGTTCTGTAAACTTGATTCTATTTATTTCTTGAAATGTGCCACTTTCATGGCTATGCAACTCTATAGAGACAAGTTTTAGCCATTCACGAATAGACATTGTCTATCACTATTGTTAATATAAAACTTGCACGTGATTCGTGAAGGATAAGAGTACTTCGGTTCCCATGCACATAGTGCTTAATTAATATTAATTTACTTCTTAAATACAACCGTTTGACTTCTATTAGTGAGCAACAATGTTTGAAAGTGCATATACGAAGATCAACATCAGCACACGCTGCAAGCAGACGATCAGTTGGTGTGTGGTGAGTCATGAAATAATACCTCAGTTATTAATGCTGCTAAGTAGAAAGTTGGTTAAAATTGAACATAAATAACAGATTATACAAACTTATTGTGTCCAAACCTTATATTCATATAAATTCAAATCAATCCACTTTTAATGATACAATATCTAACCAAGAATTTTGATAAAGAATAAGAATAAATACTAAAGGGTTTTCTATATCCACCCTTCCAAATTAATTAACATTTTTTAGATATAGTGGCGTCCAACCTAAAGTTATATTTCCTTTTATTCAACTAAGCAAATTCAGCCCAAACCCACATCTAACTCTCCTTTGGATTAATAGCCAAGTTAGCAAAGGCATACAGTTTTTTTTGTACTTTATATATTTAAAGTGTAAAACTGTAGCACCCTCCATTAAATTGCAATTTTGTGGTGTGTTAGGACAAGAGAGTTTCTGTTGAAGGATAATCTAAGAAATGGTTGCAAGAAAACATTTGTGTTGGTGGAGAACCTAGTGGTTCTATGGTGCAGTTGGTATGCGTGTGACTATTATATCCAAGGTACTGGGTTCGAATCCTGACACTGTCCTCTTAAAAATGTTAGGCAAGCACTTTTCACAAAAACGCATTTGGATGAGACGTAAAATGTAGGTCCCATGTGTGAGTGTTGTCATGCACGTTAAAGATCCTTGAATGGAAAAGCAAGGATTTGACATAATTCAAAATTTCCTGGTAAAAAAAATAATCGTTTCCTGGCTAATGTAGTGCCTTTGGGCGGGGCAATGAAAAATCAAATGTAGTGTTGGTGGATAACCTGAAATAAAACTATGAGTAATATTTTACTGGTTTATATTTTCTTATAATTTATACGAGAATGCTAAATTTAAATTGGTTGGTATTGATGGTGTAAGAAATAAAGCGATCATGAAAGCAATTATTTTGTTGAACGATAAATTTGCAACAGAATTAGTGTTGGCTAAAATTTAACGTGATATTACCGTGCAAGGAAATTTGGAACATTTTAAAATATTAAGAAATATTTACATATGAGAATTTAAATGTAACTTGTATAGGTAGAATTTAGTAAGTTAAAGCATAAAAAAGTAATATTTTGGAATGGACAATAAAAGTATATAATGAAAAAGCTGATATTTAACTGTATACTATATTTGTTATTAATGACATTTTCAGAAATTAGGATTTATCAAAGTAATGTAATTTAATATTGAAAACAGAAAAATTTGGAGTGGTGATAGTTTTGTTGATGGATTAGATTGAAGATTTAGTTGTTGTCAACTTAAAAAAATTCATGTTGATATTGATATATAATGTGTTTAACAAGTGAGTAAGTATGACAAAAAGACCATTTCAAAAATTTTGTCAAAGTTGCACAAAATCGATATAGGACGATAATTTTTAAAACTACCTGAATTCCTTTCTTTGTGAACTGAACAAATTAAAGAAGATTTCGACATTGCCGGAAAAATAGCAGTTTTAAGTGCTAAGGTGAATATCAATGACACTGCATTTGATTTTCCAATGCTCCACCCGAAGGTACGACATTGGTCAGGAAGCGAGTTTTTTTTAACCTGGAAATTTTGAATCTTACCGAACCCTTGCTATTCCAAGCAAGGTAGGAACCTTTAACGTGCGTGACACCGCTTACGCACAGGACCTACATTTTACCCTCATCCAAACGAGAGCGTATTTTTGTGAAAAATGCTCACCTAACATTTTTCAAGCGAACCTTGTCGGAATTTGAACCTGGGACTTTGGGTTTAGTAGTCACACGCATATCAATTGAGCCACGGAGTTGCACTGTTATATATTGGAGATGAAGCGAAGCTCTTTTTACAGATACATATATCATCTTCACTAATATATTTTCCTTAATCTATCGATCCATTCGTTTCTGGAGTAAAATAAAATACATCTGGTTTTCCAGCAGATAGATCACGATTCTTCTGGCGTTTTATGGAATGTTGGTTCTTGTGGAACTTGATTTAATTCAGACTGTAAGACGTGGTTATAACAAAATTGTAAATATTCTCCGGAAGATGGTGATATTCATTATATATTATTTGATCTCTCATATCTATAAAATATGATATCCACTAGTCAGCAGAGCATCGTTTTATATGTGACCACCAAGATTCAATGCATTGCTTGGATGTATTCCCTTCATTATAACTATGCATACCAGATACCATCATTATCACTGCTCCTAAAAAACATTTGCAAAACTCCAGCCTGCAAATTCTCTGGGTATCTGATTGTTCTTATAAGTCTTGGGACTTTTTAAGTGCTTCAATTTATTGAAGATAGTAATGGGAAATAATTTTTAGGTTATTGTTTGAAGAAGTCACCTTGAACCACATGTTGTTCCAATTGTTCCATGAATAGCAAAACCGTATGGTTTTAACATATTGAAGTCAACCATATGCTACAAAAAGTTGGGTCGAGGAACATACTTGCATCTTCAAAATCAATTTCGCTTATCCAATTCTATACCTTCCGGATCCACTAATCGTAAAAGTAGTTGCACAATACTTCTATGGACTACTATATCATATTTTCTTTGTAAATGTATCCAGAGTGCATTTATCCCTAAACATTTGCCGCTACCTTCAAGTTTTGTCAATAGAGACTTGCATATAAGATTAATATCTAGTTTTCCCATTCTTTTGCATTGTAAACCAAGTTGTTTCAGTGTTCTCTTGATCTGCCATAGCGAAATACAAATACCATGGCATATTAACAAAAATTAAGTATCTTCTGGTAGATGTATTCATTTTGGAAGTAATTTTAATAAGATCTTCGCAGGTGGTGCCAGAATTGGTTAAAAGTATGCAACTCATTTATATTAATTTGTGTGGACAAATTATAAGAATATTAATTATTTTCATTTTACAGTTATGTGGTGTATTAACATTGGCTGCCTAATTCTACAGTTCACTGTCAAGGTAGATTATAAGTCTGTGGAAGCCAGCAGTCATGTCAAGTACAACAACTAGGAACGTGATGAAGCTGTCAACTCCTCTTTTACCCCCTCGCAAGTCAAAGGACAATTTGTAGAAGTTGAACACGCTGTAATCAATTATATTAATGCAGTTTGGGTTAAATATTCTATGATGCAGTTAGTTAATAGAAGTCTTCCAGCGAAGCCGTATTTAATTATATTGGTCAACACGTTTTAAAATCATAACAATTTGGCGACGAGGATTTAAACATAAACAAAATGCCTGTCACGTGAAGAATTAACAGAATTACTAGCAAATCAAAGTAGATTAATTACATTACTATCAAATCAACAATTATCAAATGGAAATATACCACCACCAGTTGCTGACATATCAAAGCAATCAATTCAGTTTGATTCGTTCGATACAAAGCAGGAAAAATTCGACTTTTATCTACTACGGCTTAAAAATTATCTTGCTATGAAAATCTAAGTAGTTGACGATGTTGATAAAGTAAAAATCAGAATTCTAATCAATAGTATCAGAGCTAGACATGTGCAGTTACTGGCGAATATTACAACACCAGAAGATCCAGGCACAAAGAAACACAAGATCTTATTGATTTATTAAAGGTTCATTTAGTACCGAGAACAAATATTTTCAGTGAACAACACAAATTTTTGTCAAGGGTTCAACAACCCGGGGAATCAATTTCCATATATGTCTCTGCATTACAATAGCTAGCACTTATTTGCCAATGGAAATGCTTAGAATCCAATTGCGGAAGATCTATTACATCAATAATATTACGTGCTCAGTTTATTCGAAGGTTATCAGATACTGATATTCGTGAAAGATTACTCGGATCAGACAACATTAAGCTTCACTAAAATTGTCGAAATTGCACAATCAATCGAATAATCAATGTTAGACAACAAAGAAATCTTAAGATGCATATCTAGCACTGCAAGTATTAACCAGTGACAATCTAATAAAATTAACAAGAAAACACAATTAGATTTTAACCCAAGTGACAAACGTGAATAAGAAATAATCAAGTACACCGTTTTACAAACCGTGGTCGTAGTAGTTCAAGGCATCCTGCTAATTTTAAGGAACTGTGAATTGATCGATTATGCTTATACCGTGGCAAAAATAATCACACTAGTAAGGACTGCCACGTAATGCATAGATAATTAAGATGCAGTACTTGTAATCGAATAGGACATGTCAGCAAAGTTTGTATATCAACTTTGAGCAGATACAAAAATCAAACGCATCTTAAAAATGACAAGGTAGTGTATTTAAGTGATAGTGGTGAAGAAGATATTCAAATTATTAATATGGAAAAGGGCAATACGGACAAAATAATCGTCCCCTTGTTGATCGACAATATAAAATGTGAATTAGAGTGTGATTCAGGCAGTAAATAGTCTTATTTCAATAGATATGTTTAATAAATTAAATCTAAATAAACAGTTACGAAAAGACAACACCATATTCAGAGATTACACGGATACTCGTTTTGAGCCTCTAGGATATGTAACAGTAAACGCTAAGTATCTTAATCAAAGTATTACTGGAAAAATGTGTTACAGATGCTTCAAAATTATCAATTCTAGGCTGTTAATGGATTATTCCATTACAAATTATAAAAATTGATGGCACATATTCGTTAGATACAGTCAATGAAGGATTAATTAAAACTATTAAAGAAGAATTTCAAGATGTATTTTTTGCAGCAATAGGCAAAGTTCCAAACTATGAAATTACTTTCAGATTAAAACCAGTATATCGACCTCCACGTAAAGTTCCACATGAATTATTAAATGCAACCAATAATTGTATTGATCGTTTAGTAAAACAAGGTGTGTTAGAGAAAGTAGAGATATCAGAATGGGGTACACCAGCTGTATCTGTAGAAAATTCTGACAAAACGGTTCGTTTATGTGGAAATTACAAAATCACATTAAATAATCAACTATTAGAAGTGCGATATCCTATTCCAACTATCGAAGAAATTTTCAATAAAATGGAAAGTGGCGCATATTACTGCAAACTAGATTTAAGCGACGCCTATCTCCATTTAATGGTTGATGAAGAAACGGCTAAATTGCAAGTGTTATCAACACACCGGGGAACGTATATAGTTAAACGTTTTTATTATGGAATCAAAGTGGCACAAAGCCTTTTTCATCAGTTCATTGATCAAGTAGTACGTGATCTAAATGAACTATTGCATACTTCGATGATATTTTAGTGCAAGGATCAACCATAGCCGAGTGTGAAAATCGACTTCGTATAGCAATTCAACATTTGCGAGAAAATAACCTACACGTGAACAAAAAAAAAATTTTAATTTTTCGATACACAAATCGAATATTTAGAACACAAAATTAGTAAAAAGGTCTCCATAAATCAGAAAAGAAAGTCGAAGCTATCAAACAAGTACCACGACCCAAAAATATTGAGGATGTTAAAAAATTTTTAGGTCTTGTTTATAATTATTATTATCATCAAAATTTCATACAAAATTCATCAACGATCTTATATCCACTAAACCGACTTCTAGGTAAAAATATCAAATTCCATTGGTCAAACGACTGTGAGCGTGTATTTAATGACGTTAAATCCATTATATCAAGTACTCGTTTATTAACACCCTATCGAATAGATCTGCCATTAGAGTTAGCCACTAATCCAAGTCCACATGGCATATTTGCTAATTTATCTCATCGATTCCCAGATGGCACAAAACGACCAATTGCTTTTGCATCCCGATCGTTAACAAAAGCAGAATCAAGATATTCACAACTCAACAGAGAGGCATTAGCAGTATATTGGGAAGCCAAAAAGTTTTCCTTTTACATCTATGGTCGCCACTTCAAATTCTTAATAGATAATAAACCAATTCAGCACATATTCAACCCATCAAAAGAATTGCCAGTTTTCCCAGCATCGAGAATGTTACGATATTCTGTTTTCCTAGCACATTTTGACTATACAATCGAACATCGGTTATCAACAGAACATACCAACATTGATTACCTCTCACGTTATCCCATAAAAATCGAACAAATAAATGTAATCGATACGTGCACATATTTACAAAATCTAAATACTAATGTAATAACTAGTACAACAACAATAACATATAAAACCATACAGAAAGCTACAAAGGAAGATTCAGACTTATCAACACTCTAAAACATTTAGAAAATGGTACAAACCAGGATCCAGATTACTCAGTAAATGATGGTATTATTTTTAAAAAACACAGAATACCAATTCCTAAAAAGTTACAACAACCTGTACTAAACGAATTGCGCGACACACGCACTGGAATAGTAAAAATGAAGGCTTTGGCATGCAACTATGTGTATTGGTATAACATAGATCGAGATATAGTCACTAGTTAAAAGTTGCAAGGATTGTGCTGATCAAAATAAATTTCCAAACAAAGTACCGCTACACAAGTGGGAATCAGCAACAGAAAATTTTCAAACGCATACACATTGATTATGCAGGACCAATCTTAAACTCATTTTTCTTTATTGTTGTCAATTCAAAATCAAAATGGTTAGAAGTATATGAGACAAAGCATGCACTGAATACTGAAAAGACTATCTATTTTTTGAGAGAATGCTTCTCTAGATTTGGGTTACCAGAAGAATTAGTTAGCAAGAATGCGAGCATATTTAAATCACAGGGATTCCACCAATTACATCATTTAACGGTATCAAAGAACGAGGCGGTTCCAAGGCGTAGTTGGTATGCGTGTGACTACTACTACTACGCCCAAGGTACCGGGTTCGAATCCCGACACGGTCCGCTTGAAAAATGTTAGACGAGCATTTTTCACAAAAATACGCCCTCATTCGGATGAGAGGTAAAATGGAGGTCCCGTGTGTGTGTGTGTGTCATGCACGTTAAGGATCCCTACCTTGCTTGGAACAGCAGGGGTTCGGCAAAATTAAAAAATTTTCCAGGTAAAAAAACTCGCTTCCTGGCCAATGTAGTACCTTCGAGTGGAGCATTGGAAAATCACAAGTAACGTATCAAACAACGTTTAACTGCACTGGGACACCAAGCTACAAATGGACAAGCAGAGTGTTTTGTAAAATTTATTAAAAAGAAATTAAAGAAGATGTCTAATAAGCCAAGTTCAACCAAAAAAAACTGTTTTCAATTCTGCAGAAATACAGAGCAACCCCAGATAATAGTAACCAGATACCTTCAGAAAAATCTTAGGGAAAACAATTCGAACGCGTCTCGACGATGTATCCATCAAAACGTCCAAAACCAGAGATCAAACCAAATATCAAAACTAAAAATTTTCAACTGGAAGACAGAACAGAAGTACAGAGTAGAAATTACCAATTATCCGCATTATGGATGTATGGCACAGTTGTCGAAAGGCTTGGAAGTCTACATTATCTAGTAGAACTAGACGATGGGTATATTATCAAACGTCACATTGATCAATTGCGATCAACAGAAGTAAAAAAACAAAATCTAATTAAACCAAAAGTGTCTTTCACATATCCAGAAGTTGAAACTATATCAACAATAAAACCTCAAATGGAAGCAGCAGCAACAATGGAAAAATCTCTCGCACCAGGAGAAAACATACCGGAAACAATGACACAATAAATATTTAAATCGCCTGAGGAAGAGGTTGATCAACCCCAATCACCCTCTCAAACAAAAACAAAGGTCATGGAACCAATTGTGTTACGTCGCTCGACAAGACAGAGTAAGCCCGTGGAATGTCTAAACCTGTAAAGTGTGAATAGTATATCAAATGTTATAAATTAAGTGGGGAAGAATTGGGGTATATTAACATTGACTGCCTAATTCTACAGTTCACTGTCAAGGTAGATTAGTCTGTGAAAGTCAGCAGTCATGTCAAGCACAACATCTAGGAACGTGATGAAGCTGTTAACTCCTCTTTTTCCCCTTCGCAAGTCAAGGGACAATTTTTAGAAGTTGAACACGCTGTAATCAATTATATAAATGCAGTTTGGGTTAGATATTCTATGATGCAGTTGGTTAAAAAAAGTCTTCCAGCGAGGCCGTATTTAATTATATTGGTCAACACGTTTTAAAATCATAACAAGTTACTTGTTAAACTTGTTCCACGGGTGCACTGTTCCTTACCGGTTAAGTTTTGTCTGAATTTTTTAGTGTTTTATAGTTTTTGGAATAGACAGCAATAAATTGCAGTATTTGATCTGCAAGCAAGAACTGTAAAATGCTTTTAAATGTGGATTACAGTTTACTTACTTGAATCATTACTTATATCTGCACAGCAAAGTTAAATTATTATTAATAATATGGACCTTATGCTATTAATTCAAACTTGCAACATCATTACATCTAATGGATCATAAAGTTGCTATGGTTTAAAAAATCATTTTAAGATAATTTATTCAATTAACCTGTACAGGTTTACCGCAACAAATATTTGAAGCACGGAGTTCTACGTCACAAATCTGAAGTTCCAACTTTTTACGTTACAAATCCAAATTATGAGCTAGGAAGTCTGAATGATACTTTTTGCTTTCCGTAGTAAACATACTATTGTGGGTTTAAATAGTATATTGTGTCACAAGGGCAGAAAGTGAGCATTAGCAGCCCGCAGCTATTAGATGCATGAGCAAGTGAGGGCAGCTGATAGCTAAGGGCTGCTAATGCATTTTTGCCTGTGTGACACACAACTGTTTTTCGCCTACCATTACAGAAAAAAATATAGGAAAAATAACACAAAATAAAAAAGGTTAATAACATTTGGCCGTATTTATTTATTATAGAAATTGATATTAATTATCCATTGAGCATTATTATAGATAGTAATATCAGAATTTGTAGGTACTTGGTAAGTATTTGAGGTGCTGGTAGCATGGTGACTTATTTTTATCGATGACATTGACGGTCTATCTACATTAACTGGTATTTCATTTATTTTGTTTAAAGCATTTGACATGCCAATTGTGTTATTTGTGCTGGTACTAGGCTGCTGATGTTCTTGGTTTGTTAGGATTTTTTGAGAAATTTTAATCTTATTTGATAGGCAATCATCTATATATCCTTCAGCAATTGCAGAAGAACGCCATCCTCCATGTTTCTTAAGTGTTATTAAATTATTTCCAGCATTAGCTAGTAGAGTTGCAGAACTACGGCAGAAGCAATGGCCTGTGTATGTACTAAGGTTCAACCAATTTCAAAAAGGTGGCTATTTTGATTGGAATTAGATTCAGTCCATCAACTGTAGTGTTTGTGACTGTAAATATTCTTGTAATATTATTTTTGGTTTGTGGAACTGTAACAATCAATACGTCTCCTCTATTATCTATGTGGTCAAGTTTCATATTCGTCAACTCATTTCGGCGACAAGCTCCATATACTCTCATAATAAGAGAAACATATAATGTAATGTTAATCTAAAAAAATTTACAATAATTTTATTTGTATACCTTTATCATTAGATATTCCAAATCATCTGCCTCCTTAAAAGATTGAATACATTGTTCATGAGTCAAAATTTTAGATTTTTTGGGAAGGTAGTTTACAGAATTTTGTTTAAAAAATGCTCGAACTTTATGATAATTATCAAAATTAATATTTTCTTTGACTTTAAAAGTGCTTTTTAGCATTGAAAATTCTGACCATAGAGTAGCGGCATTTACACGTTTCGATCTTTCTGATAAATACGCAAGTAAAACATTCTCTGCTACATTTTTAGCTTTTTTATTTTTTTTCCGGTTATTAAATAATTCATAGTATTTTTCGTACCGTTCTCGAGACTTTTTGGGTAAAAGATTTAAAGAAGCATTGCTCGCTTATTCTTGCAAGTCCGGCGGAGTACTTGTAAATTCTTCGTCATCATCACTGTCTAAATTACCATTCATTTTCACTAACAGTTATTCAGTTAGAATTACAATTATTCACTACTCATGTATGATTATTTTATATTTTTATTCGAAACTCTCATTAACACTACACCGATGCTGAGGTTAAGTGAAAAATTATTTGAAATGTCAAAGTCGCAATAAATGAATCTCAATGATAGTCATAGGTGTCTAGATTGTGAAAAACCTAAAAAATCATGCTGTTATGAGTTTAGCGGCCCTAGGGCCGCAAAGAAATACTTTCAGTCACATTTTTAGGGCAAATATGATTCATTTTCATATACGCTAAGCGAAAAAAATATTTACAACACATTTACGTTTGCTATTTTAATTTCATTTATAACATGTACAATATTTTGTGAAAATGTAAAACAAATATTTCCAATTATTCTACTACAATGCAGTGTAGATTTAAAGATCATTCTAAAAAAGTACAGAGAATAATAAGCACAATTCAAATAAGTATAGGGGAATTATATCAAATATACAAATAATATTCTATCAGACATGTATATAATATTAAAAACACGTTAATAAAAAGCACATAATAATTCCATGTGTTTTGGCAAATCTTCTAAAATTTTTAAGGTTCATGTACTTATAAAAATGCAAATACTCAGGGCATTACAATACCGATGGAACTTTTGTAAGCATTCGTGGGAAATTTTCGTGCAAATGAATATCAGAAACTTAAATGATTGCAAAAATAACATCCTTTGACTGTTAATACCCATCAACGTTTCCCAGATATGAAATTTCTTAACTTTTCATGGTTTTCCTGGTCATTTGACATCCTGTCTATGGAATATATGTATAACATACTAAAGCTTCCAATAACGTTCACAAAGATATTTCTTGAATTATTATAGAATAATTACAAGATGTGTTATGTTTATTTTCGCGATCAATTAAATACCCTTTTTTCCCTTTTTTTTGTTTTTGGGGGATTTGTTACGTTTATTTTACTGATCAATTAAATACCCCTTTTTTCCTTGTTAATTCATAAGCCCGCTTTACAATAATTTTGTAAAATAGATTCTGTTGCTATTAGTAAGGGAAAAGGGGGTATTTAATTGATCACGAAAATAAACGTAACAAATCTCCATTTGCATTATCAAAGAACACAAGTAATTACACATTTTATAGAATGTTCTTTATAAACGATCTTTGCATGTACAAAAAATAAGTGCACTTTCTGAATAATAAAATAAAGTTTCGTACAGTTGCAAATGAAAATGTTTCTTAATAAAACTTGCTACAAACTCACTGCTATGAATACTTTAAATTACAAAACTTCGCTGATATGTTGTCAATAGCAGTTACAGATATCAGTAGTATAATTTCAATGTGCTCATGTAAGTCTTAAAAACAACTCACCTTCTAATTAAGTAAAACAAGCAATTCACCAAGTAGTGAAAATACTAAGACAAAATATACATTGAATAATTAAAGTTTTACCATATTACACTACTTAACACAACCCAAACCCTACTGTAAGTTACAAACAGAAGCCAATAAAACATTACCTAATAACATAGGGAAAGTACCCTATTGAATGGAACATACAGGGAAAATTTTATTTGGTGCAGAACTAAATTATTAATTTCATAATGATTTCTGCTTTTTTAAGTTACTTTTAATTATAAAATTTGTACATAAACCGGTATTGGGATAGTCTTTGTCATAAGGCCACACCCGCAATTAAATTATATGATAAATACATCATCAAATTAAAAAGCGGGATGTTGAGCTCAACAAAATTTAAATTCGAAAATACAGTTTTCATTAAAAAAATTAAACCACTAAATATTTTACTTTAATAAAATTTGACTTTTCAAAAATTTTTAAGACTATCCTTGAAAGATTTATCCCTTCCATAAATAATGGTTTACATATTCGTAATTTATGTGAAATTACTCACCTTTAAGTTTCCTTGATTAGACATAAATTATGTAATCGGTCATTAAGTATTACTTGAAAAATCCCGCTGTAATTTTGATGTAAACAATGCGGACGAAACTGCGTCAAGTGACTGTAAAATATCGATTTTGGTTACAATTAACTCATATTTAGCAAGAAGGAAATATCACACTTACCCAATATTTCAATGCAACTTGAGAAATCTAACATTAATGAGGTTCTTAGTCACATTTATTGGCTTTGAACCAACAAAAGGATAAAAATATCTTTAAATGGATGTAATTACAGATGATATAGCTTCGGAAGATGGTTTTGGTTAACAACTATTATGACATCATTAAAATTTAAAGGTGAGGTTTTTATTATCAATGTGATGCACGTAAAATAAATAGCGAAAAGTTTAATTTTACGATATGAACTAGTTATGGAAGAAACCTACAAACAATATTCAAATTACCGCCAATACAGCAATCCCCATTACCAATAGAAAAAATGCAAATAACTAGATAAACTAAAAATATTTATTTCCTTCTTGGCTGCATTCAAACTTCTACCTGGGTGAAATGATTCAATATCTGTGGGTCCATAGCACCAGAAATAATTATTTTGTATAGGCAAAACACTTTAAGAAGAACCCAACGTCATATGCCAGATTGCGCAGAAATGTAATAACAGTGGCGTAGTTGAGTTATTACAGTATAAACGGAAGATATGGCGTTAAATAGTAAAAAAATAAACAACCAATTAAATTATAATTTAAAATTTTTATTATAATATCGCCATATGAGTTGTGTGCATCAATATCCCTAAAAAATACTGCTACAGCAAGGTTATTTTGTAAAATCCGATAAAGCAAATGATTGAATACCATGGCCTACTTAAGTGGTATCTATCTCATTCTAGTGTTCTGCAAACACATCTGTTGAGTAACTTATTGTTTTATTAATGTTAATTGTTATATAAAAGATATTTTATATTAGTTAGATGGCGGTTTAAAACTGTCCGTCTGTGTATCAAGTAAAAATAAATAGTAATGAATCTAAAACTTTTACAAGGTAATTTCCGATTGGTTGATCATAAAACTCTACGCCACTAAAACCTGAATACTGCCATCCCTAATTACATATAATGAACTGTTCCTAACTAATTTTTGCTTTGTGGGCATGATGACGTTGGGTTCTTCTTAAAGTGATTTGCCTATAACTAAAACCAGAGAAATCAGAACGTCAAAAATTTAATGAATCAACAATACCGTGCAAATATTACAAGCTAAGCAGTGTTCCTAAAGGCTTATTGTATGGATGCCAAAAATTTTAACAATTCAATACTAAATTGATTTATAATCCTGAAAACAAAGATTGCAATATTCTTTTTAATATAACTATAAAAAAACCTGAGCATATAGAATTTGTGAGAATTATGCCATAATGCCAACAATCTTTGGAAATTGAAACTTATACAAGTTTCAATTTCCAAAGATTGTTGGCACTATTTTGCATCGTTTTAAAATTTAATAGAAAAAACCTTGATATTCACGAAGAGTACTTCGATAACGTATGAAATCTCTTCTTAATTTTATGTAATATATCAGGTCTCTTGCCGAATAAACGATTGCCGAATGGTGCGATGGTACTAAACACATCAACGTCTCTAAAACAAATCAGGGACCAAAACACGATTAACTAAATTTTTTTATGTTGAAACATTGCTAAATAATATAATATGCTATGTATCATTTAAATCATATGTTCTAGAATACTGATTTTGCAGATCGCACTCAAATTTAACCCAATTGTTAACTAAAAAGTATTAAACTTTACGAAGTTTTTAATGTTATACAATATAATGCGCAAGCTATAGAAAAAATAATATCCAAATATCACCACCATTACTCATAAATAGTTATATAGCACATTTAAGTAGTACAACTGCAGAAAAAAAAGTGACAGAGCTAGAGTAGCCACTACAATAACGTTAAAATACAGTTAAAAGTGGTGTACAATGCAATAATAAAAAGAAAGTCTAGAAAGTAATATAAAATATGAAGTGATCCGTAGTGTTTCTAAGTCGATTTCTCATTGGTTCATAATTATTACAAATATTATAGTGAACATTTCGATATTCGAAGGTATTTGTTAGAGTAGCTCAGTAACCACTTGCGGGCTTCTGAACGCATTCCGTGACGTCAGAATTTACAGTATCAGGGGCGCATGTGTAGACGGTCGATCGAGTCGACAGGGTTAAACGACTTTGTTTTTAGATTTCGAGATGGATGGTTGAAACATTTCACTTGGCGGTTTTTATTAAAGGAAAGGTAATGTTTTTAAGTTTATAATGTAGTGGTTATTTAAGGTAATCTGATTACATCTTGTAATCAGAGCGTTGTTTTGAATGTGATGTTGGTACTTATTGTAAAACCATTAGTTATTTAACTATTGAAGGAAATACATTTTTGGATTGCCTGTTGATTTGACTTAGAATTTGATGTGGATTGTTTAATATGTAAAATTTTAGGTGAATTTATTATTTTATTGAATATGTTTGAGGTATAAATGTGTGTTGTTTGGTTTAACAACCGAAAACTAATATTTATTTGTTTAAATTGTTTATTTAATATCTAAATCAGAATAAAACTAATATTTATTTATTTGAAATAATGTAGATTTTGTATTTAATGCAGAGTTGGAACTACAATTGCGTTGCACTTATTGTAGAATCAATAGCAGAGGTACCAATACTGTAATTTTACTACAATTAATGATAAATACTGACATCATATTAAATCAAATTATTGGGCAAGCTTGAATATGAAAGTATTATATTTCTATGTTATTGTTACGAGCTACTATTAGGCAACCCGTCAAACACACACAAGCGCCGTAAGCAATTTATATACTACAGAAGCCTAGAATTTTTTAGCTTCTACGGAAGTATGAATCATCCTTTTAATTCAGTGTATATATAAGACCGCTGATAAATGTAAGAGCTTAGTCTATATCAGAATGTCGAATATAAGTTATATCGTGTAAAGTTAAACAGTTAAGCTTTTGGAAGTCCAAGAGTGAAGATAAATTTGTATTATGTGAAAGTGTATATTGTACCGACAGCTTGCAGAATACATAAATAGACAAAAGTGTAATAAATAAATAGTAGTGTTAGTGTTGTTTATAGACATATGGTTAAGAATTTAGTTTAAGAAGATATTAGTGCTTGTAAATATCATTAGTGTGATTGCGCTCCATTGTTAATTGGACTGAAAATATTTATAAATAAGGCATATACTGTTAATTAAACTTGTGAGTAATAAAGTACTTGTTTTAAATTAGTGAAGCGCGTTAGTACTAGCCCGCTACATTATATTTGTTTTGGTTTTAAGATAGAAATTGAATTAACCACAACGTTGTGTGTGTATATTTTTGCTTGTAATTTGTAATGCCACGATGTGTTTAATTTTTAAAAAGTACGTTTTAACTGATGCAATCATAATGAATAACTTTTAACGTTTGCTTACTAGATTTAACATATTTAACTAACATGTACTTATATAAACATAACCAGCCCCTGAATCTGGGCTTGTATTTATGCTCTATAATTTTGGGTCTGTATTTGCTGCCAACGTATTTAATAATGGTTGATATTTCTATGTTTTATTTAACATTTTTATTTGTAAAATTGTTTTATTTCGGCATATTAACCACATATTCAACTGCACTGCTCACAGCTTGGTTTAAACTTAATTATATGTTTGTTGTTTTTGTATATCCTATTATCTAGCCGATTTTTCTATATAATTAACTAGTATTTAACGTTTGTGATAATTGTTGTGATGTAATTAAATTGAACCTCTGGTATGATCGACCTTCACGTGCTTTTCGCGTTTACATCTATGACTATGTTGGGGATAGCCTTTTCAATAATAAGCGCCTTTTTAACCATGCGCAATCATATCATAAGTTTATTTCAGCGATTTGTTGTCTTGTCAATGTGTTCGTAGTGTACCTTTTTGTAAATAATAGGAAGCCGGCTAGCCTTTGTAAAATATTTTGTAACACGGGCTGGTAACTGTTAACGCATGTATGTGGGCGCGAGTGATCGAGCTTTGTTGAATATTACTAACATCTTATGTCCGTGCGGGGAGAAACATTGGTAGTCAAGGTGCAGGTCATCTTCCTGGAGTCCCCCTCTTCAACTTTAGCGGGGTAGTACTGACCTACCCGACCTCAGTACCTACCAAAAAAGACTAACTGGTTTACACTAACCTTTCTTCAGTTGTCATGTGTGGAATGTCTGGGTAACAGTTGACATCTCGTCAATTTCAGTGTTGGCAAATTGGGTACTTGTAGGTTACCCGTCCTTGCCAAGATGTGCCAAATGCAGTTAAAAGTGTGAGGGCAGTTTAGGGTTTTCTCTGCCGTGCTCTTTCCCCAATCGTTGTAGGCTTTGAATGTCAATTTTCTATGCTTTCATGCGAATGACATATTTATTGGTTATTCTTTTGATTAAAAGTCAAGTTAGGTAAATACTGTAGTTTTATTTCAAACCTTCCCGCCTTAACGCCATCTTCCCAGTGTGAATTTGGGTTACATAATAACAACACAACTTAGGAGTCGTCGAGCTACTGCCACTAGATGTTAGATCATGGAGCCCGATGTGCCGTTTATAAAGGGCGTTTGGGTCAGCCTTCAGATCAATTACACTACAAATACATGTTGTGTAATATATTGAAACTAGAGCTAGATTGTTTTGGAAATATCACTTTATAAAAAATCTGCTCGAAACTTTTATTTAAATCTTCTTCTAAGTACTCATTTTTATTCATATATAACTACATTGTTCAAAATCTATAAATATAAGATTATGTTTTTGACTCTAACTATTTTAAACAATTTTTCCGGTTTTTAAGCATAATTATTATCCTATAGTTTTGTAAAAAATCAAGTCTGGTTTATCTATTCAGTATAATATTTTTAAGTTTATATTTAAATCTGGTATTGTTAATTTTGGATTTTGCGGGTAGTGAATTATAGGATTTTATAGCATTGTAAGAAAACGAACATCTATACAGGTTTGTGCACCGTTGCAATATAGAAAATATATCATTAAGGTTTGTTGTTTAGGTCTTTCAAAACCTCACGGGCTGTTGCGCAGAACACCAATTTAAGATATTTACTTAAAAGTGCATCCTAAAAACATTTACAACTCAGCTGTAGATTTATTTGCGTATTAAGATTAGTGGTTCGTTATTATTGTTTTTAATTATTATTTATGCGATTTCAGCCTTGATTCACCTTCAACCAGTTTTTTCAAAACTACTGCAACTCAGTCTAGTTTTTTATTTATAGGTATAATGAAGGTTTCAATTCAATTAGGAGTATAATGTTTGGTTTTACAAATTGTTTTGTTATTTTTAAGCTTGTAATTTTACAATAAGTAATCGGAAGAAAACAGCTCACAGTCAAGAAAGAGAAATTATTTATTATGTGTATAAGTTTATGAGAGAAGAAAAGAACGAAATGCCTGTCATTCCTATGAATAATTTACACGAACGAGTAGCAACAGTAATTGGAGTTGGACTAAATACAGTCGTGCTAATTATTTCAGAAGCGAGGAGCAAACCGGAGGGTGGTAAGTTTGTAAAACGAAGAAAGAAAATTAATAAGAGGAGTCCTAAATCTAATGTGGGCCAATTTGAGGACTGTGGTAGTAATTTTATGATTTTGTAAACTAAATTTCTATCAAATATGCATTCTTAAAAAATAATAAGAGGACAGTATATTGGCTGCCAAGAGTTTTAAAAAATTTAGCCTGTCTATTTTTATCCACACACGCACGGAAACATGACACACGAAAAGAAAAATAAACAATACACCAAAAAGGTTGCAGGTTTCGCATACAAACATTGTAGTTTTATAATTTATGTTATCTTGATAAATTACTGGTTATGCAATCCACATAGCATAGGGGTTAAGTTAATTCAGAATACGCATCTGGAAATTCAATGTTTTTAGATTTTACTTATATTGTATTGTTCTTTCTTTTTATACGATACCTCTCGCTTCCGTCACTGCGCATCTCACTGCCCATGAGATTTTGAAAGACCTATACTTCAACTTAAAAACGCAATTTGTTATATTTTCGAAACAAATAGTTATCTTAATGGACTCGTAAAATTATCATAATTTTTGGCCAGTAGCGTTCGTTATTGAAAACAAGATCAACTATATATATATATATATATATATATATATATATATATATATATATATATATATATATATATATATATATATATACAGTGTGTCCAAACAATTGATTTACAGTTATATGTCAAACAAATTCTAAAATTTAGATAAACTTGTGTGTGTTGTAAGTTTTTGGTGCCGGTGGTGCTGCATTTTTAATTTAAAAAATGGCACATGTCTACAAGTTTTCGAATGAGGAAAAGTTTGATATGCTAAGTACTTATTTGCAATCGTTTCGAAATGCTGATACGGCATCCGCCAGATATTTAGAATTGTATCCAGAAAGACGACAACCGCATAAAACATACTTCAGATAAATTGTAATAAATTTACTGAATTATGGTGCTTTTGAACAGTCTAAGGAACAATACGACGTAAACAATAGGGAACGTGTTCTAAGCATCACTGAGGCGGTAACACGAAATCCATTCACATCCGTAAGATCTGTAAGCCGTGAACTTAATATTCCAAAATCAACCGTTCATAATATTTTAAAAAAGGAAAAGTTTCATCCTTATAAACCCACTATTGTCCAAGGCCTCAAAAGAGAAGATTTCGCCAGACGAATGCGTTTTTGTAATTGGTACATCCAAAAATGCGAGGAAGAACTGCACTTTCCAGAATTGGTAATATGGACAGACGAAACGCGGTTTACCAATTGCGGGGTGCTCAATAAACATAACACGCATCACTGGAGCACTGAAAATCATCATCTGACGGCGCAACGCAAGTTTCAAACGAGATATGGATTTAACGTTTGGTGTGGTATCTTAGGTAGTTAATTATGATATAAATATTTTAGTAAATTAATTAATGTAATTAATACTTTTATAGGTAATAATTTGATCGGACCCTTTTATTTTGTCAATAACCTCAATGGCGCCAGATATACGGAATTGTTAAGAGACCAAATAATTCCGGCTATTAGAAGACTTGTACCAAATGATGATGATTTTCGAAAACTATGGTTTCAGCAAGATGGTTGTCCAGCTCACAATTCGAGAAGTTAACGCCCTTTTAGCTGAACATTTTGGCCAAAATATTATATGCAAAAGTGGACCAATTATGTGGTCGACAAGATCACCAGATTTTACACCACTTGATTTTTTATTTATGGGGTTTTGCTAAAAATGAGGTATATGAGTTTGAACCGCCTCATAATATAAACGAACTGCTGGAAAGAGTCCGTGACATTCATAACTCTATAAATAGGCGCACGTTAAGCAGAGTTGTACGGAAAGTTTTAATTAATTGTCGAATGTGCCGTGATGCAAACGGACAACATTTTCAGCATCTATGGGAAGGAATTTAGACGATAGTTAGATGTTTCGGTTACATTTAATTTTGTTCCCTAAATTCGATAAGATAGGCTACAGTTTTATGTTTAAGTTAATTTTAAGATTTATATTCAATACTTTACGAGTTCTACTTAACAAAATGTATGTGGTACTACTACTACTACTACTGTTTGGAAAGTAGAAATCAAATTTTTGCCCTGTTGGGATTGCCAAACTTTCAAGAACATACAAATTTAGTTATTTTTAAAATTTAGGATAGTTTTTGCATTTTTTATAGACATGTGGCATATCGTTGAAAAGGTAATTTTAAGGCGCATAATATTCAGTTAATATTCAAAATGGCGGCCAAAAGTTGTGGGCGTTTCCCCAAAAACAAAAGACAGTCGAATAATTCTGTTCATGCTAAAATACTCCTTTTAGAAAAGTGTCTTAATGATGCGCAAGTCTTGTGATGGTGCGACTTACGATTCATGTTTTATTATCAAAAAACAAAATCCACCATTTTTAGTTTTCTTCGAATATCTTCAAAACCAGACAACTTACACCAATTTTGTAAACGGATACAAAACTAGCCTGGATTCCTCCAAATCTTTCCCCATTTAACCCAATCTCCATTTCTTATAATAACCGAAATCACAATGTAGAGACTCGAAATTTGGACACACTGTATATATATTTTCTTGTTTATTGGTTTGTATGCTCTCTTTATTTAGAGTCAATCTACTGCATTCTACGGTGCCAATTGGCAAAAACGTAAAGGGGTTATATTTTTACGAGCGTCTCGCGGTAGAAATAACGCGACTGTAATGACAGTTGTAAACAGATTGAGGTTACGTAATTTTTTTGTTTACATATAGTGAATGAGATCCATGGAAATTACCTATTAATTTTGTTTATCGTGTTATTTGTAAACGAGAAGTAAAAATGAATACTTGCAAAGATTGTGGTTTTGAGTTTACACAAAAGAAGAATTTGTATGCCCATTTAAGAAAGATTCATAATTTTGAATATAGGAAACCAGTTACTTTAACGAGTAAATTTTTGTGTGATACATGTGGCAAATCCTTGACTAGTAAAGCAACTTTACGTCGTCATTGCAGAACTGTTCATAAAAGTATTCCAATAATTCTCAACTCGTCAAGAATCAAGTGCTTTTATGAAAATTGTACAACACATCTAAAGGGATATAAAAAATTTCGACAACATTTGGCAAATGAACATCAAATTGAAACTAAACTTGATCAACTACATTTTAATTCACAATTAGGTTTGAAGATTATTATGCAAAGTGTTAATTATATACTAATTTTATTCTGTTCAACAGAGTTCAAAAACTGATAAAACCAAGAACAGGAACAATCTTTGGCAATGTATATATTTAACACTTCAGCTAAATTATTGTCTGATGGCACCAAAAAGGAGTAAATTGCCATCGATCGTACAACTACATTCCAAAAGGCAAGGGTTTTAGAAGCTTAAAAAGCACAGGCACTAATAAAATTGGAAGTGTTTGTCCCTCAAGAATGGAAGCGACTATAAAGAACGATGGGTCTGTTGCAGTAGACTTCTGGACAACTCATGTTGGACATAACCAACAATATTGGTCGAGTTTTTTTAAGTAAAGAGAGTGAAGAAGAAATTGCAGGTATTTTCGAACATAAAGTTCTAGTTTGAAATTTTACAATTGATGTGTTTCAGGAAAATCAAAGGAAGGTATTACATTTCAACATATATTGGATAATGTTCGTGATTCTGCTTTAAAACAAGAAAATTCACAGAGAATTTTGTTGTTAGAAACAAAAGATATGCACAATATTGTTAGGGACTTCAATATTGAGTATGGTGTGAAACGTCAGCTAAATGATGCAATTAGCGTACGGCTCTGGGTAGAGGAGATGATAAACTTAGGAAGCGACTGCCCAGTGTTATATTATAAAAGCCAAAGTGTAGAAGGAAACCCAAATGACTCAAAAATAATTTTAGATGTTCAAGATTTTGCATTAGTCATAATCACTTCTTTTCAACGTGAACAGTTGCTTAAATTTGAGAACGACAAGGTGTGCGTTGATGGTACACACGGTACAAATAGTTACGATTTTCAGCTCTACACACTAATGACAGTGGATGAATTTGGTTCAGGGTGCCCAGTGGCATTTTGTTTTTCAAATCGTGCTGACGAAATGATTTTCAAGTTGTTTTTTGGAAGAATTAAATCAATAGTGGGTATTATATCAATTACTGTTTTTATGTCTGATGATGCTCCAGCATTTTATAATGCATGGTCTTATGTTATGGCCAAGGTACATCACCAGTTGCTATGTGCCTGGCATGTGGATCGTAATTGGCGCAAGAATTTGTCAAAAATCAATGGAGGGATTGAAAAGAAAGTAGTAGTATATAAATCCCTTCGTGTTTTATTACAGTGTGTATCTATTGATGAATTTAATGACATTTTAAATCAGGTAGTAGAAGATCTTTATGACGATGTTGATACACAATCATTTGCTGAATATTTTCATAATAATTATGCAAATCGTCCAACATCTTGGGCATATTGCTATCGATTGGGTTTAGGAATAAACACTAACATGTATCTTGAATCGATGCACAAAGTTTTGAAGTATATGTATTTGGAAGGTTGGAAAGTAAAACGTTTGGACAAAAGCATTAATGCAGTAATGAAAATTGCTCGAGATAGCTTGTTTAAACGTATAATTAAACTTGCAAAGAATACTTCCAATGACAAAATGAATAGAATTAAACAAAGTCATAAAGCAAGTCTAACAATTACATCAGATTTTACTAGACGTCTTGAAAATGATAAGGAATTTTTAGTTACGTCGTCCACTTGTGCTTTTCAACAGTATCAAGTTATTAGAGTAGATGAGGCCTGTGAAGGTTCATGCCTAAGTTGTAGAAAGTGCAGCATATGTGTTCATACATTTCAATGCACCTGTATTGACAACATGATAAAGCTTAACATTTGCAAATACATACATGCTTGCGCGATACAGTTTTACAAATCGAATCTTGACACCTTTGCATATTAGTAACGTTAATGAACTTTTCAGCAGTAATATTTTACATGAAGCAAAATCTTCAAAAAATGATATTATTAAAAAAAGAGCCAAGCTAATAATAGGCCTATGTGAGAATGCTTCGTTAATTGACGACGTACATCTGGCTATAATGAGGCAATTTGATAAAATCATTGACACATTAAATAAAGCAAAATCTATTGATCTAAAAACTACAGAGAAAATTAATATTAATAAAAAAGTTGAACATCAGGTGCGGCTTTTTTCAACAAAGAAGAAATCAACAAGGAATAATGATCTTAAAAAGCCTACCCTAACAGAAAAAATTTTTATTAGAGATGGTTTGGTTAATAACTCAAATCTTAATGTTAATGTTCATACAAAATCTGATCATACATCACCTGACTTTATGTTAAGATAAGACAGTGTATTATCTCAGTAGAAAGTAGGTTTAATTAACACTAAAGCTTATAAGGTTAGATTTTGTTCTGCTTTCTCTTGTTTGGGAATAAAATCCGATGGGGAAACCACTCGCAGAAATACATGTACAAATTACTGGAAATTATTACAATCCCAGCGATTTTGATGGGAAACCTACAAGTACGCGAATAATCTAATTTAATCCTCAGTTCTCACTTTGTTTTATCAGTGTTACAAGCGCTGGTAAGTTATTGTAATTTCGTCAAATCTGTCGAATTGAGTGTTCTTATATTAACAGTGCAGTATTTTAGTTTTACTTTTAGTCGGAGTACCAAATAATCTTAATTTTCTACCTTGTTTTTTTACATATTTTAGTCGACTGACAGTGCAAACAAAATTCTCGACAAAATAAAATTAGTTTCTTTCTTAATTAATTTAGGTATTTATTGAGAATGTATATGGGTACATAACGTGTTTACTTTTTAAAAAATAAAAATACAATTATTGAAACCTCAAGCCTCTATTACTTTTATTAAACACATTTCACTCAAGTAATTAATAATTTACAAATCAAATTAAAGAAATACTAGCAAAGTACCTTTAAACTGCATATTGCCACAAGTACGAAAGATACCTAGAATAGCAACAAGTTAGTACAAAATACCAAGTTGTTTACATACAAGAGCTAACATATATAGATAACATTCGTGTAAAGTTAATTTCCTTCATTGCACTAAATTTAACTTCTTTTTATCTAAAGTTGGTTGCTTATAGAAACTGGTTTCTTATATTCAAATCATGAAATTTTCGGAAGTGGCCATACAAAGTTTTATTTTACGTAAATTCAGAACCACAATCTAGGCAAATATTCATTTTTTACTTCTCATATATAAATAAGGAGATAAACAATCAATTTAACATTAACACAGACCTCATTCAATTCATGTAAACAAAAAAAATTACGTAACCTCAATCTATTTACAACTGTCATTACAGCCGCGTTATTTCTACCGCGAGACGCTCGTATATTTTTTATCTGATTTTCGCCAAAACATTCTAAAAAATTTTGTAAAGCAGACTGTGGTTTGCAAATTGTTTTTTCTCTATGCAATTAGTAAATTTAATCTTACTTTAACAGTTTTCTTAATATTAATCCTATGTCTTACTATTTGTAAATTGCGAACTAATTTTTGCTAATTAATTAAATATACAATTTCACACTGAGAACATTAACTTTTATCGTTAAGCATTCTACTTGACTTTATTTATGTGATCGATAGGTGTAATGTAGATAGAGAAACAGATTTTCTATTTCCTATTTTTTAGTAGTTGTCTATGTTTCCTAGGTGGATAATCTATGATAGAGGTCTGTCATTGATGCACGCTCTCTCCGTTTTTCGCATTCTAACCTCAAACTAGTTCACTGAACTTGCAAATTTTCCTATGTATTTTTGGTATTACTAAATAATAATAAGTTTTACCGGAAAAACGAAGAAGTTATCATTATATTATCAAACTTCCGCCAGGTTCCTATATATATTTCGCTTGCATAATTACCTGTGATATGATACAGCACATTTAAACAACCTCATGGACTAAAGCCATGACCCTTGGATATAAGCCTGTAAATAATCGGTTTAACAGTAGTTAATTTTGAAAGTGACAATGAGTGGAACAGGCGATCGTATTATTCGAGTTGGTTCAAGAAAAAGCGAGGTAATTATTAGAAATATTAGTTGTGTGTTATATTTTGTATTTTAAAGAGAATTGGTTATCTATTGTATTATGTAACTTCACATTAACTATTATATTTCTATATTTGAAATAACTCGAACACAGAATTTTCAGTTCTAAATAGTTTTAAAATGGACATTCATTGATGAAGTTGTATATTTAAATACATTCAGATTTGTAAGACTTTAATCTCTGTTAGAACCTTTGATTCCTCTATCGGTACGTTCCCACAAAAAGGCACATTGTTTTAAATTTGTCTACTATTTAGTTATTATACCATTGTTCACATAATATTGAGTAAGTAATAGTGTTCATAATTTAATACCGTGAATTATGAGCACGAGTTATTGATCAGGTTTTTAGCTTATATTTTTATTCCATTATCGAAATAGATAACTAGCAAATTATTGTATCAAAGTGGCGATGACCAAGGACATTTATCTAATGTCTAACAAATTTGTGGAATGCTGTTTGTTGAGATTTGCCTCAACTTAAATGTAGGTTGTAATAAAATTTTGTTGTTCCAAGTAGAAACCGTGAGTCAAGGGTTTAAATAGCCACCCCACCCTTAACAGATAAAGGCGACCCTTGCATCTTGGGTGTAAATTGTCGTACATGAACTTCACATCGTGTCCTTCCTTCTTAAATCATGTTCTGTTAAATATAAATTGAATAAAGTGCTTTCCAAACTTGTGTGCATAAGATAGTGATGTGTAGTTCCACATATTTACGTGCTGATTTAATACAATGTTGAATTGTAACACAGGTATTTATATAATAAGAAGTTTGTGTGGACTCAATCTACGCATTCATAATTGAATTATTTTCAATTACAATTACTATATGTTGACACGCAATGTAAATGAATTTAAGGGTCCTTTGGATGTCTGTAAATTACTGTGGACATATTTATTTTTGTCTATTATAAAATTGTGATAAAAAGATAAGGTGTGGTCAATTTATTTCCCGCTTCACAAACTCGAGATATTAAATCGATTAAAAATAAAGAAAAAATGAGAGCTGAGTTGTATACCATTTGAAATTAGAGAAACAGCCCATATCACAAAAATTAACCTACCGCCTGATAAATCAAAGAATGAATATAAAACCATATACAGAAATTTTATTGACCAGAGCTTTAGCAAAAAGATCAACTTATTTTCCAAAAACGTTCTGCCATTTTTTAGTGAACTCTCAAATAAATATAAAATATCATCTTTGCTGACTAGACATTCTATTCAATGCTAAGAGGTATATTCAATTTAAACAACAGAATACGCATGGAAGCTGATGCAAAACTACACACGTTCCTTAAAAAGAAAATCTTGAAACTAAACAACTAAAAAGTCAAAATATTTACTCCAGATTTACCCTCAGATTTATGGCATTAAAGGTACTATCCTTTTATTTAATTTAAACATAATTATACAATTTTAATATATTTGAAGTTGCCTTATAATACCATACGATAAAAATTAATGGCATCAAATTATAATGTGGGATTGTTGTATAACCTAGTCGCAAGTTAGTCAATACTAGTCATCATCATCATTTTGTTTTCGACCTTACTTAAGGTTGATTTGACGCAGCTCTAACTTCTTTTCTATTCTGTGCTAAACTGAAAAATTTTTCATACCCTTCACAACCTAAATTTCTAATAATTTGACTAATATAGCTTGGTGTAGGTCTTCCTATACTTTTCTATCTTTTTCCTATCTACCTGGCTCTACATAGATATTAGCAACCTGATGGTTGTTAAAGAACTTCAACATGTTTACATGATTCGTATTTATAAGGAAATTTAATATTACCTGGTTATCCCCTCCAAAAAAGGAAAAGTGTTAAATTATATGTTGTGGTAATAAGCAACGAATCGCTGCCAACCTGTCAGACTGCTAATTAATTGAGAGTTACGTCATGGTGACATTTAGTTAACTGATTTTTATTTATTTTTTTTATTATTATTTTTTCCACTTCGAATAAACCTGCACCTTGCCAAAGTTCTGGATTACTAGAACAGGTGAAATGGTCTGCGTGTTCTAAGCTAAAGAGCCAAACTACAGGTCCAACCAAAGTAGTAGGATCGTTAGTGAGGAACCAGACTAAGACAGGTCCCCAAAAGAGGGGACCCTTTCTCTAGGATACTTGTACTAAACTCTACTTTTTCTTATCCTTCCATCTCCGTTTTCAACTTTATTTTTTTCTTCATTGAACCTGTTTTAGTTTGGAGACAACAGACCATTACATAAAACTGGTACTCCATCACTTCAGGCCTCTGACTACATTTTGGTTAGTCAAATAGTGCCTTGCTAATCCAGAGTTTCTTCTATCGCTTTTGCTCAATGCGAGCCTTTTCTCATCTCTCTTGTACCTGATTGATATAAAGCTTCAAATACCCCATTTCTCTCTCTTATATTTTTTCTATCTTATATATTTTTTTACTTTTTAAATTGCTGCGTATTTAGAAGATTGCTACTCACAACGATTTACTTTGAGAGGTTAAACCAACAGTACAAATATAATCTTCTAAAGCTACGATTCTTGTTTCTTAATTAACTTAATCTCGAAGCACTACCATTAATTTATATACGAAGCACTAATTACTATAATTAATTTATATCCAATAGGGCGATTTATGTGAACACATATTTCGAAGCCCTAAGACCATAGGGGTCGGTATGGCAGTCTAAGACACACTACCGCGATGTGGAAGGCAACGGGAAACCACCACATTACCTCCCAAGTACACAGCATACTTAAATTGTAACAAACATGATGGCATTTTCAGGGGTAAAAGTTTCAGGAGTTAAAATAGTCCTCCATTCGGATCTCTGGGACTAATTTGGAGGATGCGATCGGAAAGTTCAGAATGAGTCGGGAACATTTTGCGAGTCAGAGCGTGGAATGTTAGAAGAATTAAGCAAGCAGGTAAGCTAGAGAACCTGAAAATTGAGATGAATAGGTTAGCACTAGACATAGTAGGGATCAGCGAAGTTTGGTGGCCAGAGGCGGGGAATTTTTGAAGTAATTCATACAGGAGCAAAGAAAGGAAATTCAGGTGTGGGGATAGTTATGCGAAAAAAGATAGGACACTGTGTAGAAAATTACTTACAAAAGAACGAAAGAGTACTCATGGTTAGATTAGAATCGAAACTGGTAAACACAGTAATAATACAAGTATACATGCCCACCTCCAGCTACAGTGACGAAGAGGTAGAAGCGATCTACAAAGATATCAAAGACATACTAAGATACGTAAAAGGATTTAAAAATTTAATAATTACGGGAGATTTTAATGCAGTGGTAGGTGAGGGTAAGGAAGGAGGGGTAGTAGGTTTATTTGGTTTAGGCAAGAGAAACGACAGGGGGAAATAGGCTGGTAGAATTTTGAGACAAGCATAATTTAATCATCACAAACACATTATTTCAACGTCATGCTAGAAGACGATATACGTGAAAGATGCCAGGAGATATAGGAAGATATCAAATAGGTTACATTCTTGTTAGACAACGGTTTAGGAATCAAGTAAAAGACTGTAGAAGCTACCCAGAAGCAAATATAGACACTGACCACAACATCGTAATTATGAAGGCCTTGCTTAAATTTAAAAAGTTGAAAAAAAGAAACGGAAAAAGACACTTTGACACTGAGAAACTAAAAGATAAAGATATTCAAGAAAAATTCGAAAAAAAGTCTAATGAATTGCTGAAAGATATTGGGAAAATATCTGATACTAAGGAAGTAGAAACAGAATGGAATAACATTAAATCCAGCGTAGACATGGCGGCCAGAGGTATTCTGGGGTATACACAAAAATAAAATAAGAAATCATGGATAACAAAGGATATCCCGAATTTAATAGAAGAAAGACAAAAATACCAAAATAAATCAGACGAAACAGGAAAACAGAGATACAAAGCCATAAAATGGGAAATTATTCACAAATACAAGAAAGCTAAAGAACGATGGATTGATGAAAAGTGCAAAGAGGTACAAACTAACATGGAAATAGAAAAGACAGATGAAGCATACAAACTAATTAGAATCAATTTTAGTGATATAAAATCGTATGGCAAAAATATAAAGTACGCGGGAGAAAACGTCATTATAGAAAATGTAGAGAAAGCGGGTAGATGGCAAGAATATATAGGGAGGTTATATGCAGGAGAGGAACTAACAACATTAGAACAGGAATCAGACATTGAAAATGATGACTTGGGATAATCCTATACTTAGAGATGGGTTTGAATTAGCATTAAAGGTCTGTAAAATGGTACGCTGCCGGGTACAGATAAGGTGCAAGCAGAACCTCTAAAAGCCGCTGTACAACAAGCAGTAACAGAACGTCTCTTCTAACTTTGTAAGCTATATGTATGAGACAGGCGAGATACCCAAAGATTTCAAACGTAACCTCCTAGTAACTATACCAAAAAAGAAAGGCGCGGATAGATGTGAAAATTTTTGAACAATAAGTTTGACAGCACACGTTTCAAAAATATTAACTATAATTGTACAAAGACGAATGGAAAAACGTGCCGCAGAAATACTAGGAGAAGATCAATTTGGGTTTTGGCGAAACAGGGGAAAACGGGAGGCTATTTTAGCTTTGAGAGTGATAATGGAGAAAACAATTGAAAAAGGGTAAAGCGTGTATATAGGGTTTGTAGATCTGGAAAAAGCATTTGACAATGTAAAATGGAAAAAAATGTTCGAAATACTCAAAAAGATTGGAATGAGCTATAGGGATAGACGAATAGTACATAGCTTATACAAAGAGCAAACAGCAGTAATAGAATTAGAGCAGGAACGTAGAGAAGTAAACATTAGGAAAGGGTGAGACAGAGATGTGCCCTACCCCCATTAATTTTTAACTTGTACATTGAAGAGGCAATGAATACTGTCAAATGCAGGAAGACATTTGGAATTACTATGCAGGGACAAAAAATTGATATGCTGAAATTTACAGAAGTGTAGCGGCATTAACATCTAGCAAAGAAGAGTTAGAAGGTGCTCTTAATGAAATGGAAACGGTTCTAACAGAGAGATATTGTGTGAAAATTAACAAAAATAAAACTAAAGTATTAGTATGCAAAGGAGGGAAAATAAGTAAAAAGAAGAATACAAATAGGTAACAAGAACTTACAAGAGGTTAAGGATTTCTGCTACCTAGGAAGCCAAATAATGCAGGATGGGAAAAGCACAGAAAATATAAAACAGAGATTAGCACAAGGTGGTGCTATATTTAACAAGAAAAAGCAAATACTGTGTTCAAAGACAACAAACATACAAACAAGGAAAAGATTGCTTAAAACATATGTGTGGAACACAGCGCTGTATGGGAATTTCAGGGCCAACCGCGTAGGCTAGCGCAGAATATAAATAAGTGGAGGTACATGTCCAACCACTTATGACAAAAAAATAAGCGCAGATAAATCTGATGATTATTATAAAGAACTACAAGGGTTGGCTGTGAAATATCTGCAACTAATGTTGACTTTGCGAAAAGGTATATTGAAAAAAATTTTAAATCGGCAAATGTTCAAGTGCAGGGGGCACGTGTCAGCCACAAACTGACCCCCCACCCCTTACAACCACTGAATGTCGGAGAAGTAGGTATAATTGTAATACAGTAGAAGGGGACCGAACTGCATGTAACAAGAGAGAACACGCCCATGATCAAAGACAACAAACATAGAAACATGAAGAAAATTGTTGAAAGCATAAGATAGCATGGACAGACAAAGTTATTAACAAATAGGTTGTAGAAATAGTAAGGGAATAAAGATGTCTGTGGAAAAAAATAGGAGAAATAGAAGGGCAGAATACGTTCTAGGGCATTTTTGGGGAATAGTATGGGATATATTAAAAGCAGAGATAGGAAAAAGGCGGTAGATGTAGACCTAGATCAGATAGTGATAGATGCAGACTGTGCAAATTTTATGGAAATATTTGCGTTGGTTCAGAATAGGAAACAATGACGGTACGCGTCTAACTAGTTCTAGGACTAAAGACCTAATGATCATGATTTTTTTTGTTTTGTTTTGGAACTTACTTAAGGTAGGTTTGACGCAGCTCTAAATTCTTCTCTATTCTGAGCTAATCTAAAAATACTAGTAGGTGTTGCCAAAATGTTTAATATAGGTACTTTGTTTAGATTTGAATATTTTTGCACCACTTTTGCTGGAACTAGGATACATTATTTACATTATTTACAATATCTTAAGATAAAAAGATTATCAACATTACATTAAAATGTTGGATTGTAATATAATTTTAAACTGTTATGTTTATGTTAATGTTATGTTAGCCATAAGTTATCAATTGTTTATCTTGTATTACCGTCTCTGCAATGGCTTTGTGCTGTTTAGAAATTGCTGAATAAATAAATAAATACGGCAAATCAGAATTTTGTAAGCGACCGCACACCTTGAGGAATCCCTCAGGGTCCAGATAGGGGGCCAATTGACGAAGAGTAGCTGAACTAATTTTACCCTTCCAAAGCTGAGATATCTCGGAAGGGAAATGAGCATTCTGTGTTTGCTTTACAAGAATTAATATGACAGCTGTTATCTTGTCAGCCGAAATAGGCCCACATAACCTTTTAGAGAGGTTACGGCAATTGAAAATAAAGCGAAGAATATATGCCACAGTATACTGTAAGAAAGTAGGTGAAGAACATCATTCTATGACTGCACATAGAATATCATGTGCCGACATCACCAATATTTTAGAGCGAGAAGGCCGTAATTCGGGTATCTCATACAATAATTGAAGCGGAACGTCTTCACTAACGACAAAATTAGAAATCGGCATAGAACCATACCACCACAATGCATTGTCTAATAATTGAGGGTAAGACCACAAGATCCAATGTCAGGGAGGTTCATGTCGCCTGAAATATGGCCTCATTGGGTTATAGTAGTATATTGTAGTATAGTAACAACTCGATTACTGATAAATGTCTTGAGAAGATAGGAAGGGGTGTTTAACCATGTCAAAACCATTTGTGGATCTGAAAACAACTTTATTCTCGTTAGGGATGGAATAATTTATCGTTCTGATGGAATGAATTAAATACGCTAGTAATACAGCGCCTAAAGCTCTAGATGTGGGTCAGAAAGAGATTTTATAGGTGCAACTCTGCTCTTAGCTTGCAAAAGATTGCACGAATTTTTAATACTTTCTGACACATGAAGCTAAACACAAGCGGAATAACCTCTTTCACTGGCATCGAATAACCCAAAAGACGGTAAATGCCATAGGGGCATGATAATTTTCGAGGAATTTTTAACTGCGAGAGCAAAGGAAGTTTGTGGCAAAAGTCGGTCTACTGCGAACACCATTCCACGTTCAGAAGGTCATCCCACCAAAGCAACTGAAGTCATAATCTTTGAATGAAATATTTGGCTAGAAAAATAACTGGTGTCAGCCATCCTAAAAGGTCGTAAAGGCGAGCCATGTAGCACCAGCAAACAAACTAGCTGAAACAGGCGAAAGAGAAAATTTAGGAAAAAAGGAAATTGTCTGTTTTACACGAAATTGTAATTATTGCATGGCCACAAGCCCGAAAAATAGGATGTAAGAATTAATACTTAGTATTCACAACTGTTCACTTCCCTCGATGCTCGTGAACTCCTAGAAAAGCCGGTAAATTTCTACCACATGCACCGTCGCGTTCACAATACACAAAATGTCGTCTTTGACATTAACAAAACACTTGTAGAACATTCTAGAGTTTTAGTTTTAGAGTACCTGTAGGATACGAAACTATTATGAGAGCCTTTATTTATATTTCGTTTGAATAGAAATATTTAGGCTAAAGATATAAAGAATGAAATTAATACTTTTGTTATATGCCGTTACTATTATAAGGTAATCGCATTTCCTGCTCAAGCTGGCACACAAGGTTGATCTATTTATAGTTAGACAATAGACATACCTGTAATGTAAGCTCATCGTTCAGGTTTTACTTTTAAACAATAGTATAACTGCTGACTTTGACTGCATACTGACACTACTTGGTGGACTATTATTTCAAAGACAAACGGACAAACCTAGAAGTCGTTTTGTTATATTATTTATGGACCGCATCGTATTGCTATGAAAAAAAGGTTCTAGCAAGGCTGTTATACTTGATTACAATACAAAATTGTACGATTGCTGGAACAACTGTAGCCGAATATCATAATTTGTAGTCTATTTCAAGGTGAAATCGTAATCTTCTTCATTGACCCCCTTTGTGAACGACCTTGTAGGAACCACTGAACTGTAATCATCTCGCATCTTTAATATGTTAATTTAGCATGAAGATCATGGTTAATAAGTTCAAAACCTTACTGAAGTCCTATAAACAAAATAATATTATTTTAGAGGTTTATATATATTAGTAGTTGTGTCGGTGTAATAAATATTTACATTTTGTTTTTAATTTTTTATATTTATTTTACCCTCATGAATATCAGCTAATAAATTACACCTTTATATTTCCTAAACTCTAACCTGATATCACAAGGTCGAGAATTTCTTATTATCAATGAAAGCCCAGGGTAAAGTTGGGTGGAAAACGGCTTGAGGAAAAGAAAACCTTTTTAGACATAAACGGCTAGTAGAGTGTTAGCTCTGGGTAGATCATGAGCTTGGGTCATGGGTTGTCAAAAGACCAAAAATATAAATAATGAGCGCCACCGTATTTTTCAATACAACAACCAACAAAATTTAACTGTGCTTGTATTAGGGGAATGCGGAAACCTTATATCAACACCACTAACATAGCCATAAAACCTGAATTTCACTCTTTTAAACACACTTACCAAAACCTCAAACACCATATGTCATACAAATGTCTCGACTTGACCTGTGAACAAACAAATGTACAACATGGACACCATTTGTGTCCTCAAAAATATTTACCAGAAATAAAATAATAGAATTTAGGTTTCAAAAATATACACCCAGGGTATTTGTTTTCATTACACACAATTCCTGATCAGGGATGACTTGTAATTTTTACTTGAATTTTTAAATAATAAAAAGTTATGCAAAAAAATAGATTCTATTTGATTAAATTTCAGGATTCGTTTTACTATAATATTTTCAATTTGTTTTACTATAATTTTTCCAATTAATAATTTTTTTGGAACAAATATACTAAT